>CAWUFW010013187.1:0-491680 GCA_963921515.1 Calotriton arnoldi
ATATGTTTCAGGGAGCGTGATTAGAACGAAGGAGTCTCGGAGAAAGTGATTTCTCCTCTAGAAGTTCCCTGGCCAGTCATCAAGATCGGCTCATCAGAAGAGAAACGTATTCCGTGACATTGCACGGCTCTCACTCTGAATACGGGGGCAGCGGTGCATCACAGGGCATACAGACCTCCCCGCTCATTTCCACCAGGTTTCTGGATGCCTCCCACTTCTCACATTCCCAGAGGCGCCTCCCATTCAGAGAACTCCGGTGGAAGTGGGTCTGGGAGTAAAAGGTGTGCACCCTAACCTATGTTTAGGGATCCCGAGGGCCGTGGGCGTGGAAAGTGCGGACTTGGGGGAGCTCCTGCAGCTGAAGAACCTGAGCCGGAGGAGGCAGGCGACGGGGACTGACACGTTCTGAGAATCCCCCTCCCCCAGATCCCGAGGAAAGCCGAGAGGAGAGAGGGAAGGAGGGAGAGAGTGAGGCGAGAGCAACGCACTCCACCAGAGCCTCACTCACATGTTGAGAAACTTGGTTTGCTGGTTCGCCTCTTCGCTCGTCTCCAGCCGGAGACCTCATTTTCATCTAGGCTCTACCTGCTCACTGCGGTCTCCCTAACATGTGCAGCGCCGCTTCACAGGGCTGGAAGTGCTCAGCTTGGGGTACTCTGGAAGAAGCCCGAGGGGTGTCTTGTTGGCTCCAAGTGGCAGTTATCTGGTCAGGAAGAAGGCTTGAGCAGGGCCGCACTGCATCCAGCTGGCCTAGTGAGTTTGTGCAACTTTATCGATCATTATGGGGTAGTTTTGTTGCAAAAAGTTGACCGCGCATTCGGTCCATGCACTGGCTCCATTGTACTGTGTCGAAGAATTAGCGAGGGGATTCGAGTGGAAAATGTGGGGGGCATTATCTAAGAAGTAAATATCTCTAAACAAAAACAACTTTAAAAAAAGAACGAGTTGCAGTTGTTTCGTCGTTGTTTTTTAGGTTGAGCCTCACTCAGCGCGCATGCGCTGCTCTGCGAGACTTAGACTTGCTGTTGTAGAGTATGGAAGAGAAGCCCAGCCCACTCTCTAACCCCTTCATGATATTTAGTTGCCCCTTTTCCTTCTTATGTGCCTTTCTGCCAATCTTTTGTAGTTCACCCTTCCTTTGCGCCCCTTCCCTTTTTTCTGCCATGCACACCTGGCCTCCTCTTCTTTCCAGTTCACATTCACACCATCCCTCTATTTTACACACCTGGGTTTACCTTCCTTACTCTTGCACACCCTTCTTTCCAAATGCATCAATGCCCCTACCCCCTCATAGTAGTTGCCTTTTTTAACATTATGCAATGAGCGAGCACATAATCAGTCTACACGGAACTGCCATCGGTGACCAAGGTACAAATGCGTGCACTCTGCAGTGGACCCAGCTTTAGACACATCTCTCTTGTTTTTGAAGGCTGTCTGCCTGTGCAAAATCCTGGCACTTCATCAGCTCTCCATTGATGTGGTCAAATACCGAAGCACTCTGTAAATTTCAGCCACCTACTTGCTCTCAGCAGGTGACTCCTTTTAGTAGCGGATGATTGTCTCCTCAGTGCTGTTCCGTCATTCTTGCAGTCCATCCTCCGTAATAACAAGCATTTGCAATGCAACACCTCTCACATTTGCGAGAGTTTGAGCTATTGGCATTGTAAATAACAATGCCTTTTATTTATGTGTTTTGAAAACCTGCAAGCGGTGCGTAAACACGCACTTTGTACTCATAGCACTAACATATTTATTTATTTATTTTATAGTGCTTGCTTACAAGAAGGCTGTCAGTAAAAGAGACGCAGTTACTATCAGCCTTGCTTCGCGTAAGCAACGACTATAAATACAAAGTGCATGTTTACGCACCGCCTGCATGTTTTCAAAACACATAAATAAAAGGCATTGCCATTTACAATGCCAATAGCTCAAACTCTCGAAAATTGGAGACCTATGCATTGCAAATGCTTGTTTTTATTAAAAATTACTCTATTTTTCTAAATTGGTTTGGAATGTCTATGTGAAGGTGATGTGTTGGTACTTGAAATGAGGTCATCGGTAAACCATATGGCAAGATGTCCCTGCAGTTTTGTAGAAAGTTTCTTGCCTTCAGTTACACCCTCAGTGCAGCAGAGGGTTTAGTGGAAACTGGAAAGAAAACTTTACTGGTGTAACTCCAGACCTAGAATAATTGTGGAACGTGCCACGTTCCTTAAAATTGTCCAGGACGTGTATTTACAACTCCAGTCGTGAAATATTTTGAGGGAAGTTAAACATCCCCCAAGTTTTTGACAAGGGGCGTAATTTTGTATTGGTGGTAAGTGCTGCCCTGAGGGAGACCCTCAAGGTAAAAACTAGAAGTACCAGAGATATTGTAGGGACCATGCACTGGCCTGGCCTGTATTGTTTTTAAAGGTAGAGAGCCTAACTACGGCATCTAGTGCCACCATTACACGTGCACTTTACTAGTCTAGCATTGATATGGAGCATGACACTAGCCTAGGGTGAGCTGTGTTTGAAAGTGTTTGGAAGGTATAGATATGGTTCACAGCGGGAGACTTTTCCAGGAATGTGGTTATCTTCAGTAACGTACAGAGTATGAAGCCCAGATATAAATTATGAGATATACTCCAAGTAAACGTGATGAGCAGCAAACAATGAGCTCGAAGCTTAAGATTCCAAGTAACACTTCAAAGCAACCTTGTCAAAGTACAGACGAAAGAATGTCTGCAATTGTCTGTGTTTTCTATATACCCCTATTGTTTAGGTGCTTCTGCACTTATCCAGCGTTGTATCATATGTAATTGGGCCACCTGGTCCCTCGTAATGTCTTATTTTCATATCGCAGTTTTGTGCACAACTTTGCCCTTGTTGGTATACAATATATTAGAGGCTGTGTTTTTTTGCAGATCTGTGAAGGCAGAGCATCTGCGGAAACACCCAGTGATATTCCCCTCCACCAACCCTTAATACAGACTTCCATCAGTTGATTGTTTTTTTCTGCATTGATCTTTAATACACATCTGTTGTTTTACTTTAGCAGTGGCTTGTTAATGGTGCATGAACATGCCGTAATGATGCCTAGTGACAGAGGACCCAGCTGTAGGCTTGGCACAGATGTAGCGAACAACCATGGGGCGACATTTCAAGTTCTATTTCCGTGTTATTCATCCTGTCAAGATTCGACTTCAGACTGCTCGTGTCACTATTGACACCCAGACGAAAACATCTTATTTGGAACGTAACGGGGCAGAGATGTATGTCAAAATATATCATCACTGAACACGTTGAGGACAAAGAACGACTGGTGTCGTCCTCGAGCAGGGTGGGAGAGCTTCCTGTTTCGTTTGATTAGTTCTTGATGGGCAGAGCACAAATCGAGGGTACACAAGTCGCCGTCCATCCTGCTAAGAAGTTGGGCACCACTCACATACAGTGCCGGATTAAACCCTGTGGAGGCCCCTTGGCAGTCGAAATGTCGGGCCTCCCTCTCGCAAATTATCTCCTAATAAGTTTTTAATTTTACCAACAATTTTAATAAACCAATTTTATTACACAAAACTAAACATTAACGTCATTATAACTCAGAAAAGCTAACTTAGGCACACATACGTCGGGAATATTTATATTCGTCGGTGTTCTCGAAGTTTCTACTCCCGAATATTCTAGTAGGGTCTGCTGTCTGTGGGAACTCCAAACTCGCCAGACACACTAACTCACAGAAAGCTTCTTTTCTTGAGGTTTCTCATGCGCGCGCACTAGTGGGATAACATTGAACTAAGTAGTGTGCACATCAGCCGCTAGACGGAGATGACCATTGCTACTGTACATTACAAGTACGTAGTTTGCACCAGATTGTTTTACAAACTGACAGCTGCCAGAAGATGAGCTTTTAAGCGACAAACTGTTATGTGAATCTGATGTCTCTGGTTTATGTACTTACAGAATTCTCTCTATAGAGTCTTTAATGTAAGGTTTATGTTTCTTTGAGTTGATTCATTTTTTTCTAGCTTTTTGAAACAATTTAAGAAAGCTTGATTGTAATTTACTTTCAAGATCAAATCAATATTATTTTGATCCGTTGTCACGGGCCCCTAAAATGAGTGGGGCCCATAGGCCGGTGCCTACTTTGCCTATTTGGTAATCTGGAACTGCTCACATATGCTGAACTCCTCATGGTGTAACTTTCTGACACCAGATGACATTCAGCAGGCCTGCACGTTGTCTGCTTTCATTCCCAAAGGAAGGTGCATGCGGCGAGGGGGCTTTGTTATTCAAAATTCTAGTTGGACCCAAAACAAAGACCAGTTAAGGGACCATAGGCCTTGTTTTGTTTGAGTATCCTGGCTGGAAGCAAACGGAGGCCTCCCTCTCCCAGGCAAATATAATGGAGGAGAAACAAAGGCACACAGCATGGTATCACTTCACAGGTACTTAAGAGAGGCATGCTTTTGAGTCTCTTCAGTTCCTGTATATTGTAGTTGTATTTATATAGCGCTTACTACCTCTGATGAGGCGTTAAAACTCTTTCGGCGAGTAGCACGCTACTTTGAAACCCTTAGTGTTGGATTTGTATTGTAAAATTTGAGTTAATTTGAGTGGTGGACATATGAGTCTGCTAGTTGGATTGAAAATGATAATGGGGGATAGAAGAGGGGAGACTCTAGAACGTGTTTATTGGGAGATCATAGTAGTAAGATGAGGTTTGGGATGAGTATAAGGGGATATGGAGGAGGGAAGAATCTCTAGAAATGGATTGGGAGATCACAGTACTAAAATTAGTTTTGAGATGAGTCAAATGAGAGATAAAATGAGGTTTGGGGTGATCCAAGGAGGGATAGAGGAGGGAAGAGTCTAGAAAGGGTTATTTTGGAGATCATAGTAGTAGAATGAGGATTAGTACGAGTCAGAGAGTGGAGGTAGAGAATACATTGAGAGAGGTATAGGGTGAAATATAGGGTAGTGCATTGGAGAGAATCAAAGATTTTTGTTTTTTTTACAGTAGGAGTAAAGTAATAAATACATAAATACACAAGTACATATTATTATAAATATTTATATCAGGAAATACACATATCTAGATACATACATATAATCAAATTAAAAGTCTATATACACAGGGATATGCTGTACATTTGTGTTTAAGTATGGTGATTATGTAGGAAAGATTCAACTCTTGATTAGCCTTCAGAAGATAAGATAGTCATATGTGGATCTTATGTTTGGGGGTAATGAATTCGAAAGTTTGTCTGCTAGAAGAGAGAAAGATGTGCCACCTATGGGTTTTTTTCTTGTATGGTGTGACTTTGAGGCGAGGTGGCAAACTGGAGCAAAAGTTTTTGTTGTTGTTTTTTTCTGAGTTTTATATAGCGTAAGCTCGACCCGAAGGTATCAGAGTGCTTTACATGAGCACAAGTTACGTTACAGACGGACACAATCTTTTTTTTTATGCACAGGGAGATTAAGCGATTTGCCCAGAATCGCAGGAAGCTGAGCATCCCTGCCGAGACTCGAACCTGGTTCCCCAGCTTCGAGGTCGACCGCTCTAGCCGTTAGGCCACATCCTCATTCCTTTGTTGAATGTATTTGGTGATTTTAATCCTGATGAAGAGCGGTCCTGTTCCATGTATTTCTTTGTGGGTGATACAAAGTACCTTGAATGTGGATCTTCTGGCAACCATTAACAAATGTAGGGCCTTCAAGGCAGGGGAGATGTGGGCTTGTGGCTTTACATGTAAGAGTACTCTGGCAGCAGAGTTCTGAATCCGATGTTGTCATTTCATAGTTGATAAAGATGATCCGTGGCAGAGGCCATTGGCATAATCAAGTTTAGACAGTGCAAGAGAAATAGTGGCATGAACCTTGTGTAGAAATCCCACATGGGGGAAGATGCGTTGCAGAGTTTTCATTGTAATAAAGATTGATCTTGTTAATTTGTCCACTTGGGTATTCATTGATTAGTTGGAGTCCATGGTAATTCCAGGGTTTCTTACTTCCTTAGATGTTTTAGGAGGTAGTCCCAGATCGTCAGGCCAGGTGCAAAATGGGTCATAATTTTTCCAATCGCCACGTGTGAGTATTTCTGTTTTGGAAGCATTCAATTTGAGATGGCTCCATGTCTTCCTCTGATTAATGGCTCTGAGGCAACTGAAGAATTCTGAGTTTCCAATTTCTTTGGGGCTTTTTAGTTTAAGGAGTATTTGTGTGTCATCTGCATAGTTATAGCATGTGAGCTGAAATTCATTGATGATTACCTGTAATGACTTCATATAGATGTTGCAAAGCATGTGTGAGATGATAGAGCCCTTAGGGACCCCCGCTTTTGTGAAGTACGGTTTGGATGTGTAACATGGAGACTGGATGATATTTGTTCTGTTCTGAAGGTAGGATGTGATCCAGTACAGGGCAGTCCCCTCTATGCCAGATTGGTAGAGCCTTTGGATTAGAGTGTCATGGTCAACTGTGTCGAAGGCAGCTAAGAGGTCCAAGAGCAGTAGTGCAACAACCCCATTGTGGTCTACTGTGTTTTTAAGGTCATCCAAGATGGCGATGAGGGCAGATTCTGTGCCTCTTCCTGGACGGAATCTTGTTTAGAAGTCGGAAAGTATGGAATTATCTTCAATAAATTGTGAAATCTGGGTGAATGCTGCTCTTTCTATCAGTTTGACCAGGAAAGATCCATTTGTAATCGGTCTGTGGTTGTAGGGGTCAAGCGGGTCCAGGTTAGTTTTCTTTAATAATGGGCGAATGTATGCCTTTTTTAGGTCTTCTGTAAAGAGTCCTGTAGTTAAGGTATTATTGATGATACTTCTCACTGGTGTGGCAGCCTGCTTGCTTTGACCAGATCCATAAATTCACTTTGTGATATTTGTTTGAAGGAATGGAAAGGCTGGGTTAGCCTACTCTTGGAGTGGGTTTTTGGAAAAGGGTCGGTGCTGGTGGTTTGTCTTTGTTTTAAATGGGAGTCCAACATGTCTGCTTTGATTGAGTAATGATTGAATTTTTAAGCAATGGGATGATCTACTTCTAGGCAATTTGGTTCAGTGAGAATTTTATAGAAATCTTTATTTGCACAATTAGCATTTTGAATTCTGTCAGAATAGTATATTTTCTTAGTTTTTTTAAATTGCTGACTTGTATAATCTGTTAAGTTTCTGTCTGTGAAGTTTGTCATGATTGGTGTTTGTTTTGAGCCAGGTGCGTTGCAGCTTTCTAATTTGCTGTTTTATCTCTGTATTTATCCAAGGTGCCTGTTTTCTTTTGTTCTCTCGTGTTCTTCTTAGTGGTATTAAGATATCAAAAGCTTCCTGTGGCCACTCATATAGTTTTTGAACTGAATTAATTGTGCCTCGATCTGTATTGGATTTAAGTTGTGTTTCTAAGTGTTCAAAATTGAGTTTGTTCCACGGTCAATAGGTGGATGCATGTAAGGTTGTTCTAGGTGTGTTACTTTGTAGTGTTTTATGTTGGAAAGCAGGCAAATGGTGGTCTGACCACGTGACTGGAGTAATCATTTGAAAGGTAACTAGTTATGGATTTGCAAAAATGATATCTAGGATATGTTGAGTGATGTGTGTGGGTTTGTGGATGATCTGAGGTAGGTTCAGTGTGTCAAGGCCAGTGATGATGGTTTTTGGATGGGGCATATTGGGGTTTGTCAAACCAAATGTGGCGTTCACACAGAATGCATAGGTTGGAGTGTAGTATTTTCAGGTTTGAAACTGCATCTAGAAATGTATCTGGGAATGTTGCATTGCTAGGAGGAGGTCTGTAAAGGAGAAGGAAGTTACAGGATGAAGTTGGTGTAGGGTTGCATCCGATGAAGAGGGCATCACAATCCGGTATGGAAACATTGTCAGCTTTAGTGAGAAGTATTGTTTGCTTAAATATACAAGCTAGTCCACCTCCTCTTTTGCCTATACGATTTTGTGTGATAGTTTGATAGCCTGGAGGAACGGCTTCATGCAACACTGGAGCCATGTCATCATTCAACCTTGATTCAGTTATGAAGAGTAAGCCAGGTTGTGTGTACATACACTTTCCAAACACAGTTTTAAACCTTAAAGCGGATTCATCAGTTTAATAAATGCACCCTGCTTAGTCTCTGAGCGTGTAGTTTCCTTTTTAACTTTTTGAAAAAAAACAAAAGGGGGGGCTGAGAGAGTGCCCCTGCATGCCTAACTACAACACAGGGGAAACTAAGACAGATTTACAAACAGTCACGGGTAAAAGAATAATAGTTTAAGCAGTACCCAATTCACAGAAGCCAAGAGTTCAATTCAAACAGTCACGAGTAAAATAAAAAGTACAAAGTGCACACAGGACCAGAGATTATATTCAACCAGAAAAAAACTGCATTTTGAAAGGTTCAAAAACACAGCACAAGGCTGGTTCTTACCACCTTCTCTCTCCTTTCTTCATGGGGCTCTGTAGGGCAAAGAGAGGCTAGGGGTACAAGATGGAGGTGTCTGTCTCGGGCTGCCCTGCACACACCTTAAGGGATACTGCAGGTGGGGGGAGGGCTCAGGGTTGCTGGGGAGCGAGAGGAAGGCACTGGCTGCTGGCCAGGGGGCATTGGGCTGCTCAGGGCTGTAGCCACAGGGGGGCTGAGCGGGGCCAAGCCAGGTCATTTGTCAGCGAGGCCCCCTAAATGTGATGCCACTTTATACTTTCCAAAGCTTACATGTTTAAATTTAATTTTATTGCTGTTAGCTTCCATTCCTACCTGCTTAAGTAGTCCCGATTTCAGGCCTGCATTTGTCTAGCGAGTACAGCTGTGGCTTTACGAATTGAACTGCCCGCTGTTAAGTCTAAAGCAATAGTTTCACACGTCTGACGTATGGATTGGTGGTTGCTGATTGGAGCTCCGTCACATCTGCCC
This sequence comes from Calotriton arnoldi, assembly GCA_963921515.1. NCBI lineage: Eukaryota > Metazoa > Chordata > Amphibia > Caudata > Salamandridae > Calotriton > Calotriton arnoldi. Next base: position 8,882 of record CAWUFW010013187.1, read on the forward strand.
ATGCTTGGGCTACAAGTTGGTTTTGGCCAGTTTCGTGCACGGCGCCCAACTGCCAGGACACTGAAAAGGACAAAAGCAAAGTGATCAAGATATACAGCCATTGCAACAAAAAATGGAATTGTTTAGGAAACAAATTACATTAATCTTAGACACTCTTCAATCATCCCAATGTTATTGAGCTGTAGGGAAGCATTGCTGGACCTCTCTATCTGTAGTGTGTACAAGGCCAGTCCTGGGGACCCATTGCCTTGCAGTACCTTGCTCTGTAGTCTGACTACCTTCAGTTTCAGAAGAACCAGTTTGATGTAATTTTGGAAATATGTGCTCAGGTTAAATCTGGTGTGCTCAAAAAGACAAAGCAACATACAATACAAGGCCAACAGTGAAATGCACGACCAATACTATTACAGCCCAGATGCAGACATGATCGTCTTGATACTGCTTTGTTGGCTTGTTTTCAAAACATCTTTTGCTGGTGTAGTTGGTAATTTCTCTGAAGTGTTTTAATTGATAACAAGACTGTCCCAGGGTAGGAAGTGAGTGCTCAAGTTATGCTTAGCCAGTCCAAACTTTTTGCCAGCAGCCCCTTGCTTTCTGGGATTTGAAGTTTAACTTTTAGAGATGATTGCTAATTTGTGTTTACAGTTAATAAAACTGTATAGTTTTAATTTTTAAGTACCTCCTACCACACAGTTGAACCTGTCTGTTGGCAAAAAGGCATAATGTCAGTTTACAATTGGCTTGGAGCCTGCCCATTGGTTACTATTGGTTGGCTTTACTGTCATTCATTTGCTTTCTTGTCATTCATTAGCTGTGTGGGCTTTCCTTCCTCATCTTGAGTTTGTCTTTCCTCTAGAGCATGGACACATTTCTTTCTCATTCCTGCGCTTCTCCCCACCCGTTCCACATTGCTCTCTCTTACCTGTTGCTTCTCCCCTTCCACCCTTGCCCTCCGTGTTGCTCCTATCCCACCTATGCCCTTTGTGATACATCCCCCTTGCCCCCGTCCTGTGTGATGCTTCCCCCCACCTTCACCCTTCTTGTTCCTTCCCCCACTTGCACTTTTTTTAAAAGTGCTTGCAGTGCTTGTTTTTTTATTTACCAATCCAACTCGGTAAATTTTAAAAAAGGGGGTTAGCGTCATTATGTAGACATGCATGGTGTGCGCACCTGCAAAATGACATGACTTCTGCATCATAGTGCTTTTTTGTTGCCTGTTTTTTACAGCCATGCTGCACTACATTGGCAGGCCTTGAAAAATCATAAATATGTTGCCAGACCTGCAGGTCTAGTGACTTGAATATTCTACTCGACTTAACTGTAATGTGCTTGACCCATATCCTGGTCTCAAAATGTGCGATCCTAGGCAAACATTTTATTTCACCTAATTCCGTTTTTCTTCATTATCACATTTGAGAGCACTTTCAAACGTGAGATCAGCATGCCCACTGTACAAAAAACTCTTTTTCTTAATTTAATAGACTAAACTTTTTCTCCATGTATAATAAGAATCTAGTCCACATATAGGGTACAAATGAACCCTGACTTCCCTCTTAGTTCAGTAATAGCATTGTCATCAGGGCGCGGAAAGGGCTTATCAGTTCATGTTTAAAAACGTTTATTTTTAATAAATGTATTACTAAAGCAAGATGTGGTAGCACACTGTCTTTTATGGACTGTACATTTTCTAGTGAAATGGCCACAAACCTTACCACTCACATGCAGTTTTACTGATAAAACTATATATTGATAATGTGTGGAAATCGGGTTTCAGCAAATATGTATTATTTGCACATCACAAAGTGAAGTGTTCTGAATTGTTTTCATCCTATTCAAATATTTGTTTCCATCACACTTCAGAATTACAAAAAAGACTTCCCTAAGTGTGGATATATTTTGAAATATTTGTACAGTTCATTTACAACCCACTTAAATGTTGTATGTACGAAGAAAACACCCTACAGCCTTTAATTTCACAATCCCTGTACCCCAGCACGATTATCAGACAGTTCACTTAACAAAATCCTCTAACTTTGCAGTCAGAGAAAGAAAAGTAAGCATCAGTCTTCATGATGAAATAAGCATCAATTTGTAAGAAGACATAAGATGACATTTGACCTCTGTCTTCGAAAACCCAGCAAATGTGACAAGATAAAAACAATATTTGAATGCATCTTTATATCTCATTCACTTTCTGAATGAACAGAACACATGTACTTTTCCAGCTCCTGCCCTCTCACAAGAAAAGGCCAGTAGGCCCTAAAAATAGCTGCCCTGACAAAATCTGACTTGCCATAGCGAGTGGTAGAGTAGATTTGTCGAGGCCTGATCGGAGATGCTGTACAGCAAGGCTAAAAACCATTACAAAAGCCAATAGGTCCCAAAGGCGTGACCAATTGTTTTTGCCAGTGTTTTTTGATTTGGTGATTAGTGGCTGGTTTGTGACTTTCTGTAAAATACAAAGCTTTAGAACAGTTTCCAACTTTGGTATTAAAGGTTGGAGAGCCACTGAAGACCTGAACTAGACTCAAGCCAAATGCATGGCTCTTGCTTAGCATAAGGTCCTCTTGGACCCTCCAGCACAAAATGAGCTGAGCCTTCATGTGACTTCTGCCTGCCATGCATGCTCTCACCTCACGCGCCAACAAATAAAGAAAAAGCATTGATTTAAAAAAGAAAAAAATTAAATCCTTAAAGAAATAGATACCCATCTAGAGGCTGAATTGCACAATGTGAGAGCAGTAAACTGGGATCAATCCTGCCTTCCTCATTTGACCAAACTGTGTGATCCTAGGCAAATATTGAACTGCATCATGCCCCTTTGTCTTCATTATAGCTAATGAGTGAACCTTGAAATTTATGAGTTCTGGATGTGTACCGTACATAAACCTCTTTGTGTTTAATTTAATCGACTAAAGAATTTCTCCATGTATAATAATTGTATAGGCCACATATAGCATGTGCATAACAATTGACTTGCCTCTTTGTTCACTAATGGTATGTTCAATAGGTTGAGGAAGGGAATGTTTCTAAGTTCATGTTTAAAAACTATCACTTTTACTAAATTCTTCTCAAGGCAGTGATATAATCTGAAATACTTAGGTGTAATCCTTATGCTTGTTAAATAAATGCACTTTTTTTAATTTTGAAGAGGCTTTGCCACATTTTTAGATTATATTTGTTGCATAATTTACAAGCCAAAGATTTTCATGGCGTGACTCTTGCACTGACTCTTAGAACCAAGGGCTCGGCTCTCTCTGTTAATTTGTTGGCTCATCCACCTCTTTTTCGTATAACTACTGTTTATTGTTGGTCTGTATGAGGTGTTAAGTTAAATATCTCACATTGGGTAGAAGAATATTCACCTCTCTCCATCGTGCTGAGAATCCCAGAGAGTATTACATCGAAAGAAGATTTTAAATTAGAAATTTTGAAAACATTTTGTTTCAATCTTATAATATTTGAAAAAATGAGCCTGAATAATGTTACGAGAATTTTAAAATTGAATTAATAATGTGACATTATGTCTAGGTGAGCAAAAATAAAAAATAATATTTTTAAAAAGAATTAAAGGTTGAGAAGCACTTTGAATTAGGGTTGCTTTATATTTGAGAAGTGCTCTTGCTTATCAATGGTGTGTGGTTTTCCTAAAATGTTTGTGAAACCATATTGCCACTTCTTTGACAACCAATCACGTAAAACCTTACTGACCACTGCCCCAGCCATGGATCTGTTGGGACATACCTGACAAGATGAATGTCATCCCTGCTTCATCAAATAAGTCAGGAAACAGTGGACTGATCTTCATTCTGTCTCTGAGCAGTGTCTAAGCATAGGTGCCCCAATTGCAAGACATAAGGGGGATTACCACCTTGGCTGACCTAGGACCCTTGGAGGAGATAGCCTTGAGCATTATAGTCCTCAATGTTTGTCAGAGGTCAAATGAAGTCTATATAACTGTGGGATAACAGAGCTTACTTAATCAGCTTCTAGAATCATGCAGAGTTAATGGAGAATAGAATTGATAAAAACAAGTTGCCTGTTTTTGCCTAACCTAATCAGGTTGATTTGGTATTGTATTTTAAGACGCTGGTGGTATACTCATGCCTTTTGGATAGATCTCAATTTCAAAGGGAATCATGGAGCGTTCCACACCAGTATATTTTGATTTCCTGACCAGGTTTGCAAATATAACATCTTTTTATGTTGTAATTAGTCTATTGAAGGGTTTGTATAACCTCATTGTGATATGGCAAATGGCTATCCTGTTGAGAGCAGCAACAGCATGCCAACCCAATCCTTTTGAATACAGATAGGTGCCAGTTCGAATATTGGTGGTGTTTGGTTCCATAATATTGTTTCTCAGAACTGAAATATTTTGGCTGCATAAGGATGAGTTTCAGACCACATTCAGGAGGCCACATGCCAGGAAAAGGCTACTGGGTCACAACTGTGGGGGTTGAGACCTTATGCCACTGCTGTCCTAGGGCCAGTTTTTTCTATGTGTGCTATTTACGACGTCCTACTGCTGCTTTCATTGTTGAATGGGGGTGCCAGTCTAGACTGCAGACTCCTAAGTTTCATATATCACTAAGGTTTCACTTGTGTGAAGGATGGTCCTGCACCCTTGATGGCCTTGTGAGCAAATCAGAGTGCCATGAAGAAGAAGGCTCTCATCTTGGGGTACCCATTGGACCACTTGCAATGCTATTGAGTAAAGTAGTTGAGTAGGTATAGTAGTTCTTGGCTGCTTCATTTTAAATTCTGAACCTTAATGGCAAGACCTTCAAGAAGGAAAATGCAGTAAAGGATTTGCATAGTGAGAAAGGCACTGCTGGTTACCTGATGCATTTGCAGCGCTAGGGATAGGACTGCTGCCAGATGACTGTGTGAAAGTAATTCTCCCAGTTCCTGCATCACAATGTATCAGTAACTTTTGAGTCTGTTAATTAGAATCTATTGGTCTGTGACTCTAAAGCAGTGGTTCCATCCAGAGCAGTCTATAGCATTAGCTTTTTGAGCTTGAGAATGATCTGTGTGTCATCTGCAAAATGCTACTTTGAAGGACATAAGTTTCGGTAGTACAGTGACTGAAGAGGAGTAGAGAGATTATGTAATCCTGCAACACACCAGAGTCAGTGCTGAACAGAATTGAAGAGTAGGGTAGAATATCATTGATACTTGATCTGTTGGATTCTGGAAGTCTTCTAGACTCTGTAAAAGAGTGAGGTCATGTACTGTTATTTTCTTCGTTGAAGATCTGGGTGAATATCATATTATTCATTGGAGATTGGTTGTTATTTCAACGGTTATACTGGATTGAAGTTTTGTTTCTTCAAGTTTGGCTTGATGTAGAAGGTCTTGAGGACATTTGGAAATGTGTCTGAGATTTATGTTAGTAATAGAATCTGACAGTTTTCTGCAGTTCAAATGGAAGCAGTTAAACAAGTAAATGCACAAACTGAAAATCTAGCATAGTTTAACGCCTAATACATTGCATTGTTTCCAAACAGGGTGTATTTCATAGTCATTCCAATATGCCTGTCAGTACTGCTTTCTCCCTCATAGCCAAGAATCATTTTTAGTTATTTCTATAATGTATTGTTTACAATGGACAATATGTATGTAATATGCATATTTTATAGGCCTGACTCAGGTATATGCACAGTATTATCTATCCCTCCAATACATGCCCTCAGTGAAAGCCTTAGATTGTTTCATAGTATTGCAGTCCCTGCTATATGTACAATTTGCAGGCATCAAATATATTCATATTATGAAAGTCTCTGATACATGCACGGTATGCAGGCTTATGATGGGTGGCTCGTACTCACACTTATATAGTCTTTCATAATACATTTCTGAAGTTTCTATCAGCTGTAAATAACAGGGATTGTTATTATTACATACTTTATTAATGGCACTCAATTTGCCAACTTCAGAAGAATCAAACAAAAAGGATGGATGTCTAAGACGGCCTTTGTTGGACTAGAATATCACAACAGTTGTCAGGATGGAAACATTAACTCACTGAGCCAGGAGTTCCTTTACAATCATATTTGATCAATGTGCTTTAAAAGACAATACCCTTTCTAAACTTTCACCGGGGCAGACTAATGCCATAATAAAAAGATTAATTGAAGATGCTTTGTTGGTACATCAAAAACAACCATGCTTAGCGGAAGACATTCCTTGAGGTAAAAAATTCTGAACCATGACTATGATCAAAATAGTCCATAATTGTTTTCATTTATTTGTTATCATCAGGGGCAATGCCCCCCAAAACCTAGGTTTCTGGCTACGACCCTGAGGCTACTCCTGAAAAACAGAATCTCCTTAGATGCACATTGGCCCAATCCACACTTTGCTGGTCCTGGTTAACCCTGCGGGTAGTCCCAAATCTAAGCCAATTAAATACTGTGTTTCGCGTACTTCAACAAATCCCTTTTGCTAGCCAAAAACGAGGGTTACATACACTTTCCAAACACAGTTGTAAACTTTAAAGCAAATTCAGCAGTCTCATGAGCACACTCTGCCTAGCCTCTGAGGGTGTAGTTTGCCTTTTTAACTTTTTTATAAAAACCAAAAGGAGGGGGGCATGGGCGCTGCTGCCCCTACATTCCTAAAGCAGATTACAGGGGAAACTAGGACAGATTTACAAACAGTCATGGGTAGAAAAGCAACAGTTTAAGCAGTACCCAATTCACAGAAGTGAAGGGTTCAATTCAAACAGTCACAGCAAAAAAAACACAGTTTATAAAAGTACCAATATTGCACAGGACAAGAGATTAAATTCAAACAGTCATGGATAGGAAAAAACAACACTTTTAAAGATTCAAAACCACAGCACAAAGTTGGTGCGTACCACCTTCTCTCTGCTTTGTTCATTTGGCTCTGTAGGGCATAGAAAGGCTGGAGCTCCAAGATGGAGGTGGCTATCTTGGTTGCCCAGCACACACCTTAAGGGATACTGCAGGTTGAGGGAGGGCTCAGGGCTGTTTGGGAGCTAGAGGGCCAATCAGGCAGGCACTGGCTAATGACCAGGGGGCAGTGAGCTGCTCCTAAAGAACAGAATCTCCTTCGATGCAAACAGGCTCAATACAAACTTTGCTGGTCCTAGTTCGCCCTACAGGTAAGCCCAAATCTAAGTGACTTAAATACTGCTTTTTGCGCACTTCAACAAATCCCTTTTTCTAGCCAAAAACGTGGGTTACATGCACTTTCCAAACACAGTTTTAAACCTTAAAGCCGATTCAGCAGTCTCATAAATACGCTCTGCTTAGCCTCTGAGGGTGTTGTTTATCCTTTTAACTTTTCTTTTTAAATAAAGATGGTAGTGGGGGCTGGGGGCTGCCCCTGCATGCCTAAAGCAGATTACAGGGGAAACTAGGACAGATTTGCAAACAGTCATGGGTAGAAAACTAACAGTTTAAACAGTGTCCAATCCACAGAAGCCAAGTGTTCAATTCAAACAGTCAGGAGCAAGACAAACACAGTTTTTAACAGTACTAATTGCACACAGGACAAGAGATTACATTCAAACAGTCACATGTAGAAAATAACCAGCAGTTTTAAAGATTCAAAAACACAGCACATGGCTGGTTCTTACCACCTTCTCTCTCCTTTGTTATCTGTAGGGCACAGAGAGGCTGGGGCTCCAAGATGGAGGTGGCTGTCTTAGGGTGCTCAGCACACAACGTAAGGGATACTGCAAGTGGGGGGAGGGCACAGGGTTGCTTGGGAGCTAAAGGGCCAATCAGGAAGGACCTGACTGATGGCCAGGGGTCTGTGAGTTGCTCCAGAAGAACAGAATCTCCTTGGATATAGAAAGGCTCAATCCACACTTTTCTGGTCCTGGTAGGCCCAAATCTAAGCCTCTTAAATACTGCTTTTCGTGTACTCCAACAAATCCCTTTTTCTAGCCAAAAACGAAGGTTGCATACACTTTCCAAACACAGGTTTAAACCTTAAAGCAGATTCAGCAGTCTCAAAAACACACTCTGCCTAGCCTCACAGAAGCGAAGGGTTCAATTCAAACAGTCACAGCAAAAAAAACACAGTTTATAAAAGTACCAATAGTGCACAGGACAAGAGATTAAATTCAAACAGTCATGGATAGGAAAAAACAACACTTTTAAATATTCAAAACCACAGCACAAAGTTGGCGCGTACCACCTTCTCTCTGTTTTGTTCATTGGGCTCTGTAGGGCATAGAAAGGCTGGAGATCCAAGATGGAAGTGGCTATCTTGGTTGCCCAGCACACACCTTAAGGGATACTGCAGGTGGAGGGAGGGCTCAGGGCTGTTTGGGAGCTAGAGGGCCATTCAGGCAAGCACTGGCTAATGACCAGGGGGCAGTGAGCTGCTCTTAAAGAACAGAATCTCCTTCGATGCAAACAGGCTCAATTCAAACTTTGCTGGTCCTAGTTCACCCTACAGGTAAGCCCAAATCTAAGTGACTTAAATACTACTTTTTGCGCACTTCAACAAATCCCTTTTTCTAGCCAAAAACGTGGGTTACATGCACTTTCCAAACACAGTTTTAAACCTTAAAGGCGATTCAGCAGTCTCAAAACACACTCTGCCTAGCCTCTGAGGGCGTAGTTTGCCTTTTCAACTTTAAAAAAAGCCAAAAAGAGGGAGGTGGCTGGGAGGTTGCCCCTGAACGCCTAAGCACAGTACAGGGGAAACTAGGACAGATGTACAAACAGTCACAGGTAGAAAAACAACAGTTTAAACATACCCAATTCCCAGATGCCAAGAGTTCAATTCAAACAGTCACAAGCAACAAAAAAAAAACATAGTTTTAACAGGACCAATTGACACAGGACAATTGATTCAATTCAAACACTAATGGGTAGAAAAAAACAGCGCTTTTAAAGATTCAAAAACACACCACAGGGCTTGGTCTAACTACCTTCTCTCTAGCTCCTTTGATTACTGGGCTCTATAGGGCACAGAGAGGCTGGGGCTACAAGCTGGAGGTGGCTGTCTTGGTGTGTCCTGCACACACCTTAAGGGATACTGCAGGTGGGGGAGGGCTAAGGGTTGCTTGATGGCTAGAGGATCAATCAGGAAGTCCTTGGCTGATGGCCAGGGGGAAATGAGCTGCTTCTGAAGAACAAAATATCCTTGGATGCAGACAGGCTCAATCCACACTTTGCTGGTCCTGTTTCATCCTGCAGATAGGACCAAATCTAAGCCACTTAAATACAGCTTTTCGTGCACTTCAACAAATCTCTTTTTCTAGCAAAAACGAGGGTTACGTACACTTTCCAAACACAGATGTAAACTTTAAAGCAGATTCAGCAGTCTCATGAGCACACTCTGCTTAGCCTCTGAGAGTGTAGTTTGCCTTTTTTACTTTTTTATAAAAACCACAAGGAGGGGGGCCTGGGCACTGCCCCAACATTCCTAAAGTAGATTACAGGAGAAACTAGGACAGATTTACAAACAGTCACGGGTAGAAAAGCAACAGTTTAAGCCGTACCCAATTCACAGAAGCAAAGAGTTGAATTCAAACAGTCACAGCAAAAAAACACAGTCTTTAAAAGTACTAATTCTGCACAGGACAAAAGATTAAATTCAAATAGTCACGGATAGAAGAAAACAACACTTTTAAAGATTCAAAACCACAGCACAAAGTTGGTGCGTACCACCATCTCTCTGCTTTGTTCATTGGGCTCTGTAGGGCATAGACAGACTGGGGCTCCAAGATGGAGGTGGCTGTCTTAGTTGCCCAGCACACACCTTAAGGGATACTGCAGGTGGAGGGAGGGCTCAGGGCTGTTTGGGAGCTAGAGGGCCAATCAGGGAGGCACTGGCTAATGACCAGGGGGCAGTGAGCTCCTCCTAAAGAACAGAATCTCCTTTGAAGCAAACAGGCTCAATCCAAACTTTGCTGGTCCTAGTTCACCCTACAGGTAAGCCCAAATCTAAGTGACTTAAATACTACTTTTCGCGCACTTCAACAAATCCCTTTTTCTACCCAAAAACGTGGGTTACATGCACTTTCCAAACACAGTTTTAAACCTTAATGCCGATTCAGCAGTCTCATAAACACACTCTGATTTGCCTCTGAGGGTATTGTTTATCCTTTTATCTTTTGTTTTTTAAATATAAAAGGTGGTGGGGGCTGGGGGCTGCCCCTGCATGCCTAAGGCAGATTACAGGGGCAACTAGGACAGATTTGCAAACAGTCATGGGTAGAAAACCAACAGTTTAAACAGTGCCCAATTCACAGAAGCCAAGAGTTCAATTCATACAGTCAGGGATAGGAAAAAACTGCTCTTTTAAATATTCAACAACACAGCACAAGGCTAGTTTTTACCACCTTCTCTCTTCATTGTTCACTGGGCTATGTAGGGCACAGAGAGGCTGGGGTTACAAAATGAAGGTGGCTGTCTTGGGGTGCCCAGCACACAACATAAGAGCTACTGCAGGAGGGGGAGGACTCAGGGTTGTTTGGGAGCTAGAGGGTCAGCCAGGAAGGCCCTGGCTGATGACCAGGGGGCAATGAGCTGCTCCTGAAGAACAGAATCTCCTTCGATATAGACAGGCTCAATCCACACTTTGCTTGCCCTGGTTCACCCTGCATTATGGCCCAAATCTAAGCCACTTAGGTACTGCTTTTCGAACGCTTCAACAAATCCCTTTCTCTTGCCAAAAACAAGGGTTACATACACTTTCCAAACACAGTTTTAACCTTAAAGCGGATTCAGCAGTCTTAAAAACACACTCTGCTTAGCCCTTGAGGGTGTAGTTTGCCTTTATAACTTAAAAAACAAACAAAAGGAGTGGGGTGGCTGGGGCGTTGCCCCTGCATGCCAAAGCACAGTAAGGGGAAACTAGGACAGATTTACAATTAGTCACTGGTAGGAAAACAACAGTTTAATCATACCCAATTCACAGACGCCAAGAGTTCAATTCAAACAGTCACAAGCAAAAAAAGACACAGTTTTTAATAATACCAATTGCACACAGGACAAGCGATTAAATTCAGTCACGGGAAGAAAAAAACAGCACTTTTAAAGATTCAAAAACACAGCACAAGGGGGGAGGGCGTGGCCTAGCTGTCCAACATGGCGGACGAGCTCTAGGCGAGCTACGACAGCCCATAAACTAAATACATCAAAATCATGCCGGATTGCTGCCGATACAGCCTGTGTCACCTCACTGCAGTCCATATATACGCTGAGGTGACCCGGTGCCGGGACGGAGTGGTGGCAGAGTGTGGTGATGCCTGTAGATGATCCTGTGGCCTGCGGGGCATAAGGCCCATGGCGGGGTGTGACTCAGCAGCCTATTTAGGCTGCGGCGGCTGTGAGGGACTTGCCGGGGCAGAGCCGCTCTGGGCATTTTGCCCGTGATAGCCTGCCTGTTTACTGGTGCTGGGTTGTCTTGTACAGACGGTGCTGTGGTGTGGCCAGATCGTGGCCGTAGAGCATCGGTGACCATGAGGGCCGGGAGTGACAAGACCACGGTTGGAGGCCGGACTGGGGTGTTGCCCTGCAGCGGCCCACGCCAGCCTGGGGAATGGCCAAATTGAGTAAAGCTTTCTGCGGCCTTCGAGATGCCCAGTGGCTGGGGCCTGTCTTCTGCTGGGCCTTGGTGCCCACTTACATACTGAGGCTGCCCGGTGGCAGGGCAGAGTGGTGACTAGGCATGGCAGTGCCTGGAGGTGGTCCTGCGGCCAGCAGGGCATGCGGCCCATGGCTGGGTGAGGCTTGGCAGCCCACAATTGCCTGCTGGCCTGCTGGTGCTGGGCAGCCTGATGCGGCTGGTGCTGTGGTGTGGCCCAATCGAGGCAGTGACGTGGCAGAGATCCTGAGGCGCCGGAGTGAAGTGGCTGTGGCTGGAGGCCTGCTTGGGACGTTGCCTCGCGGTGGCCCGCACTGACCAGGGGGTCTCCTGCTGGGCCTTGGCATTCCCCTGCTGCTCACAGCAGGGGTCATTCCCTGCTGACACTGATTGCAGCTGACTCAGGTGAGGTGCCCAGTGACACTCCGGGTGGGCCCCGTCAGACCTCCTTTCTGCTGGCGCCTCTCCCCCTGGCACCTGCAAAACCAACAATATATGACACATTTACACCAGGCCTTGACTGAGTACTTTGCCCTCAATACGGTGACCACCTCCTCTACCACGGATTTATGGGAGGCCATGAAGCCAACCCTTTGTGGTGTCGATATCACGTTTTGCACAGCGAAGCGCAAACAGCACCGGGATAAACTTTTGCAGATGGAAGCTCATGTCCTGGCCCTTGAGTAGCTTGGATAGAGGGAGGGGGGAGGACAGGTACGTCATCAATTGGTCCTAGCACAACAGCAGTATCAGGAGGAACTCTTAGAAGAGGCAAGATGTGCTTGGTTAACCTCTCACAGCTGAATCTACCAGTGGGGGGACAAATCCAGAAAACAGTTGCATAGGCTGTGTCAGCATGCGCTACAGCCAGTTCAAATCCGTACCATCTGCAGTACTAATGGAGCTATACTCACCGATCCTGTGGCGATCGAAAATAGCTTCTCCGGCTGCTATCAGGACCTGTACGCCAATAGAGATGCCCTGCCTGATGATCGGGTAATGAAGTTCCTTGATGATCCACCCCGAAGGCCCTATCAGTCATGGCTAGAACACTTTTAGATGCCCCTCTTACAGTGGAAGAATTAGCAACAGCCCTAGCTGACCTGCACCCGGGCAAAGCCCCAGGTCCCAATGGTTTCCCCTGTGAATTCTTTATTGCATACATACCGCAGCTGGGCACTCACTGCATCGCAGTGATACAGGCTGCCCTCAAATCGGTGCGTTTGACCTCAGACTGCAGACAAGCTGAGATCGTGGTATTCCTTAAACAGGGTCGGCCCCCAGACCTTCACTCCTCCTACCGCCCTATCTCTTTATTAAACATAGAAACCAAATTGCTAGCCAAGGTCCCTGCCAACAGGCTCGTGCCCCACATGACTGACCTCGTCCACCCGGACCAAGCAGGCTTCATGTCCCGTTAAGCAACGCGTCAAAATATCCACCAAGCTCATAATGTCATAGTTGCTGTGGATCGCCTTGTCGTCTGGCCGCCCTGCTACTAGCCGATATCAACAAGGCCTTCAACCTATTTGTTTGCACTCCTGCGACATCTTAACATGGACCCTCGCTTCCTCTCTTACATTCATCTACTATACACAGACCTCACCGCATCTGTGCACGTGGCAGGTTCTGTCTCTCCCCCGTTCCACGCCCGGCATGGTACTGTCAGGGCTGTCCCCTCTCCCCACTTCTATTTGCCCTGGCCATGGAGCCCTTGGACACTTGGGTTAGAATTGATGCTTAGGTCCGGGGCTTCCAGTGGTCGTGGGAAGTCTCCGAATGCATTGCGTTATACGCTGATGATGTCTTGTTTTTCCTCACCGACCCACAGAGATCCTGTCCCAGGATTCTCCGAATTATACAGGTCTTCGGGGAAATGACAGGTTTACATATGAATGTCAGCAAGTCCACTAGTTGGCCGTTGCGGGGGGTCCCCGAATTTGGCCCGTGGGCGGCTGACTTGACTATCGCAGCCGATGGAATCTGATACCTGGGTGTCTTGTTGTCCAGCTCTCAATCCATCTGCTGGAAGCGCAATATGGCCCCATTGACAGAACAAGTAAGGGTGGAAGTGAAATCCTGGTCGCTTTTGCCCCTGTTGCTTTATGGCCGCTCATGCTTTATGGCCGCTCAGCCATCTTCAAGATGGTCTCCCTCCCACGTGTCCTATATCAACTAAAGAACCACCCATACCCAATCCCTGTGGCTTGGTTCTGGCAGGTTAACGCACTCTTGGGTCAGTTTTTATGGGGAGGGGCCGCTACTTGAGTGGCACTACACACCTGCTTCCAATCTACCTACTGTGGAGGCATTGCCGCTGCAGACATCCAATCCTACCACACGGCCTCACACCTACATGTGCTTAATGAATGGTAGTACTGCTACAGGGACGACCCCGCCTATGTGGTGGAGCACTGGATAATGGGTGACACCTCTCTTCACACATATCTGAATAGCCAATCAGAGTTCCGGGCTTTGCCGCCAGTGGCAACGGTAGTGATCCAGGTGTGGAGACAATCACTGTGGCGGATAGGGTGGTGGGGTCGCCTTTCTCGAGAGACTCCACTGTGGCAAAATGGACTCCTTCCCCTGGTGGCTAACCTTTCCGGGTTTCGGGGATGGGATAATATCGGCATATTCTCCTCATTAGACGTAGTCATGCGCGGCCTGACCCTTAAATCTTTTCAAAACCTCCAGGATGAATTCTCCATGCCCCACAGTCAATTTTATAAATAACTGCAATTTTGCCATGCCCAGGCCCCCTACCTCCAAAACCTTGTGGCCCTTCCGGAGTTTAATCCGTTAGAGGGTAAACTACTTATGGGCGATCTTGGCGATCATAAAATAACTAATATATACCAATCCCTAATTGCCAACAGTACTACCCTTCGAGCAGCCTAGCAGGGCGATCTGGGTCAGATTGATGACAATGATTGGCCCGAGGCACTGGAGTCCCCGCGTGGTGCTGCTATCTCCTCACGTCTGTGGTTAGAAGTTTCAGTGAGCTACATGCACACTTTCAGTCCCTTATGGTGAGTTATACATCCAGTGTTTGAAATATCTAAACATTCACTCACAGACACAACACTTATGTACCTAGCATTAATGGAGGTAGTGACACACTCACTTAAATAACCCAATAGATAACTAACACACCCAAGAGGCAACCCATGCCTTCCGTGACATATACATTTACAGAGTCATACAGTCACAAAGAGAGCTAGCAATGTAAACATGTGTTAGGCCTGGTCCACTTGAGGCTATGCATCGAGTTCTACTGCTAGGCCGACTTGGCATTTAAAATCACTTGACAAGCATTAACCTGCTGTTCTAGCACATATAACTCACCCCTAAGGTAGCCTGTAGTTAGGCCATACAGTATGCTACTATGTGCATATAAGCTAACAAGTAGTTAGAAGTTTCAGTGAGCTACATGCACACTTACAGGCCCATATGCTCAGTTATACAACCAGTATTTCGCCCTGATTTAAATCTCATGTAAGCATATACAAAAGAGAAGGGTCACTAATAAACCCCTTCACACAGTCTCACAACCACCTAACATTCCCTCACATTCACAGACACAACTCTTATGTACCTAGCACTAACGGAGGCAGTGGCATACTAACTTAAAAACCCAATAGTTAACTAACACACCCAAGAGGCAATCCTTGCAGTCCGTGACATATACACTTACAGAGACATACAGTCACAAAGAGAGCCAGTGATGTACCAACAAACTCAGGGGCATATTAGCAAGACCGGCGATAAAATTATCGCCGTTTTAGCGGCAGGAAACTGCCGCTAAAACGGCGATAATGGGCTTGCTAATATGCGTTATAGAATTCCAATAGAAGCCCAGGTTAGATGTCCTGCACATCTAACATGGGCTTCTATTGGAATTCTATAACGCATATTAGCAAGCCCATTATCGCCGTTTTAGCGGCAGTTTCCTGCCGCTAAAACGGCGATAATTTTATCGCCGGTCTTGCTAATATGCCCCACACTTACATGTGGATACACACTTCAGATAGGGACTGCGAGACTCATTCAAATATCTAGAAAAGAACTGATACTACCAAGTCGCCCATCCACAGAAGTAGCCCTTTAAATATGTCTCAGGCCCGGTCCACTTGAGGCTGTGCATCGAGTTTTACTGCTAGTCCGACTTGGCATTTAAAACCCCCTGGCAAGCATTAACCTGCTGTTCTACCACATATAACTAACCTCTAAGGTAGCCTGTAGCTAGGCCATACGGTATGCTGCTATTTTCATAAAAGCTAACACATGTAGTTAGAGGTTTCAGTGAGCTGCATGCACACTTACAGGCCCATGTGCTGTCATACATCCAGTGTTTCACCCTGATTTGAATCTTAAGTAAGCACATACAAAAAGGGAGAGCCACTAATACACCCCTCACACAGTCTCACAAGCATCTAAACATTCACTCAGATGCACAGACAGAAGTCTTATGTATCTAGCACTAATGGAGGAAGTTGACACACTCGCTTAATAAACCCAATAGTAACTAACACACCCAAGAGGCAATCCATACTGCCCCTGACATATACATTTATAGAGCCATAAAGTCACAAAGAGAGCCAGCGATGTACCAACAAACTTACTTACATATGGAAACACACCCCCTGATAGGCACTGAGACACTCATTCAGAAATCTAGTAATCTAGTTCTAGGCCGACTTGGCATTTAAAACCCCTTGACAAGTGTTAACCTGCTGTTCTACCACATATAACTCACCCCTAAGGTAGCCTGTAGCTAGGCCATCCAGTAAGCTGCTATGTGCAGAAAAGCTAACAGATGTAGTTAGAAGTTTCAGTGAGCTAGATGCACACTTACAGGCCCATATGCTCAGTTTTACTTCTGGTGTTTCACCCTGATTTGAATTCCATGTAAGCACATAGAAAAGAGGACAGCTACTAATACACCCCCTCACACAGTCTCACAACCATTGAAACATTTACTCACATGCACAGACACAACTCTTAAGTACCTAGCACTTTTGGAGGCAGTGACACACTCACTTAAAAAAACAAATAGTTAACCAACACACCCAAAAGGCAATCCTGGTCGTCCGTGACATATACATTTACAGAATCACAAAAGAGAGCCAGCGATGTATCAGAAAACTTACTTACATATCGAAAGACACCTCCAGATAGGGATTGAGACACTCATTCAGAAACCTAGTAAAGAACTGACAGTACCATGTCACCCATCCAGAGAAGTAGCCCTTTAAACATGGCTCAGGCCTGAAACACTTGAGGCTGTGCATCCAGTTCTATTGCTAGGCCGACTTGGCATTTAAAACCCCTTGGCAAGCGTTATCCCATTTCTTACATATGGAAACAGACCCCTACATAGGGATTGAAACACTCATTCAATTATCTGGTAAACAACTGACACCACTAACTCACCCATGCAGAAACTAGCCCTTTTAACAAGTCACAGGCCTGGTATATTTGAGCTTGTGTATGCAGTTCTACAGCTAGGTCAGATTGCTTTTTAAATGATCTTTACAAAAATGTACTGGCTCTTCTCCCACATATAAGTCACTCCTAAAGCAGACAGTAGCTACACCATAAGGTGCAGTCCTATGTGTTTAAAGCGTAATTTAGTATATAGATAGACAGTAGAGTACTGTCCTTTATGTATAAAAGCTAAAACATCTCATTAGTAACTTCGATTACCTACATCCACACTTTCAGGCACATATACTGAGCTATACATCCGTTCTCACATATTACATCGCTCATGACATTGTCACTAACATCACTGATAACATCAATTTTGTCATCTCAAATGACATAACTGATGACTTTACTAATGACATTATCCACAGAACCATTCACACACCTACACACACTCCTATACAACCTGTCACACACCCAGTTACACACCCACATAACCACTCACATACCCATTGCTAGATCCAAAGAACTGCTCATAAATGTAGTAACTCATCCATAGCCCAACTCATACACCCACTCACTCACTCAAACAGCCAGTAACACAATCAGTGAGTCACTCGTATAGTTAATCATGCAACCAGTCAGTCACACAAATAGTCACTCACACAGCCATACACTTGCTTATACAGCTACTAACAGCCACTTACTCACCTATGCAGCCACTTACACACCCACTCACTCACCCATACAGCTTCTCAACATACCCACTCACTCACTCTTAAAACCAATCACACATTCGCTTGCACACCCACATAACCATTAACATACCCATTTATACTTCCATACAAGTTCTCACACATCCGCCCACTCACCTATGCACCCATTCAGAAATAGTCTCCAGTACAACCATTCACACACCATTTCACTTAACCAAACTCTCACTTGAACAGTCAGTCACTCACCCATACAGTACATTTACACAACCACTCATTCACCTATACAATTACTCCCACAGCAATTCACCCATACAGTCACTTACAGACCCACTGGCACACTAATACAACCACTAACACCCACTCACGCACTCACCCATACAGTTACCTATGCATACACTTATTCACTCATACACTCACTCATATACCAAGTAACTCACACATTCAGTTCATCCCACACCCATCAAACAAATACAACCACTAACACATCCACCCACTGACTCATATAGCATATTCTCTTATACTCACTCATTCTGATATGCATCTATGCACTCACTTTGGCATAACCCATACATGCACTAATACATCATTCACTCATACATACTTTTCACTCAGTCATGCAAGTACTTAGACAGCCTCTCATTCATTTATAGAAACACTCATCATTCATTCACCTATCCATACAAATTTTCATACACTCTCTTACTCATACATATTCCTAGTCTCACAGTCAGTCATTCACTTATGCAACAATTCATTCACCCTTTCACTCTTCTGTACAATCATGTTCACACAAACCGAATTACAAATACAAGTATTCACACACACAATCACATACTCTAACTCACACAAGAAGCTGTTCAATAAAACTAAGGGTGGGCGGAATTTGCGTAGTCACGTTACGCAAATCTCCGCGAAATTGCTAAAAATTTCCGAGAGCACGCGGAGATTCTGCGAAATCGCGGAATTGCTGGTCCCGTCCGTTCGCGATGTGTTTTTGTGTGCTCGCGGGGAAATATATCGCTAACTTGCCCATGCGGTCGCTAACGGGCGCGGCCATCTTGTTTTCACTTGTCCCGCCCGCTCGCGATGGTATTTCCTGTTCCGGGTCGCGTATTGCATGCTCCCGCCCGCTGGCGATGCTTATTTCCAGTTCCGGGTCACGTATTGCATGCTCCCGCCCGTTCGCGATAAGGGTTTCCTCTTCGGGAACGCGCATTACGTGTTCGCGATGCTTTTTGCGTGCTCGGGGGGGAAATATTGCGCGAACTTGCCCATGCAGTCGCAATGGGCGCGGCCATCTTGTTTTTCAGTCTATTGCTATGGTTCTGGGCCTGCTTTTCAATCCTCCCTCTATCTTTTCAATCCTTTGTTTCTGTAAACTTTTTTGGGTATTTTTTATTTATTATCTATCTCTCTATTTTCCTGATTCTATATTTTGAGTTTTTTTCTACTTTTTGTGTGTTTTTAACTACTTTTTCACACTTTTTCTATTACCTGCTTTTTCATTTCTTTTACTTACTTTTTTGTAATTCCTACCTTTTCTTTTCCGTCCCCCGCCTACCCAGAACCATGGCAAAGGGCCACAGCCACAGGGCTCGAAGTCGGAGCCAGAGCCGCGACCGCCTTCCTTGCGGAAGGCGGCGCCTAAGAGGGTGCAGGCATGGGCCTTATTTAATGAGTCGGAGGTGGCCGCTCTGGTTTTTTTGTTCAGCGCCACCTCCCCTTAACCCTGGCAGCAGGCGGCAGGCCTGGGTCCGGGTACGGGCTCCGGGAGCGTCGGCAGCGGTGGGGCAAGGTGCGTCGGGCAGTGTTTCGCTGCTCTGGTGTCCGGCGCACCAATAATCAGCTGACGCACCGGTGGACCGATATTCTGGACCGGGAGCAGGACCTGCTGGACCTGCTAGGAGTGGAGGTCCCGGGGCTTGGTGAGTAGCTATTTAATATTACTACTTTGTGTTCTGCTCTGTGTTATATATTGCGAATATATATTTTTTTCGACCAGCAAGAATGCTGCTGCTTACATTGCAGGTAAATTACGTTTACAAATCTGTGATTGTTATGACACAGGCGCTCGGCGCTACTAATCTTACTTGTTTGCAACTTTGCGCTCGCTTGGCCTGATGATTATGTAAGAGTTTACTTTAGAGAACTTAAGTGATGTAATGCTAGAGAGAGTAGTCCTTCCTTTGTCCTCCTGCCACTAAGAAGGGATAGTGGTGGATTGATAGGTTTAGTTACTTATTAGTTGGTAATTTGTAAGTGGTGTGCGTGACGCATCCTCTGTCATGTCACGTGCTGCTGAGTGCTGCTTACCCCAGTCCTTCGCAGAACCTTTTGTAGTTTGTTTTCTGAGTGTTAATAGGCTTATATCATCACTAGCAGAACATCAGCAGCAACCAGCCAACAATTTGGTGTATGCAAAAATGTATGCATGTGTCCTCCATCTATGCATTTTTGAGGACTAAAATAAATGGAAATGCAGAATTACTGAACAATTGGCCCATCTGGATTGGAATAGGTGGGCTAGGTCAGGTGGTAGTTAGGCTTGCTAGACGGTCCGTGAATCTCGCAATACTACCAGTCGATCAGATAGGTCAATTTTATTGCAATTGTTGTTACCAAAAAAGTTTTTGGTGCGTATTTTAAAATATTTTATTTATTTCACAACAAACTTTAATTTTTGTCTCTTTCTTTATGAAATCTTACATGATCAGCAGCACCCAGGGGCAAGAAGACGGGGTCGCAGGCGGTGGGCCACAAAGATCAACAAGATGCCTCCCAGGGACAGGACCGCTCCTCTATCGAGGGCTCTGCTGATGGCCCCAGTAAGTCCTCCAGTGGTTAATATTATTAATTATATTTCCCAAACTTTTCCTGCACCTTATTTTTTCCGAACTATTATTTAGGTATCCTCCTAATTCGAATTTTGACAAAATCTTCTTTGCTCTATACTATCTGTTTCTAAATTCTTGTTATCCCTGCCTCTAACTTCGTCTGCTATGACTCTCTGTACTACTACTATTAGTCTGTCTGTAGCTAAGCTTGCCCAGTTGCCCACTCTTTATTTAAAATATTTTAAATAAAACTCATATTCACCAATAGCTATAGCCATTGAGTCCAGTCCTTTGGGTTGTCCTCTTCTACTACTTCTAGTCTTCTTATTCTTGAGGCTTTTCGACAATTCCCACCAAGAAAATGCCCAACCACATTTTAGAATTTTAGATAGGATAGGACATACTACTACTGTTGTAGGGATTCTGCACATACAGAACTTTGCACAAGAAAATAGGACGTTGGTGATGGGAGGTTGGACCTTCCTCACACCTCAATCAGAAGCCACCACAAACCCCTGACCAACTAGTTATAGTGTCTCATTACTCCGAAACGCCCCCCCACCAAAATACCCAATGAGTAGACAACCCAGACAACATAACACTCCCAACCTCTGTCGCGGAAGCAATGCACACCCTTTTGCTCACTCTCTCGTGTAAGTCCACACCAAATACCACCGAGTCTATGTAAGTTCAAAAGGTTTATTTTTATTTCCAACTGACAAGCTCTGTACGTTGTATAATGCAGCAGCAACAGCAAAATGCATAAGATTAAAACAATAAACATTGTTACACTTAGTTAGACTTACAAGTTACTTACAACTACAAGTCCATAGAAGCCAAAAGGCGAGATCATGATAACTGAACAGTGGTGGAAGAACCACCCTCCCCTTGGTAGGAATCTAGTTTATATAAAATTATAAATGGAGATGTGAGAATTCTGGGGAGCCCTCACCTTAGAAGAACCTAGTACTGGTTACATCATAAGGTCTGAAAAGCTCTGGTTCTTCGTATAAGGGAATCTTCCGTCTGTAATGAGAAAAATGGTGCGCGTTAGTATAGTGCAAGCATTTATCAGTCGTGCCCAAAAGTGCAGTTTTTTTATGGATAAGCAATATGGACTAACACCAGAACTCCATAACAAAGTCGGTTGTTTTTCGACCTTGTACGCAGCGCTCAGACAGTAGCAGTATGAGCTCATGTGGGCTCAAAGGCATCTTTCACAACAAGCTGCTAGGTAACTTGCGCAAAAATAAAAGACAGAGCTAAAATGGTTGCATGGCTCGGGGTAACTTAGCAAAGACTAGAATGACCCTAGGGACCATATAACACTACCAGTGTCTACTCTACTACCTGATTTATACTAGTGATGTATGTTGTATATGTATTATGTATGTATTAACTTTTTTTCATTCTTGCTAGTCAAAAATAGGGGAGGTGTATATGGCATCTGAAAAATGTGTAATGTTTTTCTAGGCGTACTACCGACCACCAGTACCGGGGCCAGCGGCGAAGGTGACGCGGCCGCTGAGGGTGCAGGCGATGCGGCAGTTGGAGGAGCTGCAGGCGGTGAGCCAGCAGCAGTGGCGGGCGGTGATAAGTTATATTCCTAATCCTTACTTATTGACATTACACTCGCTGCAAGGGTGTAATGTATACTGTACTGTTGAGACTTAAGTAAGAAGTTGTTGTGAACGGTTGAAGAAGACACCCTTTACTTAGCATTAGCAATAGCATTAGCGACGGGAGTGTACTGAGAGTAACCAATGGCCTCTTCTATCGGACTTCAACTCAGCTGTGAAATTTTTATGGAGAAGACAAAGTCTGATCAGATGACCTTGATGGATGGGTTGAACGAAAAGGGAAAGAAGGGTGGAAGGAGGAAGGACAGGTGAGATTTTATATTTATGACTGGCAGAGAAGGATACGTGGGATGCATGCATAGGTGTGTGATATGAATCAGATGCATGGGTGGTGGAATGCCTGAAACTCCCACAAATGTTCGAGGCCGAGGTAGTGGGAGGATAGATACATACCACAAATGTTACGTACTGTGCTTGCTAGTACTACTGTGCCACTATGTGTAGAATGAATTTGTCTGACTGCTTTGCTAAGAGTATATTTTACAATAGTCTTGTTTTTTCTTCTTGATATAGCGACTCCTTCCAAAGGTAAAGTCGACAGGAAGGAGTTGGCAGCCAAGGCCCGGCGCCGGAAGCTGGAGGCCATACAGGCCGAATACCAGCGGCTGGTTCTTCTGGAGGAGGAGGAGGAGGGGGCAGCAGCTGCAGCCTCCTCCAATGCCCCGGGCCCCAGACACCCCCCTACAGTGTTACGGCACCACCGCCTGTCAGCCGCCCGCCGCCACACCGCAAGAAGCACTGCTGCCCCCCCCCTGTGGATGCAACTGCCGCGCTCTGAAGCACCGCGTGGCCCGCCTAGAGGAGCGCATCCGTGTCCTGGAGAGGCGAGCCCGCTGATACCCCATTTATTTATTGCCCCTTTTTTATAGCTTCTTTTGGTGGGTGGGAATCGGGCGTTGGGTTTTGGACTTTTGGACATTTGTTGGACTTTTTCGTTCCGGGACATGAACATTGGTTGGGGTTAGGGAGAGGGGTGGGTCAGGTGTTGTGGGATTTTTTTACATAGTTTATTTTTGTTAGGGTATTAAATTACATATTTAGACTTTATACGATGTGGTTAATGTTTTGTGGGTGGGGTTACTGTTTTACATCACACGTTTTCCTTGCTGGTGCAGTGCCACAGCCAGTGTTTGATTTAAATAATTGGCTGAGTTACTAAGACACAAACAGACAGATGCGGTACCCCTCACTGAGGGACTTGTCCTACTAGTACTGTCAGTCTCTCCTCCTAATCTATGCATTCTGCAACTGGACTCAAAGGGGTGTGTGAAATAGAATTAGTGAAAAAAATTCTGTTATTAATTATGCCTCCCCCAAACTTCTTCTCTTACCTGTGCTTGATGTTTAACTTGGGCACGGCGATGGCTGCATGGTGATGATGGTTTTCTTTCCCAACATGCCATGGTTGTGGTGGTAGTAGTAGTAGACCCTGGCAGTTTCACTTGCAAATAAAAGAAAATGAGACAGTCAGTCGCCTGAGAGAGACTGTGGGAGGAGTAGTAGAACGAAGTACAGTATGGAACTTACTGCCAAACAATAATATGCGATAGCCTAGTATATAGAGTTACAAACTCTAGCTGTGTCGAGTCACTCGACTAGGCCTACAGTACACCGTGACTCGACATAAGTGTAACCGTTAGTGCTGTTTCGGAGGATGACAACAAATCCAATCTATGCCGGCAATTAATGTTGATGGATTAGGTTCCTTTGGTAAAAAAAAAAATCGCAAATATACTGCTCATAGGAGGGTGGGCAAGCAGAAGATCTGCGCCCTGCCTTGAAAATGCATTTTTGTTGCTTTAGCCACATCCGCCCCAGCAAGCGTGTGATAAATTATTGGTGTACATTTAATTTAGTCACACCTCAATAAGTCACACAGCCCGGGGAAGAGGGTTAGGGTTTGATGAATGGTTGGGAAGGGGGTTTTGGGAAAGGTTTGACAAAGAAAAACAGTACGCATGGACAACAACAAAACACAATCTTGGCAGACAACCATATCCATAAATCAGTTAAGGGAGAAAAAGGAAATGCATGCATGATGATGATAACTTGATGGTTAATGATAGTACTTACTAACTACTACTACTAGACAATTAGACAGTACAGGGCAGCAGTATATTATGCAATTTGCCTTGCCTGTCTGCCCTCAGAGAGACCCGAATTACATTCAGTTTCTGTTGTGTTGTACCGGCCCGGGCTTAAAGATAGCAAAGAAAAGGCAAAAATTGCTGTAGGGATGAATTGAATTATAAGCAGAGAGAAAACATAACAACAACAACACACAGTAGTAATGATTGAAGACAAAAAATGAATCAAATTTAAAAGATGATGAAAGTTGATACTGTTACTGTATGTTATCCTGGTTAAAATGTGGAGTTACGTCTTGGTCCTCCCTTTCATGGACGCTCCGGCCATCAATCTTGGGTGACGCAACTGCCTGCCTGGCAGATGTAGATTCATTGGTAAGGTAAGTGAGAGTTGTTTTTCCCAGTGTAGCACAGGGTAAGGGCCGGCCTGTAATTGCAGATGGGAAAACAAAAGGGATATTGAAAAATCAAGTAGAAAAAAAATGCCTAAATTACGGTGGAGTGCAACAAGAACACTTTCAGAGGCGGCATGGATTTGGATACATCATGTCTACTCTAGTCTGTTTCCAGCATTAACCTCCAACAACAACAGGACAGAGCAGGCCCACGGCACCCGTGACACATCCTCCATTTAGCGTACATTTTTTGACAGAGGCAGACAAAGCAGATATACAGCAACATAGCATTTTACAAATTAAGTGACTAAATCAATGCCCCGCTGTCAGTCCTACCACCACACTCGACTCCACCACTACACAGACATGTAGGTCTGCAGTGGTTGTTGTTGACTTGGTTACCTTTTAATGCACTCATGAAAAGCACTGAGTTATTCCATCAATCATCTCTGATCGTACTGAGTGACTGCGAAGAGATAATGTCACTGTGGTCATCATCATGGTGTGTTGTCCAACTCAGTGTGCAGTAGTGTACAGATTGAGTCCCCTTTCCATATTCAAAATGCAATGGATCGGCCTGCAGTAGAAGTAGAAAATTGTTATTGAAAAACAAGAATGGAAACAAACATTGCATTGAGTTACTTTTAGTGTGTAGATTAGATAATAGTACACAATGAATTACCTTCATGCACTACAAACAACAACAACACAAATCACTCAGTCAGCGTCCAATGCATGTCATCATTCATTACCTGTTCCTTCTCATCTTCAGTTAATGGGCAGTCTGTATCGGCTCGGAAAGGAGGATAGCTATAGTAGTCATCATCATGTTCCACTTCTTTTGGAGAGACTCAACAAGGCAAGATTTTAGTTTTTCTTCGATTATGCTACATCCAATTATCATCTGGCTTGAGGGCAATAGATTTAGGTCGATTCAGGAGGAGCAGGACTCGGAGGAGTGGACTGAAATGCAGAGAGCTGAAACTCATATAAGGCAATAAAATACGAAGACAGTGGTGATGGATTTGTTGTGATTTGAAGTTTCCAAACAGAAAGACAGACACACAAATAGAAGTAAATAAGGGAGAACCACAGTAAGAAGTGGAAGCCTAGTTGTCAGGGAAGTATAGCTCGTCCTCAAACTCTGGAGGTTCAACCAGAAGTAGGTAATCAGCATCCAACACGCTACTTCCGTCACCTGAGCCGCTGTCCTCATCTTCCTGCGTTGATTCATATATTGTGTAATTCGGTGGTATAAATTGCTGATTCATTTTGATCATGGTTAACCTCTCAACGTTTTTGGGTGAGAGACTGGTCCTTTTCACTGTTACAATGGAACCAGCAGCACTGAAAACACGTTCAGAAGAGGCACTTGCGACAGGGCAAGCCAGATAGTTTATCGCCAGCCTGCTGAGCACTGGCCATTGGCCCCTTTTGCCATACCAATACCGCAATGGGTTTTGATCAATGTAGACCTCTGTTGGGTCATCCAGGTAGGCCTGGACCATTCGGTCAATGTTCAGGGGTGCTAAACTTAGTGCGGCCTCTTTTGTCTTTGCATCAGCACTGGACCTAGCAAGTCCTTGCTGTAAATACCAATCCTGTGCCGTTTGTACTGGGGCTGATGATCCGGTTATTGCTGTTGTCGATAGTGTTGGTGACAGCTGTGAACCAAATGCACTGCCCACAGGCTCTGAAGTTGAACTTGACGCCGGATGCTCTGCTGCAGTACTTGACGTGGGTTTGAGGCCTTTAATTACCAGCCGTTCATTTTCCAATGTACTGGCTGCCTCAGCTATCCAAGTTTTGTACCGGGCAACATCCACTTCTGAAAAAGGGAGTAATGTCTTACTGTGCAGTGCCGATTTGTACCGTGGATCCAGAATTGTGGCACAAATGTAATGTTGTTGTGACTAACCCTGGCCGTAGTTCGCGAAGTTGCGCTCGCGAAGCTACGTGAAGTGCACCTCGCACTCACGCGAGCTACGTGTAGCTACGCGAACTGCGTAGTGCACTGTGCAAATGCTGTTCGCACTGATTGCACAGTGCCGGATGCTTGTCCGCACTGTGCAATCATTGAAAACGGCATCTTGCACAGTGCGAGCTGTCTTTTACTGCCGCTCGAGTAGATTTTTACTCGAGCGGCAGCTTTCTCAACGCGGACTGGTAGTTTCTCATCGCGAGCGGTCGCAAGCATGCGCAACCACTCGCAATGAGAAACCTGACCTCCCTGCGTTGAGAATCTCGCCAGGAGGTTTTTTTTCCACGCTCGCGATCGGCAACTTGATGTTGCTGATCGCGAACGAGGAAAAAGTCTCGCCGGGATGTCATTTTGCTTGCTCGCGGTCGCCAACTTGACGTTGAGGACCGCGAGCAAGCAAAAAATGACCGCTACGCGTGTTTGCACTGTGCTACGTGCAATTCGCGTAGTGCGAAGTAGTGCAAACTTCGCAAACTACGCGAGCGTAGCGTAGTGCTTTGCCCAGGCTTAGTTGTGACACAATCTTATTTTGCACCCTTGCATTTTCACTTAAGCGACATGATAAGCTCTCCACCAACTCATATGCTTCTTTTTTTCCCTCCACACCTTTGTACGCTTCACACACCCCCTTCAGCTGTTGCTCTAGCATGTGCAACAATGGGATAGCTTGGCCCATAGTACAGTCCTCCTTGCTGACTTCACGTGTGAAGACCTCGAAAGGAAGAAGCATCTCTGTAAGAGATTTAACTAGGCACCATTGGTCCATCTGAAGGGTCATGCCTTTCACAGTAGCATCCGCCCTTCGCATGACATATTCATTGATTGGTCTGTACTGCTCAAACAGACGGTCAAGCATGTAATACATTGAGTTCCAACGTGTTGCCACCTCCTGGATGAGTGCTTTGACTGTCATTCTATAGTCACGTTGAATGATCCTCAGCTGCTTCCGGGCTTTTAAAGAATGGCTGAAATGCATGCATATTCTGTGGCAGGTGGTCAGTAAGTTGCTGACTATGGGTTCTTTTTTCAGAAAGTCTTGAACTATAATGTTAATGCAGTGTGTCAAACACTGGACCCTGAAATACTCACCAAGCGTCATGGCCTTAAGTATATTACTGCCATTATCTGTGGCAACAAACCCAATGTGAAGCCCTCTGGGGCACAGCCATTCAAAGACCTTGCTGTTAAACTCTTCCAAAATGTTTTCAGCAGTATGAGATTTCTCCATGGCGAACATGGCTACAGTTGCATGTTTCCGAGAAGCATTAAAAATTGCAGCTGTGTCAACAGCACCTACTTCAGATAGCTTGTCTCTAACCCCCACAAAAGAGACCCAGTGTGCAGTGATGCACATGTAATCAGTGGCTTGGCAACTGGTCCACATGTCTGTTGTCAGGTGGATTTTGTGAACAGCACTCTGCTGCAAAGCTTGTCCAACCAATTCCAGCACATCGTGATGTAGTGCTGGAACAGCAACTCGGGCGAAATAGGACCGGCTGGGAACCTTCCATTTAGGGCAGATGGCTGACACAAATTCAAGGAAACCCACCCCTTCCACAAATGAAAAAGGGAGAAGGTCCAGCGCTAACATTTTAGCCAGCTTCGCATTGTACAACCGTGCCGTTGGGTGGTTGCGTTGGTACTGCCCCTCCGACCTAAGCATGCTGTCAATGGTAGGCTGGAATATTTTCCTTTGTGGTGCACCTTTCTTCTTGAACCCAGCTAGGGTCAACAACGCTGCACTTTTGCTCATTGCAGTGCCCGGTTGCCTTTGTGTCTCATGTTGACTCTTACTACAGTGCCACTCAGATGTTGCTGAGGATGTGGGCGTTACCAGTACACTGCTGGGGGTAGGGCTAGAAATGTCTCCCTCTTGTTGACCTTCCACCGCGATCATATCTTCCCCTACTTCTTCATCCCCAACAACAGCAATGGGTCCAGTTTTCCTTTTTTCTAAGTGAAGTAGGTGAGCCTCCCACTTGATAGTGTGGTGTTTTTTGAGATGACTTGTTTGTCCTCCGGTACCATAGTTTGTACCAAGCTTACCCCGCCTAACAGCCTGCCGACAAATTGAGCATATAGCAATGTTCTCCTGCTTACTGCTAACCGAAAAGAAGTCCCAAACTGGGGAGGAGAACTTTCTGGCGCTGCTGAAGGTGCCACTTTCAATACCAGATGAAATGGAGGGTGTGCATGGAATTTGACTCTGTGCACTTACATTACCACCACCTACTGAGGTGGTGGTTGAGCTGGACGTAGGTCCCTGCCGGGCCTTTGCAAAGGCAAATATGGAAGCTGGAGGTCGTTTTGGCGTTACCTGTGTTGGTGGTATCCGTGCTACATCCCTCGCAGCGATTTGGGATAGTCTAATAATGTTGGTCTCCATCTCTGCAGGCCCAGTAGTGATGTTCGTGATGACTGGCTCTTCATCATCATCATCATCAACCCCCTCGTCTACATCTACCTCCATAACTGTAAGGCTTTCTGGAACCTTCCTTTTCACTAGCCTTGTCTTGTGGCGTGCATCACTCTCAGGCTGAGCTGGTGGCTACCAAGTGGCATCTAGATCATCAGAAGCGGGGCTTGAAGAAGAAGTTGATGGACTAACCCTCCTTTTCCTTGCTGGGGGTATGGAAGACAATGGATCTTCTGGAACAGTGGCTTGCTCCTCTTCATCTGCAAAACGCTCGATTTCCTGAACTGCCCCTACTTCAGGTGGAACAACTACTATTGTGGGCTGTGGTTCCGGCTGCGGCTGTGGTTGCGGCTGTGATTCCGGCTGTGGTTGCGGTTCCGGCTGCGGTTGCGGTTCCGGCTGCGGCTCTGGCTGCGGCTGGGGTTGCGGCTGGGGTTGCCCACTTATCTGCTGAGTTTCCGCCTGCGAGTGCGTGGATTGGGTACTACTTTGCGATAATGACATTTCAACATCACTGGTCGTTAGTAGACTGGCTACCTCTGCCACAGTCATGGGCTTGGGCCTAGGTTGCTGGGGTGGGCCCACTGATGCAGAGGTGCTGCTCCCAGCTTGGTCCCCGCTGGACACAGCTGCAGCAGGCGTAAGTTTTTTTACCAAAAACACATCGGCCGGCACACCAGTCTTGGCAAGTGCCACTCCCTTCTTCTGTCCCTTCTTCTCACTGGCAACTTTCTTGGTACTGGAGGACCTGGTACCTTTCTTTGGGGCCATCTTCTTCAGATGTCAGCAGGACGCAGGTGCACAAGTTGCAGAGA
Source organism: Calotriton arnoldi (assembly GCA_963921515.1). Taxonomy (NCBI): domain Eukaryota; kingdom Metazoa; phylum Chordata; class Amphibia; order Caudata; family Salamandridae; genus Calotriton; species Calotriton arnoldi. Next base: position 38,776 of record CAWUFW010013187.1, read on the forward strand.
TGTCTGTGGTCACACGTGGACGTGACGCGCAGCAGGACTTCTGCCTGGCAGTACAACGGGTGATGATGACACCTCCTCCTCTGTCTTTTTGTGCACCTAAAAGCAAAGAAGCCAGGAGAATAACATCAGTGAAATGTTGCATTTGTTGTTGTGGTTCAATTACTAGCAGTACAAACAAACAAATAAAAGATATATATTAGTGTAGCCATTTGTGAGACTGTCAACAAGGGCTTTCATGGTATACTGTGTACACTGTCAGGAAGGATAGGAAAGAAGAGTAACAACAACCAAAATACAAATGTAATAGAAGTGGACCCTGTTTGGCATTAAATTATTTGCTCAGTCATCACATCATTCAGGGAGCTGCAGCTGGCAAAGGGGATGGATGCAAGCAGTAAGCCAAAAGGAAAACCATGCAGGCCTAAATGGCAAAAGCAGCACACTTAGTTAACTCCCACCAGAAATGGCCACCAGCCACATGGACACTCACAAATCACAAGCAACAAGCATGAGGCCTGGAAAACAATGTACTGAAAACAGGCCCTACGATAGCCAGGCAAAGGCTGCATGGTAAACCACACTGCTTTGCCTGTAATGCAATAAAATGCAAAAACGAAAATACACAGGGCTAAACAAGGCGTGCAACACACCACACACAACTAAGGCATGTATTTAACACACCCCAAAAAACTGAAATACACCCAAAAATCCACAATTTGCAATTCAATCCAATGCCATCCATGTGCCCTAAATGATGTTTAACTTGAACAGAACACACAGAAACAGTTGTTTCATGCACCCCTGACTACCTCTGGGCCCACTGGATGAAAGGCCTGTTGGCAGACTAGGCTACAAGCTTGCAGGCCTATGGATAAAAGCACACTACCGGCCTTCAAAATGGCCGCCAGCCTCATGGCCAGGCCCACAACAACAAGAAACTGAAGACAGACAATGCAGGCCTATGGCAAAAAGCACACTGCCTGGCTTCAAAATGGCCGCCAGCCTCATGGCCAGGCCCACAACAATAAGAAACTGAAGACATACAATGCAGGCCTATGGCAAAAAGCACACTGCCTGGCTTCAAAATGGCCACCAGCCTCATGGCCAGGCCCACAACAACAAGAAACTGAAGACAGACAATGCAGGCCTATGGCAAAAAGCACACTGCCTGGCTTCAAAATGGCCGCCAGCCTCATGGCCAGGCCCACAACAACAAGAAACTAAAGACAGACAATGCAGGCCTATGGCAAAAAGCACACTGCCTGGCTTCAAAATGGCCGCCAGCCTCATGGCCAGGCCCAGAACAACAAGAAACTAAAGACAGACAATGCAGGCATATGGCAAAAAGCACACTGCCTGGCTTCAAAATGGCCGCCAGCCTCATGGCCAGGCCCACAACAACAAGAAACTAAAGACAGACAATGCAGGCCTATGGCAAAAGCACACTGCCTGGCTTCAAAATGGCTGCCAGCCTCATGGCCAGGCCCACAACAACAAGAAACTAAAGACAGACAATGCAGGCCTATGGCAAAAAGCACACTGCCTGGCTTCAAAATGGCCACCAGCCTCATGGCCAGGTCCACAACAACAAGAAACTGAAGACAGACAATGCAGGCCTATGGCAAAAGCACACTGCCTGGCTTCAAAATGGCCACCAGCCTCATGGCCAGGCCCACAACAACAAGAAACTAAAGACAGACAATGCAGTCCTATGGCAAAAGCACACTGCCTGGCTTCAAAATAGCCGCCAGCCTCATGGCCAGGCCCACAACAACAAGAAACTGAAGACAGACAATGCAGGCCTATGGCAAAAAGCACACTGCCTGGCTTCAAAATGGCCGCCAGCCTCATGGCCAGGCCCACAACAACAAGAAACTGAAGACAGACAATGCAGGCCTATGGCAAAAAGCACACTGCCTGGCTTCAAAATGGCCGCCAGCCTCATGGCCAGGCCCACAACAACAAGAAACTGAAGACAGACAATGCAGGCCCATGGCAAAAAGCACACTGCCTGGCTTCAAAATGGCCACCAGCCTCATGGCCAGGCCCACAACAAGAAAATACACAGGGCTAAACAAGGCCTGCAGCACACCACACACAACTAAGGCATGTATTTAACACACAGCCCAAAAAACTGAAATACACCCCAAAAAAACACATTTTCCAATTCAATCCAATGCCATCCATGCCCCCTAAATGATGTTTGAAATTAATAAATACATCACACAGCAATCCATGACCCATGACTAGCTCTGGACCTACTGGCTACCCACAACGATTTATTTTAAAAAATGATGAAAAGTACCAAAAATGAAGTTGCAGCAACTGCAATGCCCCAATCAAACAACACCAACTTACTTGTAAAATCTCAAATTCCAAAATCCTCAAATCCAATGATAATGATGCAGCAGACACAAAGAGTGATCCTTCCAGCTCAAATCCAAGTGAAAAATGAACAAGAGATGGACAAAGCACTAGGAGGAGCCTGCTGGACAGGAACAGGAAGTAGGAGACTCTGTGGCACTTCCTCCCTCTCCCCCCAAAAAAATTTGACCAAAAAGGACAGCCAAATATCAATCTGAGGTTTTTTTTTCAGCCAAATCATCAATTTATAGAAGGTTTGATGCTGCTTGCGATGTTATTGTTCGCCAGATTGAAAATTTTGCGTGTTCGGGATCGCGAGCTGTACAAAAATATCGCCGGATGTCCGATGGCGCGCCTGAATGACGTGTTCGCGGTTGCAATCTCTCTCGCGGTGCACGATGGCGCGGCGAATGACGTGTTCGCGATCGCACACTCTCGCGTTGTCCGATGGCGCAGCGAATGACGTGTTCGCGATCGTAAACTCTCGCGGGATAACGCGGCCGGCTACCGAAATCTCGTGGCGCACGCAAACGGATAGGAAAACCCGTCGGCGAACGCAGGAATCCCGGTAAGTCGCTATCGCGCGCGCTAGAACGCATTTTTAAAGCGCGACAAGAAAATAATTCCGCTACGCCGCGGATCGCGGAATTGTTGGCAATTCCGCGTTCTCCGCGGAACGCGAAATTGCCTAAATTCCGCAAATTCCGCGAGCGGAGCGGAATTGGATGCCCAGGGTTAAATAAAACATATACACACTATTACAAAAATACATTTAACATATAATTTATCTTTCTTTAACCAGCATAGGCAATTCTAGATGAACCTTTTTTTTAAACAATTCTATATTTTTTTAACCATTTTGAAGTTTTCTTTGTTTTTCTTCAAAACTAAAAAACAAAAATAGGCACAAAAAAGCTCTGCTTCAACAGGCAGAAAATGATCAGTGATTGTCTCCAACACCTTTGAAGCAACTTTCTCCCCAACACTTAATACACTTTTGCACTTAGGACAGAACAGTCTAGCCTTAGCAAAGTCAGGCAAAGTTAGAGGCATGTTAAGAACTTAATCTCCTTGACTTAATGTTCTGTCCTGACTAACTCCTCCAGCTTGCACTCCTTCCTGCCCCTTCATTCGTCATAGTTCAGCTCTGGAAAGCCGAGTACTATGCATGATTCTCAAATGCTTGTACATCAATGATGTACCACACAAGTACTTTTTGTCTGACCCACGAGAAAGAACTTTAGCACAAATGGTTAAAGTGACCTTCTGTGCATTTACTTTTTTCTGCCCCTCTAAAATTGAGAAAAACTCCCAAACTACACTTTCTTTCTTCTTCTTTAGGGATTCTTTCTCTTGCTCCTCAATATTTTCTTCCTCCTCTTGCTGCAAGTCTCTTGAAGCTGCCATTCTCTTTTGAAAAAAACAAAAAACACCAAACACACTCCAAAATGGATGCTCCCTGAATAACTGCGATTATTCAGAGCCACACCCAAATATAGAAGAAAATGGATGGGGTTTGTATTTGTGCATGCTAGAAGGCTGTTTAACCTATCAAATCTTTTTTATTTTTGTGTCACATGGGATGCGTGACCCATACGCGGCTCCGTCGCGTCCGGGACGCGAGTCCATAAAAGCTATTAAATTTTAATTTATACTAACTTTTCTTACATATTATACCATTTCATTTTACTATAACTATACCTCTTCTTTTAAACTAAAGTAAAAATGTCTTTAAATGTACATATAATTAATGTTAAAAAAACGTCAGAGTCGCGACCGCTACGCAACACCAGAAATACTTGCTGCAATGTTGCGCGATGGTATTGCGGTTCCTCAAAATCTTCTAAAATAGCCATTAAAATGTTTTCTATTTAATATAATCTTACTTTTTTACTCTGTTAGTAAAACTCTCAGTTCAAAGTAAATCATACAAATATCCATATATATGTATTAATAGTGCCAGCACTACGTTGGAGTCACGTACCCTACATGATTCCAGAAATACGAACCAAAATGGTGTGTGATGCCATCGTTACTCCCTAAAATTAATCAAAAACACCACAAACATGATATTTACTCCTTCCTACATTTCTTATTTACTATATTATTAATCCTCTAACCTCAAACTAAATACTATAAGTCTGTATACATAAATATTACTATTCTCTACAGTGCTCCGGAGTCACGTACCATACGCGAAGGGTCGTGTCGGGTACACAAATCCTAAATTTAAAAAAATAAAATAGAGTAACTTGAATGACACTATATACAACTAACAACACAGGGCCTCATTACGATGAGGCTCGGAAAGCCTTGAACACAGTTCGGAGGCTTTCTGAGCCTCATGACGGTTTCATAACTGACAGCCTCCTCATTACAATGGAGGCTGTGGGTTTTGAAACAGTTCAGACATTCTGGCTGGCTTCCGACGGGCTCAAGGAGCCTGCCTGCCAGTCGGAACCAGCTCTTAATCCCTATGGATTATGGTGTCAGTTTCAGGCAGAGTTTCCATGCCAGGCTTTCCGACATGGAAACACTGTCGGAAAGTGACTTTGGGGGCCCCTAGCAGGGCCCCCTTCAGCCAGCAGCCTTCAGTTAGGGGCTGAGAGTCATCAATCACCATGTACCTTGCCACACAGTGCAGGGGTGGACACAAACTCCCTTATCTGTATTGGGGCTTGTGCTGCAGCCAGTTTCCGACTGCAGCACACGCTCCCATATAGAAAAAGGGAGCTTGCGACCGCACCATGTTCGGTCGCATCAAAATTCAACGGTCGTGACCGCTGACCCGAGGTTGGTTGGACCCATATCCGCACATCCACATGATATCGAAATAAAGCCCACAGTGTTTTTTAAAAACATATTAAATAGCATTTTAAAGAACTCATTACAGAAACACTTAGGGGCTCATTATGATGTCAGGCGGAAGGCTCGTCTGTGGTGGTTAACTCGACATCTGAGGCATCTGTCCGATCGCCGTATTACAATGCAGGCAGTCCAACCGATGCCTGCAGGGGGGATCTGCTTGACCTCCGACAGGTTCAAGGAGCCTGTCGGGTGGACGTAATACCCAAAATGGAGGTGGTTCCTACTCGGGCACCGCCGTGGGGATTACGATGCACCTTTCCGACAGCCTTTTCATGTCAGTTCTGCTGCCATAAAAAGGCTGGTGGAAAGGATCATTTGGGGCCCTTAGCAGGGCCCCTGTCCCTTGTGGCTCACCCCTATGATCCCTGGAGTGCCTCTCAATCAATCAATTAGGGGTTTGTTAAAGCGCGACTACTCACCCGTAAGGGTCTCAAGGCGCTAGGGGGGGGTGCAGGTTCCATCCATCAAGGAGGGGGTCTGTCAAAGAGCCAGGTTTTGAGGTTTCTTGCGAAGATGGGGAGCGATGTTGTCTGTCTGAGGTGGAGCGGAAGGGCGTTCCATGCTTTGGCCGCGAGGAAGGAGAAGGAGCGGCCTCCCGATCTGGTCTTTCTGGTGCGGGGGACCACGGCATAGGAGAGCTGGGCTGATCGTAGGGTCCTTTGGGGTGCGTGGAATTTGAGTCGGCTGTTCAGGTATGCTGGTCCGGTGCCGTGGAGGGCCTTGTGTTCGTGGGTGAGCATCTTGAAGGTGATTCTCGCCTCGACAGGGAGCCAGTGGAGTGTGCGCAGGTGCTGGGAGATGTGGCAGTGTTTTGGCAGGTTGAGGACCAGTCTTGCGGCGGCGTTCTGGATGTTCTGTAGCTTGCGGGTGAGGTTTTTGTTTATTCCGGCGTAGAGTGCGTTGCCGTAGTCGAGTCTGCTGGTGACTAGGGCGTGAGTGACGGTCTTTCGGTGTTCGAGGGGGATCCATTTGAAGGTCTTATGAAGGAGGCAGAGGGTGTGGAAGCAGGAAGACGAGACAGAGTTGATCTGGCGGTCCATTTTGAGCTCGGAGTCCAGGATGATTCCCAGGTTGCGTGCGTGGTCCGTGGGGGTTGGCGGGTTTCCGAGGGCGGGGGGCCACCAGGTGTCGCTCCAGGCATCGGGGTTTGGGCCCATGATGAGTACTTCTGTTTTGTTGGTGTTTAGTTGTAGGCAGCTGTTTTTCATCCATTTGGCGACGGCTTCCATGCCTTCTCGAAAGTTGCGTCTGGCGGTGTGGGCTCGTTGGATAGGGAGAGGATGAGCTGGGTGTCGTCTGCGTATGACACGATGTTGAGTCCGTAGGTTCTGACGATGGGGGCGAGTGGAGCCATGTAGACGTTGAAGAGCGTCGGGCTGAGGGAGGAGCCCTGGGGGACTCCGCAGGTGGTAGGTGTGGGGTCCGAGAGGAAAGGGGGGAGTCTGACCCGCTGCGTCCTGCCGGAGAGGAAGGAGCGGATCCAGTCGAGGGCCTTGTCCTGGATTCCTGCGTCGTAGAGTCTGCGTATTAGGGTGCGGTGGGAGACTGTGTCGAACGCCGCTGCTAGGTCGAGGAGGATGAGGGCTACTGTTTCTCCTTTGTCCAGTAGGGTGCGGATGTCGTCTGTTGCGGCGAGGAGGGCGGTTTCCATACTGTGGTTTTTTCTGAAGCTGGATTGGGAGGAGTCGAGGATGTTGTGTTCTTCAATGAATGTGGCGAGTTGGCTGTTGATGGCTCTCTTGATGACTTTCGCTGGGAACGGGAGCAGGGAGATGGGTCTGTAGTTTTTGAGGTCGGTGGGGTCCGCTGAGGGTTTCTTTAGGAGGGGGTTGACCTCGGCGTGTTTCCAGTTGTCGGGGAACGAGGCGGTCGCCAGGGAGCGGTTGATGGTGTGGCGGAGCATGGGTGCGATGGTGTCGGCGGCTCTGTTGAAGATGTGGTGGGGGCAGGGGTCCGTGGGGGCCCCTGAGTGGATTGACTTCATTGTCTTCAGTGTGTCTTCCGTGGTGAGGGCTGTCCAGTCGTCAATCGCTGGTTTCCGGGTGTCGGGGGTGGTTGGTGAGGGTTCAGTGTGTTGGTTGTCTTCGTCAAAGTTGTCGTAGATGCTCTTGATTTTGTGGTGGAAAAAGGTGCTGAGTTTGTCGCAGAGGTCTTGTGAGGGAGGGATGTCGGTAGACTCGCTAGTGGGTTGGGCGAACTCCTTGATGATGCTGAAGAGTTCCTTGCTGTTGTGCGCGTGGGTGGAGATTCTGTCTTCAATCGCTTTTTTCCTCGTTTCTCTGATGAGTTGATGGGCGTTTGTGGCGGCTCTGAAGTTGTCGTGGGCTTCTGTGGATTTGGTGTTCCTCCAGGCCTTTTCGAGGCAGCGGCATGAGCTTCTGGACTCTCGAAGTTCGGTGGTAAACCATCTGGCTTTCTTGGCGCGGGTATTGCTGTTTTTCTTGAGGGGGGCTATGGTGTTGGTGCTGTACGTGATCCATCTATGCAGGGTTCGGGCTGCGGTGTTGGGGTCGTCGTTTTCCGCGATGGTTGGGGTGGAGTTGTTGAGTGAGGAGGTGAGCTGGTCGTCGGTGATTTTGGTCCAGTTTCTCCGTGGAAGCAGGTGCTGGTGTCTGTGGATGGTGGGTGTTCTGAAGGTGAAGTGGACGCAACGATGGTCGGTCCATGGGAGTTCGGTGGTGTGGCTGAAGGTGATGGAGTTTCCTATAGTGAAGAGGGGGTCGAGGGTGTGTCCTGCTGAGTGCGTGGGCTCGGTCACGATCTGGCGCAGTCCAATGTTGTGGAGGTTGTCCAGGAGGGATGTGGTGTTGGGGTCCAGTTGGTTGTCGAGGTGGAAGTTGAGGTCTCCCAGCAGGGTGTAGTTGGTGGATGCGATGGCCTGCGGGGAGATAATGTCCGTGATGGAGTTGGCGAAGGGTCCGCGGGGTCCAGGGGGTCGGTAGATGAGGGTTCCTCGGAGGGTGGCGGTGGGGCTGGCCAGTATCTTGAAGTGAAGGTGTTCCATCAGTTCTGTGGGCTCGTCAGGGAGTGTGCTCAGGCGGAGGTTGGATTTGTGGACGATGGCGATTCCTCCTCCTGGGCGGGTGGGGCGGTCCTTCCTGGAGATCTTGTATCCTTGGGGGATGGCGATGGCGATGTCCGGTCCCGAGGTGGAGTTGGTCCAGGTTTCGGTGAAGAACGCTACGTCCGGGGTGGTGCTGTCGAGGAGGTCCCAGATTTCTGTGGCGTGTTTGTGGAGGGATCGGACGTTGAGGAGGATGCATTGCAGGGTCTTCGGTTCGGTTGTGTTCTTGTGGGCGGGTTGTGCTGGATCCGTGTTCTTGGTGGTGCTGCAGGTGTGCCGGCAGCGGTGACAGCTGAAGGGTCCGTGGGAGTCGGCTGGTGATGCTAGCTTGCAGTTGTTGTTGCGGCCTGGGTTGAGTGCGTGGAGTGCTGCTGGGTTGTAGCATTGGCGGGGCGGAGGTCCAGGGTTCCTGGCGCTGGTCGCGGTCGGGTCACGGACGGGCGCAGACGGGCTTGCCTTTGATGCGCCTTCGGCGCGCCAGCGGCGCGCCCGCGGCCGCGCAGTGGTCGCCATTAAGTAGGGGTGGGGAGGGCTGGACAGCTGGGAGGCGGGAGCGGGGAGGGGAGCTGGATTGGCCGGTCGTGATGGGGGGGAGGGGCCACGGGGGCAGCAGCGGCGGGGAAGGGTAAAGGGAGGAAATAAGGGATAAAGAAAAAAGGGAAAATAGGCAGAAATAAGGCACAAAAGAGCAGAGATGCAGAAAGGTGAAAGATAAAAGAGGGTAGAAAAACGAGTGAAAACTAGTGAAAGGGCAGAGCGAGAGGAAGGGAAAATGAGCAGAAATAAGGCACAAAAGAGCAGAGATGCAGAAATGTGCAGAAAGGTGAAAGATAAAAAAGGGTAGAAAAACGAGTGAAAGAGCAGAGTTAGAGGAAGGAGACAGAGGTCCACTGGACCACCAGGGATGAGGCGCAGGGAAACCTGTGGGTGGAGGAGGGCCTCGATCACCAACACTCGAGAGTGCAGGGGCAGGGGCAGGCCTCACTTAATGGTGGAGCTGCGAGGGTGGGAGAGCAATTTCACTGACAATGAGTCAGTATTCTTGCTCGCCTGTCCCCGCAGTGGTCGCCATTAAGTAGGGGTCGGGGAGGGCTGGACAGCTGGGAGGCGGGAGCGGGGAGGGGAGCTGGATTGGCCGGTCACGCTGGGGGGGAGGGGCCGCGGGGGCAGCAGCGGCGGGGAAAGGTAAAGGGAGGAAATAAGGGATAAAGAAAAAAGGGAAAATAGGCACAAATAAGGCACAAAAGAGCAGAGATGCAGAAAGGTGCAGACAGGTGAAAGATAAAAGAGGGTAGAAAAACGAGTGAAAACAAGTGAAAGGGCAGAGCGAGAGGAAGGGAAAATGAGCAGAAATAAGGCACAAAAGAGCAGAGATGCAGAAAAGTGCAGAAAGGTGAAAGATAAAAAAGGGTAGAAAAACGAGTGAAAGAGCAGAGTTAGAGGAAGGAGACAGAGGTCCACTGGACCACCAGGGATGAGGCGCAGGGAAACCTGCGGGTGGAGGAGGGCCTCGATCACCAACACTCGAGAGTTCAGGGGCAGGGGCAGGCCTCACTTAATGGTGGAGCTGCGAGGGTGGGAGAGCAATTTCACTGACAATGAGTCAGTGGTCTTGCCTCTGTAAACATCTATGCATCATGTGTGCGTCTTCAATAGTGGACAACTTTTTGATGAATTATTCCGGCCGTCCTAGTCGGGAAGACGGCACCGCCACCAAAATCTAGTGTGGACTGTTGATCATGGATTCACCGTAATTGAGTATGACAGAAGAACAGGTTTGGTCATTAATACTAACTGACAGCATGATTGGAGGCTTATTGGAAGGCCTTTTTAAATATTATGAATGACGTTGTGCTATGGCAGAACCTATTCCACTGTAAAATCTGGTATGCAAGCACTACAAGTCCCAGGAGGCTAACGTGACATCCCCATCAGAGGGCATTCAAGCAATCAATCATGTGGCTTGTACTTTGCTTGCAAACTGCCGTTTCACTTGGACAGCCCGTGAACATGGAGCAGGAGCTCCGAAACGCGTAGGGCTAATCTGATTGTCCAGGAATGTTTGCCGGTTGTGAAATGAAATAAAGGATCCTGCTGGAATTTGCAGGGTGCGCCTGTTCTTGTGTGCGTCTTCAATAGTGGACAACTTTTTGATGATATATATATATATATATATATATATATATATATATTCAAATACAAATACTCACACATGCAATCAAACACTCACACATGTATGGATACACCCTGTTACACACTAATGCATACTACCATACAATCACTCTTATAGCTTACAACTTAGAACAAAATATGAAAATAAAAAACCTTTTGTTAGTCAGTATAAGACAAAATGTTACAAAGCCCTTATTCTTACAATGTAAAATTTGAAAAACCATACAAATTAAAATAAAAAACAAAAGGTCGCGACTCCTCCCGGGCACGAGCTTCACTCTGATTGGCTGCCAACAATCCAAACCAGGAAGTGTTGGCAGCCATCTTGTGACTCTGTAGAACCGAGTCATAAGAAAACAGTGAAAAAGAGGTTAAAAAACAAGAAAAGGGGGCAGGGTAGAAACACCCTGATCCCCTAGGCCTGCTTGCCAAAAAAAACATTTTTTTTTAAAGAATCGGCCGAATTCACGCTGGGGTTGCGAATCCGGCTGAGAAAATAAAAAAAAACAAAGCGCGGACTCCCACGCTTCGTTTTTGAAAGCCCCCAGGTGGGCCAGGTCCCGGGGGCACTCACCAATTATGTTGGGGGGGCCCATGGGACAGCCACCTCCCTGGGGCTTATTAAATTGAAAGCAGGGGGGCACGTGGCCCCCCGCAGCCCCATGGAACGCCACCTCCCTGGGGCTTCTTTCATAAATGCGTGGGGGGTCCCAACCCCCCACGCTGCCCCGGGGACCGCCACCTCCCCGGGGCTATAAATAATAATTCATGTGGGGGATCAAGCCCCCCCACACTGCCCCGGGGACCACCACCTCCCCAGGGCTTTAAAAATGTTAGGAGGGGGGCCGTGTGTCCCCCCTCCTGGAGCCCTCGATGGCCCTGGGGACCGCCACCCCCTAGGGCTGGCTCCTGCAATGTCCCGGGGTGCCCACCCCTGGGACATTGCTGTTTGCTATGGCACGGCCGTAGCAAACCCTGCTTTGCTTCATTGAAGCGAGAGCAGGAAAACCTGCTCTCGCTTCAACGAAGCAAAGCAGATGATTGCTTTTGAGCAAGGGGAGCTGCATGTCAGCAGCTCCCCTTGCTCAAAAGCAATGCCAGCTCCCGCAGGAGGCAGGGAGATGGCGGGACCGTGGGGGCATTGGGGCTCCCCCCATGGTCTCCAACACAAAGGGCCGGCCCCGGGGGATGGGGTCCCCGGGGCCAGAAGTGGCCCGGGAAGGGGGCCACACGTCCCCCCTCCCCTTTATTTAAAAAAAAAAAATGTCCGGGCCCTGGGGGATGGGTTTCCCGGGGCCAATAGTGGCCTGAGGAGGGGGGCCACGCGGCCCCCCTCTATAATTAAAAATGAAGGGTGGCCAGGCCCCGGGGGATGGGGTCCCCGGGGACAGAAGTGGCCTAGGGAAGGGGGGCCACGCGGCCCCCCTCCCATAATTACATTTAAAAAATAGAAGGCCAGGCCCTGGGGGATGGGGTCCCCGGTGCCAGAAATGGCCCCGGGGTGGAGGGCCACGCGGCCCCCTCCCAGCAAATATATATATAAAAAAAAATAAAGAAACCAGGCCCCGGGTGATGGGGTCCCCGGGGCCAATAGTGGCCCAGGGAAGTGGGCCACGCGGCCCCCTTCCCTTTTGTTTTTTTTCAAAAGAAAAAAGAGAAAATGCTCAGGCCCCGGGGGATGGGGTCCCCGGGGCCAAAAGTGGCCCAGGGAAGGGGGGCCACGCAGCCCCCCTCCCATAAAATAATAAGAAAAAAGAAACCGGCAGCTCGCCGGAGGGCCCACCCCCTCCCTGCAGCACTCTGCAAATGCGCCCCCTGGTGCGTTTTAAGTTGGGGGATTAAGTCTCCTTCAATCCTGAGGGTCCCTGGGGGCCAACTAGCCTACCAGGTACCTCCAGTAAGCGTCACACAGCTGTGTTGCAGAGAGGTGGTTCGAGGCCACGCCCCTTTTTACACCTCTCTGCAATGCAGCTCTGTGGTGCTTTCTGGAGGTACCTGGTGGGCTTGTTGGCCCCCAGGGACCCTCAGGATTCAAGGGGACTTAATCTCCCAACTTACAATGCGCCAGGGTGTTTGTCGAAGCCTAAATAAATACCGCTTGCAACAATTTGGTGTCCACGGCATGCTGCTTTTGTCAAAGAGGAGACGGCACTGGTTTATATATATATATATATATATATATATATATATATATATATATATGCAAGGAACTCCGTCTCAAAGCATCCAGATTTCCAGGAAAGACGAACACGGACCCAGATAGTTGCGTGCAAAAAGGTATTATTTTAATCCATGTTAACACCACGCACTGCCATGACGCGTTTCGGCCCCAGAAGGGCCTTGATCACATGACGCTGTCAGGGAGAGCCACCAAATTTAAAGTGCAAGTAATGAGCATCACGTGACCATAGGGCCAATAGACATAGAAAACATACATTAATACATCATTGCATGTATGTATTACGATCATACTTCTGTTTAGTAGCATTGAACTGTCAAATAATTTAGATAGACGTGCAAAAACTGCAATAGTGCAAAAACATCATGTGCAAAGTAGGCAACTTAAAATACATCCCCATAATGGGGCCAGAGGCACGAATGGTATGGATTACCTAAGTAAAGTGCATAGTGCATTATAAAATCCTCATATCCAGACGGCAAAGCCAATACCTAAAATATTGCCTCTGAAGCAATGTACAAAGTACACGCAATAGTGCAAAATAATGCGGCTCAGTGCAAATGTGCAATTGTCATATCGCAGGAAGTGCCATGGAAAGTTCCATCAGCAGCAGGTCTAAAACTAGATGACAGGGTGAATTACATCAAACCTACCAATAGCAGATGTATAAAAATAAATAAATACAGAAGTGCAATACTCATCCATGTATGTGCAATAATTGCAATAAAACCATACTGCATCATACCCATGATGGGTCATGGAACTCGAGCTTTCTCTTGTAATCTGGATGGTCCCTCATCCAGATCATAACCCCTAGGAATTATGTAGTTGAAAAACGTATTTAAAATCAAACAATCTGATTAAAATATTCATTCACTTTTCAAATGTCAAATAACCTTTAAAACCAACCTCTAAAATTCATAATAAATACTTATTGCAACATAAATATCTAAAAAAATATATAACCCTAATACCAGATCCCTGGTGTCTTGGTGCTAGAGGAAATCGTTAATATTATTTGGCGGTTTGGGGAACCCTTTCCAGATTTACAATAGCATTTAGAGTAAGAGTAACACACCTTATAATTTCTAAAACAACTGCCAGCAGCCCCTAATGGGCCACTATATCTAATCTGCCCTATACGGTCACGTTAAAAATAAAGATAAAAATCAAAAAAGAGGAGTGGAGTGAAAAAGAGAAAAAAATCATAAAATATAAACCAGCTAGTCCTGTTGTCTCCCGTATACTAAAACTCATTGTGTTCGGGGATCAGATAAATATCTAAAACACTGTACTGATAGCTGTCACTAAATTAATACAGATCTGGGGGCTATATCAGAGGCAAGTGAAGAGATCTTCACTCGAGTTAAGCCCATTTGGGGTCTTTGTATCTAGCTCGAGGATATACCTCGTCTCTAGCTTTCTCAGCAAGGCTTCACGGTCACCACCACAGCGAAGTGGAGGTACCATGTCCACCACAAAGTAACTCAAGTGGTCTAGGCAACTATCATGGATTTCTTTAAAGTGCCTAGCAACTGGATATGCTGCATCGTTGTTACTGATAGCTCTCATGTGCTGGAGTATACGCTTGTGGACCTGCAACCTGGTGCTCCCAACATATTGCAGGCCACATGTACACCCCAGCACATAAACAGCATACTCAGTCTTGCATGTCAACTTTTTGGAGATAACCACTGGGACATCACTAAACGGGATTTTGTAAGATGTTTTGTTTCTCCCCAATTTACAGGCTTTGCATGAAGCACATTTAATAAAGCCTTTAGTGGTTTGCAACCAGAAACTGTTGGTGGTTATTTCTGGACTGCTCTTGACAAGCATATCGCTCATAGAGCGTGCTCTGCGAAAAGTTAATACTGGAGCTTTGGGTAAGGTGCCACCAATTATTGAATCACTTTGAACAACCGACCAATTTCTATTAAAAATCATTCGCAATTTGTTGTGTTGTTGACTGTACGTAGTGATTAATCTAGGTGGTTCCATAGTGGTACTGGGGCTCTTGTGCAACACAGCCTGCCTTGGGCTGCAGCCCAGTGCTACGGAGCGAGGAATAGTATTGGCTTTTTTGATCGCTGTATCAAGCATAATAGCAGTGTAGCCTCTAGCTAAGAATCTTTACTTGCTTTGGTTTTGAGCTTCCACGCAGTCAGCATCCACACTACAGATGCGTCTGATATGCAGCATCTCCCCATATGAGAAATCAAAGGTTACAGGGGTGTTGTAGTTAGAAAATAGAATTCACTGAATTTCATGACATTCATGACATCACTAATGACATTTCAAATGACATCAATGTCATGAGTGATGTAATATGTGAGGTCATAAGCAGTGCATTGCGGGGCGTAAGTTATACTTAGCTCAGATAAATATAACTGCTGAATTTTTCAAGTTTAATACTATAACGTTCCTGTAACCTTTGTTTTTTTCAGTGAATACATATATATATATTCAATGAAAACATACATATTCATGGACGTTATAGTTAGGCTCAGGTTTCACTCATACAAAACCAGTAACATTCAGCAGGTATAGTTAGCTGAGCTAACTATAACTCACACCCCACACAATGCACTGCTTATGACCTCAGATATTACATCAGTCATGACATGGTCAGTGACATCACTGATGACATCTCAAATGACATCACTAATGACATCTTCCGGCGACTGTGAGTGTATTTAAAAAGTTTATGTGTGTTAAATATATATACTAAGGTACATTGGTGAATCAGTGGGTGTATGAGTGACTGTATGGATGAGTCAGTGGGTGCATGACTGACCGTATAAGTGAGTGATTAGGTGTCTCAGTGAATGAATGGGAGAGTGGCTAGTTGAGTGAATGTTTGTATCAGTCTGTCAGTTGGTGTCTAAGTGGCTGTATGGGTGTATGAGTGGGTCTGTGAGTGGCTGCATTGCTGAGTGATTGGTTGTCTGAGTTCCTGTATCGTTGTCCGAGTTTCTGTATGGGTGGGTGAGGGTGTGTGTGACTCCCTATATGGATGAGTGAATGGGTGAGCCAGTGGCTGTATGCGTTAGTGAGTGCATTTGTGAGGGGCTGTATGAGTGAGTGAGCATGTGTATGAATGTGTGGGCGGGTAAGTAAGTAGATGTGCCAATGGAATATGGGTGAGTAACTGTATATGTGAAAGGCAGTATAGGTGAGTGATGAGGTATATGAGTGACTGTATGGGTGAGTGAGTGAATATGAGAGTAGCTGTATGGGTGAGTGTGTGCTTGTGTAAGTGAAGGTATAAGTGAGTGAGTACGTGTTAGTATCTGTATGAATAAGTGAGTGGGTTTGTGTATCTGAATGGGTGAGTAAATGGCTGTGTGATTGACTGTATGGGTGAGTGACTAGTTGTGTGAGAAGCTCTATGGGTGACTGTCTCAATGTGTGATTGGCTGTATGGGTGTATGAGTGGATATGTCAGTGGCTGTATTAGTGACTGAGTGGGTGTATGAGTGACTGTATGGGTGAGCATGCGGATGTGTGTGTAAATCTATGAATCAGCGAGTGGGTATGTAAGTACTGGTATGTGTCTGTGAATGGGTTTATGAATGTTCATGTGGGAGTTGGAGTGGGTGTATGAGAGGTTCTATGGGGGTGTGAGTGGGTGCATCAGTGATTCTGTTGATAATATCATCAATGATGTAATATGTGAGGTCAAAAAGAGTGCATTGCCGGGGTGTGAGTTATAGTTAGCTCAGCTAACTATAACTGCTTAATTTCACTGATCCTACCAGCCCTACTGCACTACTGGTTGGGGGAAGAAGTCCACTTTATTCCTAAGGCCCTTAGGAGGCAAGGGAACTTCATCCCCCAACCAGCAGAGCACCAGGAGGTGCGTTTGCAGAGTGGTGGAGAAAGGAGGCATGGCCTCCAAAGACCTTTCAGCAATCCTGCTGTGTGGGACTTACTTTATGTAACAGGAGGGCTTGTTGGCCCCCAAGGACCCTCTGGATCCAAGGGGACTTAATCCCCCAAATGGAGGAGGATGTGTGGCCCCCATTCCCTGGGCTGTTTCAGTCCCAGGGACCCTTCCCCCGGGGCCTGACATTTCCTTTTTATTTTAATTTAAAGGGATGGGGGCTGAGTTGACCCCCTCCCAGGCCATCTTCGGCCCCAGGGATGCAAGCCCCTGGGACCTGCTGCCTTTTTTTTTGTTGTTTAAAACAAAATGGCAGGGGCCACGCGGCCCCTCTCCTGGGCCGATTTCTGCCCCGGGGACCCCATCCCCCAGGGCACAGACTACAGTGTGGGTACCCTGGTCCCACCCAGGGCACCCACTTTTTAAAGGCAGGGGACCACGGGGGAGCCTCAAGGCCCCTGTGGTCCCTGCCGGCTCCCTTCCTACTGTGGGAGCTGGCATTGCTTTTACACATAGGAAGCTGCTAACATGCAGCTCCCTGGTGTAAAAGCAATTCTGCTCTGCTGCTAGTAAGAGAGAGCATTTTCTAGCCCAGGACATTGCAAGTGCCGGCCCCGGGGGTGTGGGCATCCCCAGGGACATCTAGGGCTCCAGGAGGGGGGCCGTGGGTTCCCCTTCCTTTGTTTTAATTTACCCAGCATAGGTCTATTGCTAATTGCCCCATGGAGGTGGTGGTCCCTGGGGATGCATGGGGGTCCACGTGGCCCCCACACTAATTTCTATTTTAAGCCCCAGGGAGGTGGGGGTACCCAGGGCTGTGGGTGGCCTGGTGGGCTCCCCTGCTTTTGTACATTTCATTGCCCAGGAAAGGTGGCAGTCCACGGGGCTGTGGGGGGTCTGCACAACCCCCACACTCATTTCTATTTTAATCCCTGGGAGGTGGCAGTCCCCAGGGCTGTGGGGGGGGGCAGCAGAGCCACCATGCACTTTAATAATTCATAGCCCGGGAAGGTGACAGTCCCTGGGGCAGCTGGGAGACCCGCATCAGTTTACTTGGTTTCCCGCAGAGGTGGCAGTCCCCAAAGTGTGGGTGGTGCCGCATGGGCACCCCCATATTATTATAAAACATGCACCTGGGATTTGGTCCACCCGGGGGCTTAATGAAAAAGACACGTAGGACCCCGTGCATCATTTATTTTTTAAATTTTTCTGTGGGTTTGCGGGTCCACCCGCGAATTTGCAGAAAAATGTTTTTAAAAAAAATGCTTTTTAACCCTATGGGACCCTGCCCACCATATCTGGGGGTCGTTGTATTCCTACCCTGCCCCTTTTTCATTATTTTCTACTTTTTATGTGGGGCTCAACTTCAAGACAAGTCCCAAGATAGTTACCAACACTTCCTGGTTGAAGTTTTGGCAGCCAGTCAAATTTTAGTAGGATCCGTGAGTCCACTGAAAGTACTTGCGTCCACGGATATCTATATTTTTAAAAACTTTAATATCTCTGAAACTACTGAACAGATTTATACCAAATCACAAAAAGCACATTTCTGGACCAGCATCTAGCTTTCTGCTAGGTTTAGTGTAATTTCGTTCAGAAGTTCGGGCTGTAGTCGTGTTCAAAAAATGAAAAATCTCCATAGACATAACATGGGGAAAACATGTTTTGGGATCCCCCTTTTTTCTCAGCCCCTGCTTGACGAATCCTTTCAACACAGCAGCTGAACCAAAAAGGGAAGGTTTTTGAAAATTTCGTGAAGATTCGTCGAGGAGCGCATAAGGTATTGGCAAAACAAAAATGCTTTTCCTATGGCAACTTTGGTCCTAACTATAACTACCTACTGGCGATATATATATATATTCACTGATAAAACCCAAAAGTTACAGGGATGCTATAGTTAGGCTCAGATTTCACACCCACAAAACCATAGAAATTCAGCAGTTATAGTTACCTGAGCTACTAATGCATGCCCCCACAATGCACTGCTTATGACCTTGCATATTAGATCACTCATGACATGGTCAGTGACATCACTCATGACATCACTCATGACATGGTCAGTGACATCATTGATGACATCACTCATGACATTGCAAATGATATCACTGATGACATCATCCAGTGATTGTGAGTTTTCTAAGAGTTTATGCGTGTTAAACATATATATACTAAGCTACTACAAAATTTAAATTAGTATACTAGGTGTACTACTAATAAGTGATACTACTTTTAACTTATATTATGTGAGTATCTGTGTGGCTGTGTATATCCGTGTGTGAGTAGCTGTATGTGTTAGTTAGTGGCTGTGTTAGTGAGTGAGTGGCTGTATGGGTGGGTGAGTGGGTATGTGAGTGACTGTATTGGTAGATGAGTAGGTGTGTGAGTGACTGTAAGGGTGAGTTAGTGGCTGTGTGAGAGGCTGTATGAGTGAATGTGTAGCTGTTTGAGTGGGCATTTGGTTAAGTGAGTTGGTATGTGAGTGGTTGTATTGGAGAGTGAGTGTCTGTGTGAGTGGCTGTATAAGTGAGTGAGTGGGTGTAAGAGTGGTTATGTGGATATGTGAATGGGTATGTTGTGGTTGTGTGGGTGTGTGAGTGAGTGTGTGAATGGTTATATGGGTGAGTGAGTGGTTGTGTTGAGAGGGTGTATTGGTGAGTGTGAGGCTGTGTGAGTAGCTGTATGGGTGAGTGAGTGGTTGTGTGGAAAGCTGTATGGGTGAGTAAGTGGTTGTATGAGTGGCTGTATGAGTGAGTGAGTGGGTATGTAAGTGGCTCTATGGATGAGTGAGTGAGTGTGTGAGCAGTTGTATGGGTCTGTGCATGGGTATGTGAGTGGTTGTGTGGGTGTGTGAGGGGGTATATGAGATGGTGTATGGGGGAATGAATGGGTGTGTGAGTTGTTCAGTGGATGATGTCATTAGTGATGTCATTTGAGATGTCTTCAGTGATGTCATGAGTGATGTCACGGACCATGTCATGAGTGATGTAATATGTGAGGTTATAAGCAGAGCTCAGGTAAGTATAACTGCTAAGTTTCTATGGTTGTGTGCATGTGAAATCTGAGCTTAGCTATAACATCCCTGCAACCTTTGTTTTTTTCAGTGAATGTGAATTTTTTTTAAATTCTATTTCCTAACTATAATGTCCCTGTCACCTTTGGTTTTTTCAGTTAATGTCCAAGGTTAATTTTAATTCTATTTCCTAACTATAACATCCCTGTAACCTTTGCTTTTTAGTGCATTTAAAAGATTTTGTAATTTTATTTCCTAACTGTAAACTTTGAGAGTGGGTGTGTGAGTGGCTGTATAGGCTGGTGAGTGGGTGTGTGAGTGGCTGTCTGCATCTGTAAGTGGTTTTGTGGGTGAGTGGGTGTATGTGTGGCTGTTTGGGTCAATGAGTGGCTGTATGGATCTGTGAGTGGGTGTATGAGTTGCTGGATAGGTCTGTGATGGGTCTTTGAGTAGCTGTATGGGTCAGTGACTAGGTGTGTGAATGGCTGTATGAGTTTGTGAGTGGGTTTGTGAGTGTCTGTAAGGGTTTATGAGTAGGTGTGTGAGTAGTTTTGAGAATGTGTGAGTGAATTTGTGAGTTGATGAGTGGTGTGTGAGTGGCTGTATGGTTCTGTGAGTAGACATGTGGGTAGCCGTGTAGGTATGTGAGTGGATTTGTGAGTGGCTGTATGGCTCTGTGAGTAGGTGTGTGAGTAGCTGTATGGGTCTGTGAGTGGGTATGTGAGTGATGCATGGATCTGTAAGTGGATGTGTGAGTGGCTGTATGGATGTGTGAGTGGTTTTGTGGGTGTGTGAGTGGCTGTATGGGTTTGTGAGTGGGTGTGTGAGTGGTTATGTGGTCATGTGAGTGTATTTATTACTAACTGTATGGGTCTGTGAGTGGGTGTGTGAGTGGTTTTGTGGGTGTCTGAGAAACTGTATGGGTATGTGAGTGGCTGTGTGGATCTGTGAGTGGATGTGAGAGTGGCTGAATGGATATGTGAGTGGGGGTCTGAGTGTCTGTGTGGGTGTGTCAGTAGGTATGTGAATGACTGAGACGGAACATAATCTAACCTTCCCCTTCCTCCAACCAGACCCCACAGTTTTGCACAAAATGTCTACCCAACCGGGGTACTTTCTTCTAGGTAATTAGTAGAACTAACGCATTGGGTAAATGTCTAGTACATATTCTACACTACAGCTGCATAATGGACCAGGATGAAATGTCTCCAGTGACCTTCTATGAGTTTAATTTCAGAAATGTGATTGTTCCTTATGTGCCGTCTTTCAAAAATCTGTGATAACATGAATTCTCCTATAGAGAAGATGACGAAACTACAAAGAGGTGAATCTCCATCAATTAAGACTTCTTTTCCTTAACTATATAAAGTAAGTGCTTCTTTGCTTCTTTGTTTGGTTGAGATGTTCTTATATTCATCACATCAAGAAGGTGTCACCAAAATCAGCGGGAACAACGCAGTGGGACCTTTTCGTAAGCTTCCCATCATACTGGCAAAAGGCGGGAAGATCTTTGCATACTACTAAGGTGGACAGGGCAGGGCTAAACAGGTGAGGCTTCCAGGTGATTTTGCACATAGTACTCACAGTAATTTAAATGGAGAACCACGGACTCTGCTCTCACCAGGAGAGGACAAGAAGGAACCCACTTGTCATCGTCACCACAGATTGCGCTCTGATAGATCAATGATGCATTCACCTACACTGAGGATTTCAGATAGTTTTTAATGAGGAATTGCAGAGAAAACACAAAGAAAGATAGGATAATTTGTCCTTTACAGAGAGGAGCTTCAACTGGTGCACCTGCTATATTTCTATATGTAAGTGCTTCCCTGTCAATTTCAATTTCTGCGAAATGAGCATCAGGGCCATAACGCCCATTTATCCAACAAGAGTTCACTGTTTTGCACAAAATGGGGCCACAGGGAGAACCCTAATGCCCCGAGGTCCCTGTAGGCTCCTCACCTCCAGCGGTAGCCAGCATTGCTCCTGCATGCAGGGAGCAGCAAAAATGCTGCTCCTTGCATGCAGGAGAAATTCTTTCATCCATTTTCCTGCCTGCTTGACAGTGGGCAGAAAAACAGATGAAAAGTGTGCTCCCAGCTGGTGGGAGCATTTTTCCTGCGCCCCCCACTGGGAGCTGACTTACAGTTTGCTCTCGCTTGGCATGAGCTGTCATAGCTCCCGCCAACCGACAGCAAACTACTATGTTACGAGGGTGGGCAACTCAGGACATAGGGAGCCAACCCTGAGGGGTGGCGGTCTCAATGGCCATTAATACTCCCAGGATGGGGGCCACACAGCTGCACTCCTTTGTTTATGTAGGGCAAAGAACAGGGAGGTGGTGGTCCCCAGGGGTCAAAAACGACCTACAACGGGGCCATCGGCCCTCCTCCCTGTCAAAATTTGGTTATGACCTGGGGATTTGGTGGTCCCTGAGGCCAAATAAGCCTTGGGGGGTGCGGTCACCACCCCCTTTGAAACTTCCCTTCGCACTGGAGAGGTGGTGGTCCCTTGGGATATTTGGTAGTTAGGGGGGTACCCCTCTTATTTCAAGAACAAACCCAGGAGAGGTGGCGATCCCTGGACCATAAATTATTTAATTTTTGCAGAGATTTGTGAACCTCTGTGATCTTCACTGCGAAAATAAATTTAAAAAAATGCTTTTTGGCCCTGGGGTCGTTCCTTGGCGGAGGCCACCCACAGGCCTAGAGTCTGAGGGAATTTCTACCCTGCCCCCTTCTAATTTTTTTACCTTTTTGTTTGGGACTCAGCTGAGTCCGAGACCAAAAATGGCTGCCAACACTGCCTGGTTAAAGTGTTCACAGCCAATCAGATCTCTGCGTACAAGAGGTTGTATGGGGGAGTGATTGGGTGTGTGAGTGGTTCTGTGGATGATATCATCAGTGATGTTATCAGTGATGTCATGTGCAATATCATCAGTGATGTTGCTGACCATTTTATGAGTGATGTAATATGTGAGGTCATAAGCAGTGCATTGTGGCAGCGTAAGTTATAGCTAGCTCAGGTAACTATACTGCTGAATTTCAATGGTGTTGTACGATTGATAGCTGAGCCTAACTATAATGTCCCTGTAAACTTTGTTTTTTCAGTGAAATTCTATTTCCTAACTATAATGTCCCTGTAACCTTTGGTTTTTCAAAGAGAATTTCTAAAGGTTTTTAAATTCTATTTCCTAACTATAACATCCCTGTAACCTTTGATTTTTTTAAGTGAATTTCTATGGTTTTTTTTAACTACTAGTTGTGTTTGTAGGCTGGTTGAGAAAGGTGTAGGGGCCTCCGACCAGCTCTCAGCAATCCCACTGTGTGGGACTTACTGCTGGTAACAGGAGGGCTTCTTAGCCCCAAGGACCCTCAGCATCCAAATGGACTTCATCCTCCAACAAGTAGTCCTCCAGGAGGCGCATTTGCAGAGTGGTGGAGATAGGGGGCGGGGCCTCCAATGATCTATCATCAATCATGCTATATGGGACATACTGGAGAAAACAGTAAGGGTTTTTGGCCCCCAAGGACCCTCAGCAGCCAAGAAAACGTTATCCATCAACCAGTAGTACACCAGGAGGTGCGTTTGCAGAGTGGTGGAGAAAGGGGGTATGGGCTCCCAAGACCTCTTAGCATTCCCGCTGTGCAGGCCTTACTGGAGGTAACAGGAGGGCTTGTTGGCCCCCAAGGACCCTCAGCAGCCAAGGGGACTTCATCCCCTAACCAGTAGTATGCCATGAGGTGCATTTGCAGAGTGGTGGAGAAAGGGGGTGGGCCACCCATGAACTCTCAGCAATTCTTCTGTGTGGGACTCACTCTAGGTAACAGGAGGGGTTGTTGGCCTCCAAGCACCCTCAGGAGCAAAGGGGACTTCATCCCCCAGCAAGCAGTGCACCAAAAGGTGCCTTTGCAGAGTGGTGGAGAAAGGGGGTAGACCTTGGATCACCTCTCAGCAATACTGCTGTGTGCGACTTACTGTCGGTTAACAGGAAGGGTTGTTGGCCCCCAAGGACCCTCACCAGCCAAGCAGACTTCATCCCCTAACAAGTTGTGTGTCAGGTAGCTCCTTTGCAGAGTGGTTGAGAAAGGAGGCAGGGCCTCCGACGACTTACCACGGGCCAGCCTTTTTTTATGTGGCCCCCTTCTCGGGCCAATTTTGGCCCCGGGGACCCATCCCCTGGGGACTGGCCATTTGTCTTTGGTGCCCCCAGGGCACCCAGTCTCTATTAGGACCGCGGGGGGAGCCTGAAGGCCCCTGCTGTCCATGCCGGCTCCCCGCCTCCTGCAGGAGCCTGCATCACTCTCAGACATAGGAAGCTGCTAAACATGCAGCTTCCTCTGTCTGAAATCAATTTGTCTGTTTCCCTGCTCACTTGACAATGGGCAGAGAAACAGATGAATGCTCCGCTTCCAGAAAGCAAAAGCATTTCTCTGCTCTCGCTGGTTGGAAGTGGAGTGTTTGCTGTGGCTTGGCGGGAGCGATTAAAACTTCTGCCAAGCCACAGCAAACAGCTATGTCATGGGGGTGGCCCCAGGACATAGCTAGAGCTGGCCCTGGAGTGTGGTGGTTTCCAGGGCCTTCTATGGCTCCAGGAGGGGGGCCAAGCTGCCCTCCTTCTTTCATTTAGCAGGGCCTGCCCCAGAGTAGGTGGCAGTCCCTGGGGCTGAAAACAGTCCGGGAGGGGTGCTGGGCAGCCCCCTCCCACTTTTGAAATGTATTTGACCCCGAAGAGTTGGTGGTCTGCGTGGCCCCCATTACATTTAATTGAGCACCGGGGAGATGCTGGTACCTCAGGCCGGGGGGGTCCACGCAGCCCCATTTACATTTAATTTAGCCCTGGGGAGGTGATGGTTCCTGAGGCCATGGTGGTCCATGCGGCTGCCCTAATTTATTTTTGCTATGTATGTGGTGGTTCACGGGAATTGGAGGGGTGTCCGAGCGCCCCTCTTTATTTTCACATAAGCCCCTGGGAATTGGTGGTTCTGAGGGGATTTATAAGCCCAAGGAGGGGGTGCCCGTGACCCCCCCTCCTTTAATTCCCCTGGGACATAGGCAACCCAGGGGCCTATTAGAAATGAAGCACGAGAGCCTGCGCTTTTTTAATTAAATTTTTCAGTGGAAGCTGTGGCTCCGGCTGAAATTTGTTAAAAAAATATGTTTTTTTGCCCTGGCGGAGTTCCTCTGGGACCCCCCAATAGGCCTAGGGGGTCAGGGTATTCCTGCCCTGCCCCCTTCTTATTTTTTTTAATGTTTTTAATGGGGCTCAACTCGAGTCCCAAAACGGCTGCCAACGTGTCCTGGATCGAAGTGTTGGAAGCCAATCATATTTGAGCAAAAGGACTGTTGGATCCTTGGAAGATCCGCATCCCTATATATACAAATTTGGAGTTTCCTCAATATTTCCAAAACTACTGGAAGAATTTATGCCAATTTGCAAAAAGGTGACTTTCTGGACCAACATCTACCTTTCTGCCAAATTTGGTGTAATTCCGTTCAGCAGTTTGGGTTGTAGTCATGTCTAAAATCTCTATGGTAATTTAACATGGGGAAAACGCATTTTGGGACTCCCCCTTTTTCTTGACTTCCACTTGATGGATCACCATGAAACTTTATATTCACTGAAAAACCAAAGGTTACAGGGATGTTATAGTTAGCCTCAGATTTCACTCGTACAAAACCAGTGAAATTCAGCAGTTATATTTCCTGAGCTAACTATAACTTACACCCCAGCAATGAACTGCTTATGACCTCACATATAACATCACTCATAACATGGTCAGTGACATCACTGATGACGTCTCAAATGAAATCACTGATTAAATCACTGATGACATCATCAAGTGAGTGTAAGTGTTTTTAAGAGTATACTAACCTACTACAAAAGTTAAATTAGTGTACTAGGTGCACTGCTACTGAGTGATACTACTTCTAACATATATTATGTGAGTGGCTGTGTGACAGTATGTATCCTTGTGTGTATGGGTGTGTGAGTGGCTGTATGGGTGTATAAGTGATGTGTGAGTGGCTGTGTGGGTAAGTGAGATACTGTGTAAGGGGCTTTATTGGTGAGTGAGTGGGTGTGTCATTGGCTGTATAGGTGAGTGAGCGGCAGTGTGAGTGACTCTATGGGTGGGTCAGTGGGTGTGTAGCAACTCTATGGGTGAGTGAGTGGGTGTCTGTTTGGCTGTATTAATCAGTGACTGGGTGTGTGAGTGGCTGTATGGGTAAGTGAGTGGCTTTTTGGTTAAGTGAGTCAGAGTGTGAATTGCTGTATTGGAGACTAAGGGTCTGTGTGAATGGCTGTATGGGTGAGTGAGCAGATGTCTGAGTGCTTGTATGGATGTGTGTATGGGAATGTAAGTGGTTGTGTGGGTGTGTGAGTGAGTGTGTGAGTGCATGTATGGGTGAATGAGTGGCTGTGTTGAGAGGCTGTATGGGTGAGTGATTGGGTGTGTGAGTGACTGTGTAGGTAAATAAGTAGGTATGTGAGTAGCTGTATGGGTGAGTGTGTGGCTATGTGACTTCCTGCTTGGGTGTAGGATTGGTAGTATGAGTGACTGTATGGGTGAGTGAATGGTTGTGTGAGTGGCTGTACAAGTGAGTGATAGGGTGCATGAGTGGTTCTATGGACGAGTGAGTGGGTGCATGAGTACTGGTATGGGTCTGTGAATGGGTATGTGAGTGGTTGTGTGGCTGTGTGAATCGGTGTTCAAGAAGTTGTATGGGGATGTGAGTGGGTGTGTGAGTGGTTCTGTAGGTGATGTCATCAGTGATGTCATTGGTAAAGTCATTTGAGATATCATCAGTGATGTCATCAGTGATGTCACTGACCATGTCATGAGTTATGTAATATGTGAGGTCAAAGCAGTGCATTGCGGTGAATAAGTTATAGTTAGCTAAGGTAACTATAACTGCAGAATTTCACTGGTTTTTTATGATGAAATTTGAGCCTACCTTCAAAGTCCCTAGTAACCTTTGTTTTTTATAGTGAATTTCAACAGTTTTTTAATGTTATTTCATAACTCTAACGTCCCTGTAACCTTTGATTTTTTAAGTGAATTTCTATTTTTTTTAACTAGTATTCGTGTTTGCAGAGTCGTGTAGAAAGGGGGGCAGGGCCTCCGACCCACTCTCAGGAATCCCGCTGTATGAAACTCACTAGAGGTAACAGGAGGGCTTCTTGGCCCACAAGGTCCCTCAGCACCCAAGAGTACTTCATCCACCAACCAGTAGTGTGACCTCTGGAGCCAAGGGGACTTCATCCCCCAACTATCAGTGTGCCAGGAGGCGCGTTTGCAGAGTGGTAGAGAAAGGAGGTGTGACCTCTGAAGACCTCTAAGCAATTGTGCTGTGTGGGATGTACTGGAGGTAACAGGAGGAGTTGTTGGCCCTTGAGGACGTCTTTGTGGGCCAACTACCTCTCCTGTTACCTTCAGTAAACCCATTCTCCACCGGGCCACCACCTCCCCGGGGCCAAATTCAAGTTTCTTAAAATCAAAGAGGGCTGTACTCAGCCCTGGGGACTACCACCTCCTCCAGGCAGGCCTTCATACAAGAAAGACCTCCCTCCTGGAGGCAATACTGGCCCTGGGGACTACTATCCCCGGGCCGGTTCCTGCTACATCCCGAGGTACCCACCCCAGGGACATAGCTGTTTGCTGTGGCTTGGTGGGAGCTTTACTGCTCCCTGCCAAGCCACAGCAAACGCTGCGCTTCCAGCAAGCAGGAGCATTAAAAATGCTCTCACTTCCTGGAAGCAGTGCAAAATTGCTTTCACACACAGGGAGCTGCCTTTTCAGCAGCTCCCTATGTCTGAAAGCAATGCCTGCTCCAGCAGGAGGTAGGGAGCTGGCAGGGACCGTGGGGGCCTTCAGGCTCCCCACATGGTCCCAGTGGAGATAAGGTGCCCTGGAGGCACCCAGCAGACATGTCTGGGCCCCAAGGGGTGGGGTCACTGGGCCAAAACTGGCACATGGAAGGGAGTGCACTGCCCCTCTCCACTTTGTTAAAAATAAATAAAATAAAAAGCTGGGCCCCGGAGGATGAGGTCCTCTGGTATCGAAATTGGCTCAGGGAGGAAAATTGAAATTCACTGAAAAAACCATAGGTTTCAGGGACGTTATAGTTAGTTGGACATTTCACTCATACAAAACCATAGAAATTTGGCCGTTATAGTTAGTTCAGCTAACTATAACTCGCGCCCCCGCAATGCACTGCTGATGACATCACACATTACATCACTCATGACATGGTCAGTGACATCACTGCATGTCAGCAGCTCCCCTTGTGGAAAAGCAATGCCGGCTCCCGCAGTGATTGTATAAGAGAGTAAGTATGTGTTTGTTTCTGTTTGAATAAGTGATGTGGTGTGTGTATAACTGTATAGGTCTGTAAATGGAAGTGTGATTGATTCTTTGCATGACTGACTGGATGAGTGGTGGTGTGTGAGTGTCTGTATAGGTGTATGAGTGCATATGATAGTGTTGTATTGATGATGAGTGACTGCATGTATGAGTGATTGTATGGGTGAATGAGTGGATGTGTGTGTAGACCTAGGAATCAGTGAGTGCGTATGTAGTAACTGGTATTGGTGTGTCGATGGTTTTGAAAATGGTAGTCTGTATTTTACAGTGGGTGTATCAAAGGTTATATTAGAGTGTGAGGAGGTGCATCAGATTTTCACGTGGATGATGTCATCAGTGATGTCATCAGTGATGTCACTGACCATGTCATGAATGATGTAATATGTGACATCATCAGCAGTGCATTGCGGAGCGCGAGTTATAGTTAGCTGAACTAACTATAACAGCCGAATTTCTATGGTTTTGTACGAGTGAAATGTCCAACTAACTATAACGTCCCTGAAACCTATGGTTTTTTCAGTGAATTTCAATGGTTTTTTAAATGCTAATTTCTAACTATAACGGCCCTGAAACCTATGGTTTTTTCAGTGAATTTCAAAGGTTTTTTAAATGCTAATTTCTAACTATAACATAGCAGACTCATTTTCAGAGTGGTGGAGAAAGGGTGAGCGTGGCCTCCAAACACCTTTTAGCAATCCCACTGTGTGGGATTTACTGGAGGTAACAGGAGGGGTAGTTAGCCCCCAACGTCAACCTTGGGGGCCAACTACCCCTTTTATTACCTCCAGTAAGTCCCACACAGCAAGATTGCTAACTTGTTATATCAGGCCCCGCCCCTTCCCTGCACCACTGTGCAAATGCGCCCCCTGGCGCGTTGTAAATTGGGGGATTAAGTCCCCTTGAATCCTGAGGGTCCCTGGGGGCCAACTAGCCCACCAAGTACCTCCATTAAGCGCCACAGAGCTGCGTTGCAGAGAGGTGTTCCGAGGCCACGCCCATTTTTACACCACGCTGCAAACGCGGCTTCTGGTGCACTGCTGCTTGGAGGATGAAGTCCACTTGTGTCCTGAGGTCCTCAGGACACAAGAGGACCTCATCGCCCCACCAGCAGTGCACCAGAAGCCAAGTTTGCAGAGTGGTGTAAAAAGGGGCGAGGCCTCGGACCACCTCTCTGCAACGCAGCTCTGTGGCGCTTACTGGAGGTACCAGGTGGGCTAATTGGCCCCCAGGGACCCTCAGGATTCAAGGGGACTTAATCCCCCAATTTACAACGCACCAGGGGGTGTGTTTGCACATTTGTAATATCAGGCCCCGCCCCCTCCCTGCACCACTGTGCAAACGCACCCCCTGGCGCGTTGTAAGTTGGGGGATTAAGTCCCATTGAATCCTGAGGGTCCCTGGGGGCCAACTAGCCCACCAGGTACCTCCAGTAAGCGCCACAGAGTTGCGTTGCAGAGAGGTGTAAAAAGGGGCGTGGCCTCAGACCACCTCTCTGCAACGCAGCTCTGTGGCGCTTACTGGAGGTACCTGGTGGGCTAGTGGTCCCCCAGGGACCCTCGGGATTCAAGGGGACATAATCCCCCAATTTACAAAGTGCCAGGGGGTGTGTTTGCACACTTGTAATATCAGGCCCCGCCCCCCCCCTGCACCACTGTGCAAACGTGCCCCCTGGCGCATTGTAAATTGGAGGATTAAGTCCCCTTGAGTCCTGAGGGTCACTGGGGGCCAACTATCCCACCATGTACCTCCAGTAAGTGCCACAGAGCTGCATTGCAGAGTGGTGTAAAAAGGGGGTGTGGCCTTGGACCACCTCTCTGCAACGCAGCTCCCTGGCGCATACTGGAGGTACCTGGTGGGCCAGTTGGCCCCCAGGGACCCTCAGTATTCAAGGGGAAATAATTCCCCAACTTACAACGTGCCAAGGGGCGCGTTTGCAGAGTGCTGCAAGGAGGGAGCGGGCCTCCGGCGTGATGCCGGCTTTTTTTTTTTTCCAGAAGGGGGGCTGTGTGGCCCTCCTTCTTTTCCCATTTTTGGGGATCCTGGGGACCCCTTCCCCCAGGGCCTGACCCCTATTTAAAAATAAATAAATGGGAAGGGGGCCACGTGGCACCCCCTCCCGAGGGAAATTTCGGCCCCCGGGAGCCCATCCCCCGGGGCATGGCCATATATTTATTTATTTTTTAAAATATTGTTTAAGGAGGGGGGCTCTGTGGCCCCCCTCCTGAGGCCTCTATTAGCCCTGGGGACCCTATCCCCCGGGGCTCTGCCTCTTTTTTTTTTTAATTGAGGGAGGGGGGCCGCGTTGTCCCTCTTCTGGGCCACTTCTGGTCTCAGGGACCCCATCCCACAGGGCCGGCCCTTTCCGTTCGGGACCGTGGCGGGAGCCCCAATGCCCCCACGGTCCCTGCCGGCTCCCCGCCTCCTGCGGGAGCCGGAATTGCTTTTCCACAAGGGGAGCTGCTGACATGCAGCTCCCCTTCTGGAAAAGCAATCTGCTTTGCTTCATTGAAGCGAGAGCAGGTTTCCCTGCTCTCGCTTCAATGAAGCAAAGCAGAGTTTGCTATGGCAGGGCGGGAGCCGCACGGCTTCCGCCCTCCCATAGCAAACAGCAGTGTCCCGGGGGTGGGCACCCTGGAACACTGCAGGAGCCGGCCCTGGGGGGTGGCGGTCCCCAGGGCCATCATGGGCTCCAGGAGGGGGGCCGCGTGGCCCCCCTCCCAATGTTTGCAAAGCCCCAGGGAGGTAGTGGTCCCGGGGCACGGGGTCCGTAACGGACCCCGTATTTAAATACAAAGTGCCCCGGGGAGGTGGTGGTCCCCGGGGCAGTTTGGGGGGGCTTGACCCCCCCACACTCATTAATTATCACAGCCCCGGGGAGGTGGCGGTCCCCGGGGCTTGGGGGGCCCGCGAGGCCCACCAACCCTTATTTAATGAAGCCCCCGGAGGTGGCGGTCCCCGGGGCAGCGTGGGGGTGGGACACCCCCACACATTATTTTTAAAAATGCCCCAGGGAGGTGGCGGTCCCCGGGGCCGTGGGGGGGCCACGTGCCCCCTGCACATAATTAGCATAGCCCCGGGGAGGTGGCGGTCCCTGGGGCTGGGGGGCCCCCGCTATTATTTTTGGGGCAATCCCCCCGGGACCTGGTCTACCCGGGGACCTCATTAAAATGAAGCACGGGAGTCCGCGCTTTATTTTTTTTATTTTTCAGCGGGATTCACGACCCCAACGCGAATTCTGCCATTTTTAAAAAACAAAATGCTTTTTTGGGCCCTGGGGGTCCGTGTGGGACCCCCCTGAGCAGGCCTAGGGGGTCAGGGTCTTTCTACCCTGCCCCCTTTCTTCATTTTTCACTTTGTTTCACTGTTTTCTTGTGACTCGGTTCTACCGAGTCACAAGATGGCTGCCAACACTTCCTGATTTGGAGTGTTGGCAGCCAATCAGAGTGAAGCTCCTGCCCAGGAGGGTTCGCGAACCCTCCTTGGTGCTCAGATATCGAAACTTTTTCTTTTTCTAATTTCTCAGGAACTACTGAACGGATTTACATCATTTAAAAAAAGGGCTCTTTCTGAACCAAGACCTACCTTTTTGCCAAATTTGGTGTAATTCCGTTCAGCAGTTCGGGCTGAAGCTTTGTCTAAAGTTTTCTACGGAAATTAACATGGGGAAAACTCGTTCTGGGACCCCCTTTTTTCTCAGCCCCCGCTTGACGAATCACCATGAAACTTCCAAGACAGAAGCTGACGGAGCGGGCCACTAGTTTTGAAAATTTCACAAAGATTCGTCAACCGGCGCCAAAGTTATTGGGAAAAGAAAAAACGCTTTTCCTATGGAAACTAGGTCCTAACTATAACTACCTACTGGCGACCGCCAGTAGGTAATATATATATATATATATATATATATATATATATATATATATATATATATATATATATTATATCCAAGACTGATCACTTCATTAAAAAGTAACTGGAGGACACAGCAGGGACGTTAGTAAAGTCTGTTTATTGGCAGCAGGTGTGGCATGATGCTTTTTGGCGTAGTTTTACCTTTCTCAAATGCCATGAATGTATTTGCCTCCTCCCTCTTTTTAAATATGTTGGAATACTCCCATTGGTGAGAGTTCAGCTGGCCCCGATTTTTCATTGGAGTGTTTCTGTAGCTCTGGATGACGAACTACAGTTCCCAGCAGGCAATAACACTGGGTGAGTATCTCATGTGGGGCATAGATAGAATCACCGTGAACGCTGGACTTTCTTTGTTAAAAAGAGTTTGTGTCAGTTTGTTAGTCCCAATGAACTCTCTGCCATAGACTTCACCTGGGTCCCCAGATGCCCTGCCACATTCCAAGACAGACGCAGAGCTGTGAAACGCTGGTACAATGACCGCATTTCTCCGTGAAGTCACATACTGCACCTCGCAGCAGTCCCTTGCATACCTTGGTCGCGGCGGTCAAAGCCTTTCCACTCCCATGGATCTCCTCCAGTTTCATACCAATGATGCCTTTGACAACTTGTAGGGTGGGTCCTCCTTCCGTGCCACTGGTAAGCACGTAATACATCCAAGACTGATCACTTCGTTAAAAAGTAACCGGAGGACACAGCGGGGACGTTAGTAAAGTCCGTTTATTGGCAGCAGGTGTGGCATGACGCGTTTCGGCGTAGTTTTGACTTTCTCAAATGCCATGAATGTTGGGTATTTGCCTCCTCCCTCTTTTTAAATATGTTGGAATTCTCCCATTGGTGAGAGTTCAGCTGGCCCCGATTTTTCATTGGAGTGTTTCTGTAGCTCTGGATGACGAACTACAGTTCCCAGCAGGCAACAACACTGGGTGAGTATCTCATGTGGGGCATAGATGGAATCACCGTGAACGCTGGATTTCTTTGTTAAAAAGAGCTTGTGTCAGTTTGTTAGTCCCAATGAACTCTCTGCCATAGACATCACCTGGGTCCCCAGTCGCCCTGCCACATTCCAAGACAGACACAGAGCTGTGAAACGCTGGTACAATGACCGCGTTTCTCCGTGAAGTCACGGACTGCACCTCGCAGCAGTCCCTTGCATACCTTGGTCGCGGCGGTCAAAGGCTTTCCACTCCCACGGATCTCCTCCAGTTTCATACCAATGATGCCTTTGACAACTTGTAGGGCGGGTCTTCCTTCCGTGCCACTGGTAAGCACGTAATACATCCAAGACTGATCACTTCGTTAAAAAGTAACCGGAGGACACAGCGGGGACGTTAGTAAAGTCTGTTTATTGGCAGCAGGTGTGGCATGACGCGTTTCGGCGTAGTTTTGCCTTTCTCAAATGCCATGAATGTTGGGTATTTGCCTCCTCCCTCTTTTTAAATATGTTGGAATACTCCCATTGGTGAGAGTTCAGCTGGCCCCGATTTTTCATTGGAGTGTTTCTGTAGCTCTGGATGACGAACTACAGTTCCCAGCAGGCAATAACACTGGGTGAGTATCTCATGTGGGGCATAGATGGAATTACTGTGAACGCTGGACTTTCTTTGTTAAAAAGAGTTTGTGTCAGTTTGTTAGTCCCAATGAGCTCTCTGCCATAGACTTCACCTGGGTCCCCAGATGCCCTGCCATATTCCAAGACAGACGCAGAGCTGTGAAACACTGGTCAATGACCGCGTTTCTCCGTGAAGTCACGGACTGCACCTCGCAGCAGTCCCTTGCATACCTTGGTCGCTGCGGTCAAAGGATTTCCACTCCCATGGATCTCCTCCAGTTTCATACCAATGATGCCTTTGACAACTTGTAGGGCGGGTCCTCCTTCCGTGCCACTGGTAAGCACGTAATACATCCAAGACTGATCACTTCGTATATATATAATGCGTCAACTTTTTAGAAACACTCAGTCACTGGATGATGTCATCAGTGATGTCATTTGAGATGTCATCAGTGATGTCATCAGTGATGTCACTGACCATGTCATGAGTGAAGTCATATGTGATGTCATCAGCAGTGCATTGCGGAGGCGCGAGTTATAGGTAGCTCAACTAACTATAACGGCCTAATTTCTCTGGTTTTGTACGAGTGAAATGTCCAACTAACTATAACATCCCTGAAACCTGTGGTTTTTTCAGTGAATATTTATATATATATATATATATATATATATATATATATATACATACATATATATATATACATATATATCGCAAAACAAAGGATGCAGCACTCTTTAGCAGACTTTTTCGTGCAGGTTTATTTTCAGATCGTCACTCCACCAACGCGTTTCAGCCTCACTCGGCTTTTCTCACGGTCAGTGAGTCTTTCTTCTACAAACATTTTATACTTGCCCACGTGGCCCTAAGGTGGCATTGTGGGATTTGTAGTTTGGAAGAATAATATAAAACTTTATACATATATACAAGAAAGACACATAGCGTCTTATGTCAACATTAGCGATCATATGCAACATTACATCTTGAATAATTCAGTTTGCTTAGTTCAAACCTTGTCATGTCATATACATTTTTCAAATCTTAGACATGGTATAGTACCATAGATGTTCAAATTTGATAAATAAACATCAGTCTGCATTGGTATTTTATACTGTATAACAGGGTATAGTACCCCTGTATAGTATGCAATTGGCATTATGAGACAGTGACTAACATGTTTATATTTAGATGTCAATTAGTCCAAGTGTACAAAAAGTTCCTCGTCATTATTGATCCCCCTTGGGCTTTTTGTCCTGAGTCTTATAATGAGGCGGGATTCTGTTTGTCTTAACCTTTTAATTCTGTCCCCACCACGTTCACCTTGTGGGATCATATCAATTCCGTAAAAAACCATAGATTTCCAATCTCCATTCTGGCATTTGCTCATGTGTTTATCTGTTGCATATGTCATATCCGCATTCTTGACAGCGCGTATGTGTTCAAGTATGCGCTTTTTTAACATGCACGTGGTGCTTCCAATATATTTCATACCACATTTACATTCTATGACATAGATTACAAATTTCGAGGTGCATGTAATGGTTTGATTTATCCTGATTGATTTACCATTTGGTTCCAAAATGGAGGTGACATTTTTACCTATTTTGCAAGCTTTACATGAGTTACATTTTCTGAATCCTTTCTGTTGCTCTGTAAGCCAGTTAGTTTGTTGAATGGGTTGAAAGTAGCTTCTTACTACTCGGTCTTGAAGCGATGTTGCTTTCCTATAGGTCACTACCGGTTTCATGCCCACCAGTTTACCTATATCTGGATCTTTTGAGATTAAATGCCAGTATTTCCTCATTTTATTCACGATTCTCCCACTTTCTTTGCTGTATGTAGTAATGAATCGAGGTATATGATTACCGGTAATCTTCTTTGGTTTCTCAATTAAGATTTCCTCCCTTGTTTTATTGTCAATTCGTTGTTTACATTTTTTCAGTGTTCGATCGCTGTAGCCTCTCAGTTTAAATCTTTTTCTACTTTCATTAATCTTTTGTTCTGCATCTGATTCTTTTGAGCAATTTCTCTTCATGCGTGTAAATTCGCCATATGGTATACTATTGATCAATGATCTTGGATGAAAAGATGTCCCATGCAAGACACTATTAGTGGCAGTTTTTTTTCTGAATAAGGTAGTTTGTATTTTCCCATCCTCTATATATACTTTGATGTCTAAAAAGTCAATTTCTCTTTTGTGAGTCATGCATGTGAACGTTAGACCTATTTGGTTGTTATTTAGTTTGGAAAAATATTCTCGAAATCCCATTTCTGTTCCATTCCAAACTACAAATAAATCATCAATGTAACGTACCCATAGGATGATCTTATCCAAGGCATCCTGGTTGTCTGAGTCCCATGCAATCGTCCTTTCCCACCACCCCATAGTGATATTAGCATAATTTTGGGAAAAAGAAACTCCCATGACAGTACCACACTCTTGTCTAAACATTTGCTTGTTAAACAGAAAAATGTTATTAGTTAGACATATTTGTATCATTTTAAGAAGCATTTCCGTGTGTTCTAGTTCTGATACATTTCGTTGTTTGAGAAAATACTTGCATGCTGTTAATCCAATTTCATGCCTTATTGATGTGTAAAGCGATACAACATCTATGGTAACTAACAGGTATTCTGGATTCCATACCATACCTGTTAGAATCCTAAGGAAGTCTCCAGTATCTTTTAAGTAGGAGCTCATTCTTTGAGCAATGGGTGCTAAAAATTTGTCCACATATTGAGATACGTTTTCGTACAGTGAATCGCAACTAGAAACTATAGGTCTACCAGGGGATTGATCAGAGTCTTATGAATTTTGGGCAAAAAATATATACATGGTATTGTTGGATGTTCCTTAGTTAGGAATTTCCTTTCATCATCATTGATTAGGTTTTTATCATACCAGTGTTGTAAATTTTGATTCAATTCTATTATCATTTTGTCTATTGGATTTTTCTGTAATCTACTGTAGTTCCCACGAAAAACCAACCAACAATCCAAGATGTAGTAAAGGGGGTTTATTCACACCATAAACCCTCCGTGACGCGTTTCAACCCCGTAGGGTCTTGTTCACACAACGGAGTGACAAGCAAACAAGTCTTACATACATTTCCGGGTGGGTAATGAACATAAACAGAGGACTATACGTTAGTACGAGATACAACATACATTGTTGCCATTTTGTAAAGTGCATTTCGTTTCTCCAATCGCCATTGTTAAACGTGTAACAGTAAAATATATGTAAAGGCATAGAGGAACTATAGAATTGTTTCTGCACGCGACATGACAGAACCTGCCACATGCGTCGCTCAAAAGAATTGCAGATCACATTACTGCATATGTCACCAAAGAGCGTGTGCGCCTACCCCGCTACCAGTAAGAAAGCGGTCAATGATTACGTGCCTAATGTTGCTCAGGTGTCGCGTAGTGTCTGCGCTGTTGTAGGCTGGTCCTTGTAGTTCGGCTATGTGTTCATATAGGGAACTATCCCTGCTCGAAAGCTTCCCCTTGTTAGTGGGAATAAAAAGCAAACTGTATTTACTGCCGCCCTGCTGGTATATAGATACAAATAAGTACTCTATTGTAAGTCTGGTCAACTATAGTTAAGGAGCATCCCAGCTACATATAATCCCCCAATTGGTGAGAATGGAGTCTGGAATAGTGCTGGACTCCATTGGTGGCATAAAGAAAGGTATTGTGTATTCTCTTAGTGTGGTCCGGTCTATGGATTAGGAACACCCCAATTATATGCAATCCCCTAGTTAGTGGGATATGGAGTAAAGAAAGAGCACCCAAAAGGTGACACATAGAAAGGCATTGTGGATGCTCTAGTCCTGGGGCTACTAAACTCTTAACATGTTATGTCTAGGTCATGAGATACCCACAGTAGACGAAAGGAATAAGACTTGTGCTTCTGTCAACAACCCCTGTGACTAAACTAACAGTGCACATAAATTGAAGAAAAATACAAAAAATAAAGTGCAAATAAGTCTTATCTGCGAACTGGATGGCAGCTGGATGATGTATCGAAGAAAAGGGTAGGGATCCCGTTGTCACTGGCACGAGACATGGTCCCTTCCTTCCCTCCTGTAAAAAATTTATAAAATCGTATTAAAACCTTATAGTGGATCAGCATACGTGTATATACATGTGAAAAATAAACTACATCAGAGTTATAGGCATCACACAAAAAGAGAGACTAGGTGGTGGTACAACCAGAAATTGCTCATTCTACGGCCTATGCGCCACTAAATATCATCATGCTACTATGTAGAAACACACTAGGCCTAATGCCTACCAGGTTTTCACTGCAGATGTACAACCATTTCCTCATCCAGATTGTGTCCATGCGGGTAGCGTGTCCCCATCCCTATAAGTATGGCCGGACGGGGCAGGAAAATGAAGTCGCGGGCTGCCGGATCGAGCGTCGCTGGAGCTACAGCAGGTGGTGCAGTTTCTGGCTCGTTGGTGTCTGCCGTGGAGGTGTGCCGGCAGAAGGAGAAGGAGTGCTTCAGTAAACCCAAGCGAGAGCAGAGAGGGAGCAAAAAAAAGCCAGCAAGGAACCTCCCTAGCCTGGGTCAAATGGAAGGCGGGTCCGCCCAACCATTGATCGCATCCTTGTTTTCTTCTACTGCTTCAGGAGGGAAAAAAGGTGGACCCCCTGCGGAAAAGACTGACAGCCCCTCATCTTTTGACGCAGTAGATGGCACAGATTGCGGAGGTAAGGATGTGGGGCAAACTGTTCGGAGTACAGAAGGAGAGAGGGATTTAGGTGGTACAACCGCAAATGGTACCGGGGAGGATAGTGAGTCCACCGTTAAATTAGGATCAAAGGGAAAGGAAGCTAAGGATGGATAAATGGACATAACAAAAGTTAAAACAATCAACCAGACAGATCCGGTGATAATAAGTAATAAACACCTGGGTGCCTTATCCCCTGAAGTACCGGGGGGAGCATTTTTTCTCGCTTACTCACAACTCAGATTCCTCTGAACAAGAGAGCTCCTCATTGAGTAATGAGGGCACCTCGGACTCAAATAGCACTATGGTAGACTTTCAGCTTACCCAAAGAA
Source organism: Calotriton arnoldi (assembly GCA_963921515.1). Classification (NCBI taxonomy): domain Eukaryota; kingdom Metazoa; phylum Chordata; class Amphibia; order Caudata; family Salamandridae; genus Calotriton; species Calotriton arnoldi. The sequence continues at coordinate 77,213 of CAWUFW010013187.1, forward strand.
AGAAATCTTCAAGGAATAGGACTAAGACCAAGAAGAGGAGAAACAATATGTCTGGGAGTAGTAGGTAGCAAATGAAATGGGACTATTCTAATGCTCAATTATCCTTTCAAGAGTTAGGTGATGTCGACAAAACAGATATAGGTATGCCTGCCGAAACTCAGGAGCCATCACTCTCTACTATATTTTCCTCGCTGAAGCAAATGCAAGAAGAGAATCGGAGCGAAAGCCGTCACGCTAGGCTCGCATCTAAGAAGCTACAAGGGGGATGTGAAAAATAAATAAGGCTTGTGGAGAGATCGTGTAGCGGTTAACAATGGTGGAGGATCGGACTGAATCTTTGGAAATACAGATGGAAATATTGAAAGCAGAAAATATATCCCAGGGAGCAACACTAGCAGAAGCAATGTCTAAAATAGAGGATCAGGATAACCGTCAACGGCAGAATAATTTACGTTTTTTGGGGATCCCTGAAGTGGTGGAGGGAAATGATCCTAGGGAATACATGGTGAAGCTGCTGAGAGGTGCCTTTCCAGACCAAGTCAAGTGGGTCTGGGATATGGAGATCCAACGGGCCCATAGGTTTCCACTTATGGCAAGAAAATACCCACAGAGAGATTCTGAAAGGACTAGAGCGATGCTAGTGTATTTCGGTAATTACTTACTAAGGCAATTAAAATATGACAAGGCTCGCCCAAATGCTCAGAAGACATTCGAAAATGAGACCTTCTTTGCCAGACCGGACTTTGCGCACGCTTCCGTGGAGAGAAGATGGCGCCTCCGACAGCTAATTAATCCTTTCCAAAAATTCGGGGCTGCAGTTTACCTTCAGAACCCAGCCAGACTGAAGATTGTATTTAAGGGTCACATCCTTAGCTTTACCTCCGAGATTCAGGCCCAGGAATATTTGTTGAGTGTCAGCCAGGAGACTAGAAGTAATAAGCTATAATGATCTTTAGATAGGTGGCTAGCACTGCAGCATATGATACTGGAGTGTATTAGATGTTATTTCCTTTTCTTTTTCTCTTTTCTTTTTCTTTCTTACCTTTTCGCTTTTTCACTATTTTTACACTATTTGACACGGATGTGGAGAGGGAGGCGGGGCGGTAGGGGATTGAGCGTTCATCATCGTTCAGGCTTCGCCTGATTACTCATATTGTGGGGGGGGTGGGGGAGGTCAGGAGGGGGTCGGGGGGGGCCCACACAGCAGGGTTTGATTTTGGATTGGTTTGGAAACCAGGGTTTGCTGGAAATTTGGAGAAGTATATATATATGTTTTCTCTCCTTCCCAGTGGTATTGGGGTTGTAAAGGCTATGGCATTTTATGGCTAATTCAATGAGAGGACCAGGGACACTTCGAATTGCCACCTTGAATATATGCGGGTTAAATGATATTAAAAAAAGACAAAGGGTCTCGCAGGGGCTGAGGGTATTACAGGCAGATATTATCTGTCTGCAAGAAAACCATATAGAAGAATCAAGAACTGGTCTCCTAAAGAATTTGGGTTTCAGATTTATAGCAGGGACCACTCAAGAGACTCGTACATGAGGAGTTGCCATCCTAGCCCAGAATAACAAACTACAGTTTGCCCAAACTCGCACTGACTAGATGGGGAGATGGGTGATTACTAAGTGCAACCTTATGAGGAATTTTTCTTTTACGCTCTGTTCTATATATGGATCAATATTGGATGACCCGGGGTTTTCAATTGGGTGAATTACTGAACTAGCGCACTGGCCATTGCCCATTATTCTCTGTGGGGATTTTAATATTAACTTACTAAATAATTGGGAATTATATCCAAAGTATGCGGGGAGGAAACCCAAAGTATTTCAGTCAATGTCAAATATATGTGGTACACATGGGCTGATTGATGTCTGGGCTAAAGTTAGGCCATCTGATCATGGTTTTACATATTTCTCTGCTCCTTACTCTAAGCATTGTAGATTAGATTATTTTTTAGTATCAGCTTCATTACAACAAAGGTGTAGAATCAGCAGATTTCCTAGGTTTTTATCAGACCATAATCCACTACTACTGGTAGTAGCAATGACTGGAATAATACAAAAAAACACTGTCTGGACCTTTGAAAGAGCTCCTTTGCGAGACAAGGATTACAGGGAGCATATGAGAGCGTGGATACCGTAATTCCTGAATTGGAATGTAGGGACTGCGCCCCTAGTTGTCGTATGGGACTCTTTCAAAGCAGCCGTTTGGGGAGAAACAATTCAGTTTTCTCTGAGAAAAGGGAAAAACGAGAAGTGCCAGATGCAGGAGTTGTACAGAGATTAGCACGAGCAGAGGAAAAACTTGTTATGGCAGTACAACACACGAACGATGTCGAGGATGTCCAAGTCGAGATAGCATTAGCGAAAGCTGCCATTGGGGAAGCTCTTATGAAAAAATCAATTGGGAAGATAGCTATAAATCAAGAAAAGATATATGAGTTTAGCGATCAAATAGGTCATCAATTGGCAATACAAACATGGCAGGAATGCATTTGTAATGAGATTACGCATATTAGGGATCCTGTCTTGGGTATGGTGTATGGTACAAATAAGATACGAGAGGCTTTTCAGAAGTTCTACCAATCTCTGTATCTGGAAGCAATATGGAGCTCAGAATCCCAAAAACAAGATTCAGTTAAGCAATATTTAAGCCCGCTGAAATACCACTGACAAAGGAGACACAAGAACAATTAGAAGTTCCTTTATTATCGGAAGAGGTGTCAGCGGTACTTGAGAGTTTGTCTGATGCGAAAGCCGCAGGTGCCAGATCGAATAACTTCCAAATTTTTATGAAACATTTTTTGACCAAGTGAAGGAGGTGATGATAAATCTCTTCAGACAAACCTTCAAGGGAGAGTCTCCACCAAAATCATGGGCAGAAGCAAAAATTGTTGTTTTTCCTAAAAAAAATAAGCCAATAGAAGAGCTGGGCACCTATCATCCAATTACGTTAATGAATTGTGATGCTAAAATATATTCAAAGACGCTGGCAGCCCGACTATTTCTATTGGTTGATAAAATGGTAGTAGAGTGGCAGCATGGATTGATCCCCGGGAGAAGCACCATAGACCATATATGGAGGATAATAACAATGTTTGATGCGAGGCAAGTGTCAGGGGACCCTATGGCAGCAATTCTGCTGGATGCGGAAAAAGCTTTTGATAGGGTCTCCTGGAACTTTCTCTGGGCTGTGATGGTCAAAAAGGGGATTGGCCCTAATTTTATCATGGCCATTAAAGCTCTACATGTTAATCCTACTGCCAGAGTGTGTATAAATGGGGAATTATCAGAACACCTGACAATCACAAGGGGAACTCGACACAGGTGCCCGTGCTCCCCTCTACTTTTTGCGTTATACATCGACCCATTTTTAAAGAGACTGAACCTAAATCCAAATATACCGTCAGTAACATTACAAGGGTACAGTACTAAAGTATTGGCATATGCCGATGATGTGGCTGTGGTGACCCCTAACACTGAGGCAGCAGTAAGAGCTATAGAAGAAGAAGCACTGATCTTTGGGGCACTCTCCGGGTATTCTCTGAATAAGAGAAAAACACAGATTATCATTAATGAATATGCTGCAATAAAAAGTAATAGAGTGGTGGAGAGTGTAACCTGTCTGGGGGTCACAATCAGTGCAGTTCTCTATGCTATAGTGAATGAGAACTTAAATCCAGTTGCAGAGAAAACTGAAATTGTACTACGAAAATTGGATAATCTGCACTTAACATTAGTGGGTCGATGTAATTTAATTAAGATGATATATTTCCCAAAAATCTTATATTTTATGAGAGCCATTCCACTTATCTTCCCCAACTTTTGGTTAAAAAAATTTGAAAATGTATTCTCACAATGTATCTGGTCTTATTCTAAACCAAGAAAATCAATTAGGTTTTTGACACTCTCAAGAGAGCGGGGAGGGTTGGCCCTTCCCAACTTGAGATTATACTATTGGGCCACATACTTAGTGCACTATACAATATTACTTAAGGAACATCCGGGGGGAGACGCAGAGGTGCCCCTCTTCATATGAATTATTGATTGGTGCAGACGCCTGAGGCTGCCTATGGCGCCGGCTGGAGGTATGCTACTATAAAAGGGTTAGGTTTAAGACTCTTATGACTGCCTTCAAAACCTGGGCCCCTATCCGACGGCTATTAGGGTTAGAAAAACTTAATTTTTATACTCCACTCCGGGGTAACGGGAACCTTCCAGGGATCTTTGACGATTATTGCATGATTAATTGGTGGTGGAGTGGGATTGATAAAATAGGCCGTCTTTACTTGCTGCCTGTCTTGCCCCGCTGTCCTGTAGTGCCTGCAGTGCCTGTGGGGGATCGGACCGGAACCACAGGTCCCAGCTATCAACGTGGCTGCTGCCGCTGACGCCATTCTTCCGCGCCCAGAGGCGCTTTAAAAATCAGCGCGGGAAGCCCGTCTTTACTTGCTGCCTGTCTTGCCCCGCTGTCCTGCAGTGCCCATGGGGAACCGGACCACAATCACAGGTCCCAGCCATCAATGCGGCTGCTGCCGCCGACGCCATTCTTCCGCGCCCGGAGGTGCTTTTAAAATCTACGCGGGCTCCCGCAGTTCGGGACACCCGCGGGCGTGTCCAGGCTCGGCCCGGGCCAAGACCAGGCCAAGACGGGCCCGTCTTAGCCCATCATAGACAGGAAGAGACTGGGCTGGGCCCTCTCCCTTGGCTCTACCATCCAGACACCATTTGTGCTCATGCTCTGGGCCATCCACTTTGCAAACTACGGAAATACCTTGGACCGGTCCAACCTCAGTTCCGGAGTGGACATCACTGGGCCAACCTGTAAGTGGCATTTTAACACGTCGCCAAGTCATTTTGTTTTTCTCTTGTGACTGCTACTTTTTCATATTTTCTCTTTGCAACCCCCGCACCTCGACCCAGTGTGCCAAACCTCTGACCAGTTGGGTGGCAAACGAGTGAACTTGGGTGTTTCTGTTACCTGTCTTGTAAAAACCCCTACTAATGGGTAAGCGCACCACCAACGCGATCCATCATGCACCACAGCCCATACCCCCTCCCCTTCTGCAGACTTCTATTGATAGGATGCTCCAGAGGGCCATCGGGGTGGTGGCCACAGAGATAGAACTCACAGAACGTCGGCTGTCACTAACCCCTGACCTTTGACAAGCCTGTTCTGATACGGTGTCGCCTACCAGCTATAGTGCACTGGAAAGATCTCTGGTGTTATCACCACAAGCACCCATCGCGGGCACAGGAACAATACCCAAAGTAGCCACACGGAGGAGGGGTGATAACAAGGGCACAGCCAAGGCCAGTAAAACCAAACAGCCTGTAAAGGCAGGGGTTAAGCGTAAAAAGGCTAACGACGGAACACCGGTCAATATGGGATCTGCGATTGACCGGGTCTCGATTGAGGGGCCCAGCTCGCAATCGGACATGCCACTCCCGGCTTAGGTGGCTCCCCTGATGGAAGTTTTAAAAGGTCAAATTAGAGACATTGTGAGAGATGAACTTGTTCCAGTGCTTGCTCGACTGGATAAACTGTCCAACTCATGTACTACCAACAAAGGTAAATCTCCTACAAATCCCTTACCGGCCAGAGAGAGCAGAACTGTCTCGGTTGACCCTATAACCCCTGGCATCGCTGAGACCTTGGAAAGGACAAATGCATCCTGTATGGTGACTCTCGCCTCCTCGGACCCGGTTATTAACACCCCAGCTGCTGGTCTCACGTTAGGGGAAAGGGCTCCATTAACCGAGGGCACTATGAAAAACAGTCTAGCCAAAGATGGGCCCCTGAGTCAGGGGGGTGGGACTGGGGTTGTTCTGCCAACAATTAATCTTCCCCCAGCCTCAATCCCTTATGTTATTGTACTTGCAGGAGTCCCAGATGCTAAGGAGGGCCAGAAGGAAACTCAGTTTGAGCTCAAAAATAAATGTCTGCACTGGCTTGTTAGACACTGCCAATATGCTTATGGAAATGCTAATGAAATTCTCATGACTCGCAGGGTTGGATGGGTGGGCAACAGGCCTAAAGATCTTCATGGGGATTGTGTTATAATCAATTTTAGAAATCCACGCTTTGTAGAACATCTTCTTCAATCGAACCACCATCCCCATGCACCAGGCACTGCAATTAGACTTCTTCCGCTTACATATTTTTACATCTCAAAATCTATGACCCAAATCAGGGCTGATACCAGATCTCTACAGAATGACTGGCACCAGAATCACTCAACGCTGGGACAGGGACCACCTTTTCAGCTGGCAAACAGATCTGGGCCCTAGAAGAAGTCTATTGACTTGGGGCTGGGAGGGATCTTTGGCTGGCAGGAGTGAGAGAACCACTAGTGGAAAGAGCTGTGGATGCTAAAATCATAGTACCTAGGCCCACTAATCAGGATCTTAATACTAAACCTGTGAATGCCTATCCTGTCGCTGTTGCACATCCCAAACTGTTAAGCGGCATATTAGTAACTTCCAGCCCTAAGTACATCCCACTGGCCTCGGATAAAGATTCTTTCATCTCCACGCTCCCTAATGCCCCAACCCACCCCTTTGGTACCCTAGAAACCCATAGCAACGCAGATACTAGGACCAATCTAGCGGCTTCTATAGACACATCGAGTAAGAGCCACTTAGTGCCATCCGAGTTAGTTGTTTCATTAGTGCATGAGGTCCAGGGAGGTAACCTAGTCAACCCAAATGCTCTGAATAAACTTAAGATACTATCCTGGAACGTGGCAGGTCTGAAGAGTAAGCTTGGTTGCCCGGACTGGGGGGGTTTTGTGGATACCTTTGATATATGCATGTTTCAGGAATCCTGGGCAACGGAGGAAGCTACACGGTTGGGGTTTGCCCCATTTGTAATACCAGCCATCTCCAGGGGACGGGGCAGACCCTCCGGTGGGCTATGTACCTGGGTAGGCTCTCACCTAGGTTGTACGGCCACCCCTGTGTTGTAATGCTCACCCGATATACTGTGCATCATGCTGACCTTTGCACCGGATTTTAAAATAGCTTTAATCAATGTCTATTCGAGGCCGGTGATGATCGGCCAAGAATCCCTGACTCTTGATCAACTTGATGGTTTGATCTCTAGTTTTTCAAACAATGCTATGGTGGTTCTGGGGGGTGACCTCAACTGCCAATTTGAGCCTATGAAAGATCTCAATGGCACACCTGTCACTGAGGAGGATGAGCTGTGGGCTATCCCCGAGCCTAGTACTCCCCCGATTAGGGCCTGGAAACCGTTGGCTCTTCAAATCAAAGCACTTACCCTAAAGCACTCGCTGCGAGCATGCAATGGTCGAACCAGTTCAGACTCTCCCGGGAAGCACACCTATAACAGAGTTGGCCACTCTTCTATCATAGACTACATCTTAGTAGAAACCAGGTTGTTGGGTAGGGTTGTGGATTTCGCTGTCAGGCCATGCCACAACAGCGACCACAACGCCTTAACACTCGAACTGTCTTTGCCAAGCATCGGGGGAACCCCCGACCTAGCTTCAACAATTGACAATAGATTGACACTCACAAATGACAGGTGAAAAGTCAGGTGGGCATGGATAGAAAAATCGCCCAAAAAACTGGCCCTTCTATTTGAAGCCATCATACCCAATCTTGAGGCTTTGGCAGAGCTCGTAAGATCAGCAGGTATCGCTGCATTCCTTGCTGATGTTGCCAAGATTAACGAGTCAACAACCGCAAAGCTGGTGGATATGTTTTGGCCAGTGTGTACCCGGGGGTGTGGGACGCAGCTGAAACAGACATGGTTTAATGGCAGTTGCCGGGCGGCAAAGAAAGCCCTGATCGAGGCCATAAAATCTAAGTGTAACTTCAAAGTAAAAACAGCAAGGACCTCCTATAAAGCCACCATTGCACTTGCTAAAGTGGCATGGGAAATAGATCAATGGGAAAGTCTCAAACTGGCCCTTGTGGCAAAAGACTTGAAAACATTTTGGAACATTGTATCACAGGTAGTAGCAACGGCAAGGCGGCTTTAGAGCCAAATATAGCGGCTGACCACTGGAGAGAGCATTTTCTGGCTCTCTACACCTCACATGAGGTTGAGATTTGTAGCCAGACCCTAGCTACCCTGCCACCCTTGAACTCCAATCCAGTTGCCCCGGAGATTACCCTGGCAGAAGTTACCAAAGCCCTTAATAGAATAGCTCCCGGCAAAGCAGCTGGTCTGGACAAGATACCAGTGGATCTTTTTCGGGCCGAACCCAACATCTGTGGCCCCTATCTATGGGTGATCTATAATGCCATCTTGCTAGGGATGCCACTCCCTGCTACTTGGGCAGGAGCAGAGATCCTCCCGGTACACAAAAAGGGATCTCCTCTATTACCCACTAACTATAGACCGATCAGTTTGATCGATGTATCACAAAAAGTCTTTGCTAGGATCCTATTAGATCACTTGCAATCCTGGCTGGAGGAACATAAGATCATGAGTCCCTTGCAAGCTGTTTTTAGAGAAAAAACCTCAACTGTAGACCAGATTTTTAGGCTCCAACTCCTCTATTGGAAATCAGTGTATCTGGAAGGTGGTAGCTTGTTTCTGGTCTTTGAGGACCTTAAAAGTGCCTTTGACATGGTTCCCAGAGATGCTCTCTGGGTGGTGCTGAATGAACTAGGAATACCCCTTTATCTTTTGAACACACTGAGAAGGCTACATACTGATAACTATGCCCAAATCAGGTATGGGAAGAAGGGGAAACTCACGTTGCCAATTCCCATTAATAGGGGAGTTAGACAGGGCTGTGTGCTCGCCCCTACCTTGTTCTGTATCTACATCAATGGACTGGTAGGTGCGTTGAGCGTACTGAAGGACATAGACACCCCCAAGTTAGCACACAAGCCAATTCCGGCAATGATGTTTGCCGACGACACCTTACTCCTCTCTAAGTCCTCTATGGGCATCCAGAGAATACTAGATGGGTTCTGTGAGTTCTGTAGGCACAGGGGGCTCGAGATCAACATAGAAAAGACAAAATATATGTTCTTCAACCCTGGTAGATCAACCCGCCCCAACCCGCATATGAATGGTACCCCACTGGAGAGCGTATCCGTCTTTGACTACTTGGGCCTCACTCTAACCGAAAATATGGCCTGGGGGCCACAAACGGACAAGTCCAGCCTTAAATTGGCCCAGACCGCTGGCGGCCTGGCCGAGTTTTATAGAAACTCTATTCACAAGCCTGTAAGTCCAGTTATAGAGATCTATAAAACTCAACTCAGGAGCGCTGCCTTGTACGGGGCCGAACTCTGGGGGCACTGTCATCCCAGGTCTATTATCAAAACAGAGAACAGTTTTCTCAGGCAGCTATTTGGTGTACCGATGAGCTCCCCACTGGATGACCCATCCAAGAGGAAATTGGGTGCAGACCCCTATTATTCTGGGGACGAGTATGGGTGACACCCGAACTGGCTGAGTACAGGTCTGAGCTCCTAGAACTTTTTAGACACCCTGGCATAGGTAAGCTGGCTTGGTTTGCACACATCAGGGAAGCACTCAGTACCATTGGCAGAGACAACCTATGGTACAACCCGGAGTCAGCCTGTGCGGCAATTAGGCGCACACAGCTAGTTAGAAGCTATTGGGGGGGCAAACTTGCCAAACTCCACGAACACTCCACTACTGGATCCCTTACTGTAAATTTCCTGGCAGTAAAAAACACGTACCTTATAGAGCCATGCCTAGATGAAATACGACCCGCACTAGCCAGGAAACTGTACGTGCAATTTCGGCATGGCTCTCTCCCCCTGCGCACATTCACTAACAAATGGTCCAGTAGCGCCACTCTGGGTTGTCCAGCTTGCAGTTCGGGAGAGGAGTCTGAACTTCATGTATTCTACTTTTCCCCGGGATATCACAAAACCAGACACAGATGGTTGATCCAATTGTTTAGGAATCTTGGTACACAACACTGCAAAGAAGCATTCAGGCTCCTAAAATTCAATGCCAAACTCCAAATTGTTTATGCTGTATCTCATTTTTTAAGTTCTATGTGGTGGGCACGGATGAAATTTCTTAAAGTCGAAACGTTGACCCTTCAGTGACTGACTTTCTCACTGTTTTAACCCAAATGGTCTTTTTAATTTATAACTGTTTTTATCATGACTTTTAGCCTTTTTATCTGTTTTATACAGTCTGTATACATCTGTGTATGTTCTTTTATGGTACACCAACCGAAATAAAGAATAAAGAACTGATAAATAGGCTGTTTTTACACATTGCAGAGTTTTATATCTTTTGAAGAGCTTCAAATGAAGTTTAATCTCACCCATAGAGAATTTTTTTAATTCCTTCAAATTAGGGATTTCCTTTTGAAAAAGGGTAAAGGGGTAGGGGAAATGACAAAGAATGAACTTATAGAAAAATTAACAAAGGAAACTCCCCCCCGTATTGGTATTATATATCACCCCTTAAATAATTTAATGAAGGACGATTTGGCAAAGATTTCAGAAAAATGACAAACTAAGCTAGATATTACAGATAATGCATTTCAACAAGCCTTTTTAGTGGCGCAGGATGTCTTGATGTCAGCTAAGCTACAGGTTCAGTTTTATAAAACGTGTTTCTTTTTATATTATGCACCAGACCAAATCGCAAAGTGGGGAGAAGGGAAAGGGACCCGATGTTCCCGCTGATCCCTATATAAGGCTGATATTGTTCATGTGTTTGCAACGTGTAATGTCCTCACTTTGGTAATTGGCCAAATTGAAGATTTTCTAAAAAAACAATTTGAAGCTGGAAATAGCCATGACTCCGGCCCTAATTTTATTGGGAGTTCAAGAGAATGGCAGGATCAAGGAGAGAGGGGGGTTGACAAGTATTGCTATGACTATCTTTAGGCTATGTATTTCATCAGCATGGTTAGATCCAGACCTCCCCCTACTTCCAGCAGTGGCTGACTTGACTGCTAGCAGCTTATAATCTAGAGAAATGCATATATGCCCGTAAAGGGCGTAGGGCAAAAACAAAAGGAGTAAAAATTTGGAAGGCCCTCGCTACCTGGGTGGAACAAAAAGAAGGGTGAAAATGCACATGCACTTTATGTGAATGAATTACCTAATTGAATTATAAAAGGTATATATGAGCAATTTTGTGAGATATATTTCCTGCTGTATCATAGTATTTATCGATTATTTTCCATAGAAGGAGAGAGCCAGATGTTTGAATCTGCACTGTATATTTCCTACTCTCTCGTTTAGGTAACGCTTCTGTGGGGGGGTGGGGTGGGTCAGAGGGGTTAAAATATTCTCAATTTTTTTTATAAAGATATTTAAAAAAAAAAAAATGAAATGACTGAGCCTGTGCGACTACACAACTTTGTGACCAAACAACATGTGGATAAGGACATGAAGACACGTCTATCAGATGTACTGGAACATGGATCGAAACTACTGCAGAACTGAAGCAGTAGAGATTTGTATTGAAAGAGAAAAAGCTGTTTGACATACTCACTAAAGCTAAACCTCAATGCTTTAATTGCCATAGTAGGAGTTTCGTCCAATTACAAAACAGGTTACGAAAAAACAACTTTGGCAAGCATATAGAGAAATGGATGTAGCAAAAGAAAGGGGAGAATTTATCAAGGACATTTTGTCGCATGATCTTCTTCCAACAAACGCATTATTTGATGGTGATGCTGCAATCAAACCAGTGAAGCGCAAACTCGTACAAGAGCTCGAAAAAACCTTTCACCCGAAGAATTTCAATTCAAAAAGGTGTCCTCATTGAAAACTGCTGTTGTTGTGGACTATATGGCACAATTGCCAATGGTCAAGATAACTTCAGAGAGGTTGTTCAGACTGTTCTACAGATTTCAAAGTCAGTGTGCACCCTGCAAGAACTGCACGTTGTCTTTGACAGTTATCTTGAACTATCTGTCAATGAATGTGAGAGAATCAGACGAATGTCTTCAAATGGAACAATTGACTTTGCCTGCATCAAAAATTCGACACCTATTCCTGTGAAACGTGATAAATTCTGGTCAGCAACATTGAGCAAGATGAACTTGAAAGTGTTAACTCACCAAAACATCACTGATGCTTCAGTGAACACTTAATTTCCAATTATAGAATGTGGAATGATTGCAAATGAGGAGTTGGTGCCTGCAGAGATATATTCAGAAGGTACAGGTCATATTGTTCAAGAACTTAACATCAAATTGGAGGAAGCTGACCTTTGTGTTCTGCCACATGTTAAGTGGGCTGTTTGAAATGGTTTTGATCGAGTCATTGTACTGTCAAATGGCACAGTGGTTATTATTCTGCTACTTAGATTTGTTGCAATGTTCATAAGTCAAGGATTGTCAAAGTTATGGACACGTTATGGAAAAGGCGCGAAAAGACACGTAATCCCACTTCATATTCTGTACAAGAAACTTGACCCAGAGATGCCCATTGTTCTTATCAAGGCACATATTCTTATGAGTGATAACACTATGAGCAAAATTGGAACAAAGCTTGGGGCTTTAACTGCTGAAGCTGTGAAGTTTCTAAAAGGATTTGCTGAGACAGAAGAAGAATGTGACATTAAAGAAGTAGAAAAATAACTTGTGCATGTGTGGATAAGGAGTTCTGACTGCCACACATTTCATGATCTTCGGTACAGTGAGTTCAAGAAATCAGTCCTGCTAAGTGACCTTCCACCGATGTCATATTCTGTGCATGGACAGACTAAAAGAGCATTCTACTTGATCAGAAGATGTGTAAATGTTTTAAATCATGCATATGTAGAGAAAGGTCCATGTGAATTTGGTTGGGAAGATATTGATGAGGTGCTAAAACCTATGAAACTTCTAAAGCTTCTACCCACCGAACTTACACGTACATGTACTTGCAAAACCTTTGCTACTAATAGATGTCCCTATCAATATGCTCTTCTCAAATGTTCAAAATTCTGGAAATGTACCACGAGCGATTGCCGAAACAAATAAATAAAGTGAGCTATGAAAATGTGTCTAAAACAGGAGTGATAAACATTATTTTTTTCATATTAAGATCATAAACATTGTTTGGTGTATACAAAGAAGGATTAAAAACCATTATTATTATTATGAGAGTGGCCAACCATCATGGCCGCACGGACGTAACAGGCTTCTACAGGTGATCAATAGCCCGCCGACAACTGCAGAAATTGAGGGAGATAGAACCATGAAGAATTGAAGCCGAAGGAGCCTTCCTAAGAGTCCCAAATCACTTTGTTGTGGATGGTGCCTGACGGTGCATTAAGAGCTGAGGTGAGGTCTGTGGGGAGGTGCGGACCTGCTGCGCTCTATCACAGGGGAACTGATGGTACACTGGCGGAGTTACAGTCGACCAAAGCGGTCCCTTACCCCCTAATGAGCACTGCTGCCTTCTCGACGAGGGTGGGGTGGGGGTGTCACTGTGGTGTCGGTACCTGAGAGGTTCTGATCTCCCAGTGAATCAACCATGAGGAGAGGGGGTGAGAGGAAGAACGGAGATAGGCCTCCTGGCCCGAGAACCCCCAGGGACAGTGACCCACTATTTAGCAGTGAGGGTGAGCGGAGGACATTAACTAATCTGTCCAGTGCTGTGGTGAGTGCTGGGGTACCCTCATTTACCCCTGCTGCATCCCCATTGCAGTTTGCACACTTCAAGGCCCAAGCAGACCGGAGCTCACTATTAAGTAACAAGCGGCATGACACCTCCCTATTTATGAGATAGAGGTCTTCCAGAAGGGGGCCCGATAGAGGTTGAGGTGGCTGAAATGACACTGTTGCAGTGAAGGGACCCAAACATTTTATGCGCCTCATAGCAGCTTTTGCATCGGGGCTTGCGTGGGCCCACTGCCTCTTTCATGGGCCTGCTCCAGTTGCTGGCGAGGCCGGGAGATGTCTGACACATCCATAGATATTGATTAGAGACTTCTCCGTTCACTACCATACAAGGCCTACTGTATTTTCATAAAATGATGGTTGCTTTCAGATATAGATGGGGTGCAAAACCTACTTGATTCTCCCAACACCGTATTGCCCATGAGCTTACGGCCAAGCCTATAAGGATCTGCACTTCTGAACACTAAGGCATCTCTATTACAACTGGTTCATCAGCACATGACATAGCTCGTCCGTTGAAAGGTGGTCCGGGAAGGACACTAGCAACTACTGAGCAACACATCTAGCTCCTGTTCTCCACCAATTGCTATTTCTGGCTGCGTCTACGATAACTCTATTGGCACTCCGGGTTACACAACATAGACACTCTAGCTCAGTCAGTCAGTCAAAAAAAGGCCTTTATTTGGTATTTCACAACCATAAAGCACACTATAAAATAATTTTAAAACAATCAAATTAAAAACAATGTTTCCAAGAGTGTAGTTCATTATTAATTGTTTTTTTTTACAATTTTATATGATTTTCAGTCCCGTTTTTAACCTCGTTCACTTATTTCGTGTCCGCTTTTTGGAGGAGGTTATCGATCAATGTGAAGAGCTTTACCCCACGGCAAATTAAAATGTTTGATGAGCCCCCCATCCAGCAAGTTACAGCCTACCTGCAGGTGCGGATGTTTAATTAATTTAAGATCACTTTTAAGAGCTTCCTTCTTTCGTCTTTTACTGTGGGGCAGACGCACATCAGATGGCATATCGATTCTTTGTGGTATCCACATAAGCGACAGTTTTCGTCTTGATGTTTACCTTTCAAGGTTGGTAGCAAGTCCTTGGTGTTATGATCTCCTAGTCGGTACAGCATAAACCTCTTTTTTAGTGTTAGTCGAAAATGTGCTGCTAAATAGGCTTGCGGTTTGAGCTTTGTATATGAATTTATTACCGACCAGGCATGTCGACGTTTAACTAATCTTTTTTTGTCTTCCAAAAAGGACAGTTTCTTTGCATTGGCATTACACACTCTATTGAATGCTGTTCTTTCCACCTTACTGTCCCAAACCTCTTGAATATCTAATGCTGCCAGGGCTGCTCTCAGGTATTCGCCCCATGTATTCGATGATTTCTGATCAAACTGGGCCTTTATTTCTGCCCAGCATAAGTTGTTCAGGGATCCGGATTCCGAGGATCGAAATTTCCAACACAATTTCACGAAGATGGATTCTCTTTGGTATTCCTGGTTCTGAAGGCCGAATTCCAAGCGTATCTGTGCTGGTGACGCGGCTTTAGGAAGATTAAAAACTGCTTTGTATACTTTTGTCTGCAGCTCATTTAGAATATCAATTTCCTGACCGTGCCATATTTCTAGGCCATATGCCAGTGTTGGGAGTAGTTGTGCTGCCATTACTTTCAGGAGATGTCTATAGGAAGGGCAGGACAGTTTCTTTTGCAACTGTTTGTAAGTGAAGATTAGTGAATGGGCTTTTGCTTTTATTTCTGTTTTCTGATCCGTGAAAGACATGCATCGGCCCAGCTTGATGCCCAGGTATTTATATGAGCTGATTTCCTCTATTTGTTCGCCCTTTGCGTGCCATTTATATTTACCAGGCCAGGAACCTGCTAGACGCACCACCTTTGTTTTCTTCTTATTTAATTCCAACCCTAGCCGATCAAAGTAATCTATCAGGTTATTGATAACTCTTTGCAACCTGATTGGAGTTTGGCTCAGAACCACTATGTCATCTGCATATTGCACGAACTGTATTGGCTCGTTCAATTCGGGAGGGTGGCCATTTACTTTTGACAGGTGGATGTTTAGATCAGCGAGATATAGATTAAATAGACTCGGTGACAAGACGCAGCCCTGTTTCAGTCTGTTGTTTGTGTTTATCTTAGAAGATACTCTACTGCCGTCTCCAAGCTTCACCCTAGCCCAGGTTTCACTATATAGGGCTATTATGATGTCAATTAATTTTTGTGGTAATCGCCATGCTTTCAATTTCACCCAGAGGGGATCTCGTGGCACTCTGTCAAAGGCTGATTTTAGGTCGATGTAACAAGCAAATAGTCCGGATTTTTTGTTTATAGCTTTTTCTTTTAGGATTGTCAGTGCTGCCAGGTTCGTGATAGTGCCCATTCCCTGCCTAAAACCTGTTTGATATTTCGGGATTATACTCTTTTCCTCTGCCCAAGCCT
Source organism: Calotriton arnoldi (assembly GCA_963921515.1). Classification (NCBI taxonomy): domain Eukaryota; kingdom Metazoa; phylum Chordata; class Amphibia; order Caudata; family Salamandridae; genus Calotriton; species Calotriton arnoldi. Next base: position 93,279 of record CAWUFW010013187.1, read on the forward strand.
GTAGTTGTTGTAAAATGCATGATGCTAAAAGTTTTGCCTCAACGTCAATCAGAGCAATGAGCCTGTAATATCCAGGCTCGATACGACTTCCGTTTTTATAGATTGGGTGAAATAGGTTCCCTCTCCAGGAGTTTGGGATCTTATTTTCGCGATATAGATGGTTACTCTAGCTCAAAATCTTGGGAGTGGCTGAAGGATCAACAGTATCCTCACCCCCTTGTTCTATGATACGGTTGTGGTCGTGACGGTCAAGAGATTACATTAGAACTTAATCATTAAAGATCACAATCTTCATGCCTCCCAGAAATCTCAAACAAACATGGTCTCGAGCTATTTTCAACCAACTGACTCGTGGATATCCCAATCACCCCCTCGCAAAGATGACGATATGGCCCTCACTATGGAAGACCTCCTGTCCTCTCTTCGGGACCTCAAAAATGAATTGCGTGAAGGCTTGAAAGCGGACCTGACCTCCTCTATAGACACCCTCCGAGCTAAAATTAGCTCAAAATTTGTAGCTCTCCAGCAAGATGTAGACTCTATTGGTACGAGTGCGCTTGATCTAGAAAACACTTGCCCAACTCACACTCAGAGTGTAGAACATCTAGAGAGCTCTACCAACCATCTAAAAATGCATCTCTCCATGCCACGCTTTTGAAGTACGAGGACCTTAATAAATCGCTTTAGACACAATAACATTAGGCTGAGGGGCCTGGAGGAGGGAGCTGCAGGTGTAGACATAGATGTGGTTGTCGGGGGCCTATTCTCGGGACTGGTGGGCGAGTGGGCCCTAAAGTCAAGCTAGAGTGAGTCCAGAGGGTAGGCCCATTGATCCAGGGAGAAGAGAGACGACCCAGAAATATCTTAGCAAAATTACATTCTCTCAAAATAAGGGAAGCCTTTCTAGGGGCGTTCTGCTTTATATTACAAGACGTTGCTCCAGGTACCCTGGCAAGGAGGCAGCAGTTCAGGCCAATCACAGAGAAACTTTGCCAAGAAAACATTAAATACAGATGGACATATCCATTTGGCCTGGCCTTTTCCTACCACAATACATCACATCACTTCACAGATTTGCTTGAGGCGGCAACCCTACTGTGTGTGAAGATTTTAGATCTGGACCACTCTACCGATTGGTTAGAAGACTCATCCACGAGACTGCTGGGAAATTGGTGGCTGACTCTTGGTTCCACAATGTCACTCCAAGAGGCAGGGGAATGGGGGTGCCCTGAGATGAAGCAGTCAACTTCGATCCACTATGGAAGACTTTTTGAAGACCTTTGACTTCCTTACTTGCCAGTTATTGCTGATGTATGCAACTAGTTTGTACAATAGGCCCCATTGCGGGGAAAGTTTTGCTTGGAATAAACTGTCTTTGACTCCCCAGGGGTGTACGGGAGATGCTCACTGAGCCCTATATAGCTCACTAATGTTCCTTACTACTATTTTGTGCTCATTAACTTATTCATTAGCCACTTTCATATGAAGGTTTCATGTGATTTGTGAATTACTAGCACCCACTACTACAGTTATTTCAACACTACTCTTATGTACCTAGCACTAATGGAGGCACTGGCACACCAATAGTAACTAACACATCCAAGAGGCAATCCATACCACCTCTAACATATACATTTACAGAGCCCTAAAGTCACAAAAGAGAGCCAGCGATGTATCAACAAACTTACTCACATATGGAAACACAAACCTAGATAGGGACTGAAACACTCATTCATATATCTAGTAAAGAACTGATACTACCAAGTCACCCTTCAACAGAAGTAGCCCTTTAAACATGTCTCAGGCCTGGTACACTTGAAGCTGTGTATCCAGTTATACTGGTACCCACTTGGCATTTAAAACCCCTTGGCAACCATTAACCTGCTACTCTATCACATGTAACTTACCCCTAAGGTAGCCTGTATCTTGGCCATACAGTATGCTGCTATGTGCATAAAAGCTAACACATGTAGTTAGAAGTTTCAGTGAGCTATATGCACACTTTCAGATCCATTAAGCTGAGTTACACATCCAGTGTTTCACCCTGATTTGAATGTCATGTAAGCACATACAAAAGGGGAGAGTCACTAATACACCCCCTCACACAGTATCACAAGAATCTAAGCATTCACTCACATGCACAGACACAACTCTTATGTATCTGGCACTAGTGGAGGCAGTGACACACTCACTTAAATAACCCAATAGTTAACTAACACACCCAAGAGGCAAACCATGCCGTCTGTGACATATACATTTACAGTGCCATACAGTCTCAAAGAGAGCCAGCGATGTACCAACAAACTTACTTACATACAGAAACACCCCCCCCCAGATATGGACTGAGAAACTCATTCAGAAATCTAGTAAAGAAGTTACACTACCAAGTCACCCATCCAGAGAAGTAGCCATTTAAACATGTTTAGGCCTGATACACTTGAGGCTGTGCATCCAGATCTACTGCTAGGCCGATTTGGCATTTAAAACCCCTTGACAAGCGTTAACCTGCTGTTCTACCACATATAACGCACTCAAGGTACCCTGTAGCTAGGCCATACAGAAAGCTGCCATGTGTGCTAACACTTATAGTTAGAAGTTTCAGTGAGCAACATGCACACGTTCAGACTGATATGCTGAGTTATACATCCAGTGTTTCATCCTGTTTTGAATCTCATGTAAGCACATACAAAAGGGGAGAGCCACTAATACACCCCCTCACACAGTTTTGCAAGCATCTAAACATTCGCTCACACATACAGACTCAACTCTTATGTTTCTACCACTAATGGAGGCAGTGACACACTCACTTAAATAACCCAATAGTGACTAACACACCCAAGAGGCAATCCATGCCACCCCTGACATATACATTTACAGAGCCAGACAGTCACAAAGAGAGCCAACGATGTACCAACAAATTTACTTACATACGGAAACACAGCCCCAGATAAGGACTGAGACACTCATTCAGATATCTAGTAAAGAATTGACACTACCAAGTCACTTACCCAGCGAAATAGTCCTTTAAACATCTCTCAGGTCTGGTCCACTTGAGGCTGTGCATCCAGTTCTAGTGCTAGGCCAACTTGGCATTTAAAACCCATTGACAAGTGTTAACCTGCTGTTCTACTATATATAATTCACCCCTAAGGTAGCCTGTAGGTAGGCTAGACAGTACGCTGCTATGTGCAGAAAAGCTAACACTTGCAGTTAGAAGCTTCAGGGAGCTACATGCACACTTTCAGATCCATCCCTGGAGGCTGTCATGAACATTCTCATAAGTATTAAGTCAGTCCCATGTGATCCTTGTCCAATCATCATACTTCAATTACTTTTGCTGAGTATTCTGCCTATGCTAGGTCATGTAATCAGTTCTCCTGTTATTGAACAATAGTACACAATACAAGGGGGGTGGCTACTCTCTCTTTGAAGAAACTAGACCCCAGAAAAAAACAGGTCTATTACCCTGGTACTGCCAGTCTCGAAAACCATGAAATACCACCTCACTTACTGGCTGCCTGTTATTCTCAATGATTCCAGTTCACTCTGGTGACAGGCAGGCTTCTGACCAAGATACAATACTGAGGCAGTATTGTTAATGATGGTCAGTTTAGCTTTTTTTTTTACAAATAATTAATAAAATGTTGTGTTTGACAAAAAATGAGAATGGGTAAAAATATAAACTACCACTGGGAATTGACAATTAAGTATAACAGAGTCTTATTTCAGAGGGGAAATGTAAATTTAGAGAAGGTGGGCAAATGATAACATAACACCAGAAAATGTTAAGGGGACTGGTCTATAGGCAAGGGGGGTTAATTAAAAAAGTCTGTAAAGAGTCAAACAAATCAGCCCATAAAAATATATATATTTTAAAGTCAACATCCAGAAACAAATCCATTGTCAAAAACTATAATAAAGGCATATCCTCAAGCCAAAGGGGTGTCAGAGTCAAGATCCTGGCTTGCTGGAAAAAGATTCTGACTATCCTCTGTTTCATGACAATGATGTTGAAGTCCTTCTCCAATAAGGGTGTTAAATGGCTGGCTACAGGTATAAGCAAATACAGGGGTAGCAGGGAAAAAAGTATGACAAACCAGATGGGAGATGGGACAACAGGAGGTGGGGTGGGTTGAGGAACCAGATGTTGTGGATGGGTTAGACCTGCTATCAAAGAGGTCATGAGGCAACATAAAGTTTGGAGCTGTTCAGTGACTTTCTTTCAGAGTATCCAACTAAGTCCCAGCTATCTTGAGTATCCGCTTCCTGAATCACTCTGATTGGTCTCAGGACCACCTTGAGAGTAGGCCGAGATGGAATTATAATTCCGCTTGCAGAGTTGATGTAATTCAGGAAACTCTGTGCTATGTGTATAACACGGAGTGCCTGCTAAATTCTGCCTCCTGGCATGTGGTGGAATTCTAATACAGTTGGCACACATGAGGCTCGGTAAATGCACGCTTGCGAGTGGCAATTGCTAGCTGCTAGTGCCAGTGAAGGAGATTTGCCAGCTGCTTGCTCAACTTCCAGCTGCCACTGAGCCTTCTGGGACCATTTTTGTGATGCTGGTGATCACGAGTGGCCGTGGCTCCTGCTTGAGCAGATTCTCTACTTGAGAAGCAACTAAATCAACTTGAAAATACCTTTTCAAGTGAATATTGTGCTCGAATGGACTGTTCAGGTTATTTTTTAGTGCAAAAAGAATTTTTTTATTTTACTTTTTTTTCAACAGGAAGGAAGTATGCTAGAGACTCCAACTTCCTATTCCTGTACAGAAGACTCCTCCCACTGCTTTGTCCATCTCCTGGTCACTTTTCATTTGGATTTCAAGGTGAAAAGATCACTTTCTTTGTCTGCAATTACTGCTGCATATGTATACTATTGGATTTCAAGGAGTTTGTCTTTGTGGTATCACAAGTACGTTCCAAAACTTTTGTATAAGGGTGTTGTTTGATAGAGGGCATGCACCAGTATTTATTTGTACTTTTATTCAATTTTTTAATTTGATTGTGGTGGGTGGCGTGGAGTTGCAGTAGGGGTCTAGTATTTTTTTGCATTTAATTGTTTATGTTTTGTAAGGTGAAAAGGTTGCACATTTAAGTACATTTTCTCCATGTCTGTTACATTTGCACTATTCATTTATTTTACCATGTGGCCTAGTCTGCCCATGGGCCGTCCAACCACTACTAATCATTGGGTACATGAAGCAACTATTTCTGTGGTATATGTTGTTTTGAAGCATCATTTAGGCCAGTAATGGCATTGGATTAAATTCAAAATGTGTGTGTTTTGTTTTTGTATTTCACATTTGTTTCTGCAAAATGTGTATTTTTGTTGGAGTAATAGTTGATGCTTTGGGAGGATGTGTGCTGTTGTCAAATTTTAATTGCTCACTTAATTTTCATTTTTGACACTGCTGAATTAATGACAGAGTTTTCTTTATTATTTACTATGCCTCCTTTGTCTGGCCAGTGTGTGTGTGTGTGTGTGTATGTGTGTGTGTGTGAGTTTGCGTATGGCTGTGTCAGTGAGTGAGTGCATGTGTCAGTGGTATATGGGTGAGTAACTGGGTATGTGAACAGCAGTATAGGTGAGTGATGGGGTATGTGAGTGACTGTATGGGTGAGTGTGTGCTTCTGTCAGTGACTGTATAGGTGAGGTAATATGTGTTAGTATCTGTATGAGTAAGTGTGTGAGTGTGTGTATAACTGTATGGGTGAGTAAGTGGCTGTGTGATTGACTGTATGGGTGAGTGAGTAGGTGCTGAGTAGCTCTATCAGTGACTGACTTAGTGTGTAAGTGGCTGTATGGGTGTATGAGTGGGTATGTCAGTGGCTGTATTAGTGAGTGGGTGTATGAATGGCTGTATGGATGAGTGAGTGGATGTGTGTGTTGATCTATGAATCAGTGAGTTGCTGTGTAAGTAGTGGTATGGGTGTGTGGATGGGTTGCAGAATGGTAGTGTGGAAGTTGTAGTAGGTGTAGGAAAGGGTATATGGGGGTATGAGTGGGTGCGTCAGAGATTCTGTGAATTATGTCATCAGTCAGGTCATCAGTGATGTCATTTGAGATGTCATCAGTGATGTCATCAGTGATGTCACTGACCATGTCATGAGTGTTGTAATATGTGAGGTCATAAGAAGTGCATTGCGGGGGCATGAGTTAAAGTTAGCTCAATTAGCTATAACTGCTGAATTTCACTGGTTTTGTACAAGTGAAATCTGAGCCAAACTATAACGTCCCTGTAACCTTTGTTTTTTTCAGTGAATTTCTAAGGTTTTTAAAATGCTAATTCCTAATTATAAAGTCCCTGTAACCTTTGTTTTTTTAGTGAATTTCTATGGTTTTTTTAAGTAGTAGTCGTGTTTGCAGAGTGGTGGAGAATGGGGGTGGGGCCTCTGACCAGCTTTCAGGAATCCCGCTGTGTAGGACTTAAGGATGTACCAGGAGGACTTCTTTGCCCCAAGGTCACTCAGGAGTAAAGTGGACTTCATCCTTCAACCAGTAGTGTGCCAGGAGCCACGTTTTCAGAGTGGTGGAGAAAGGGGGTATGACCTCTTAGCAATCCAGCTGTGTTGGACTTCCTGGAAGTAGTAGGAGGGGTAGTTGGCCCCCAAGGATGTCCTTGGTGGCCAACTACCCCTCCTGTTACCTCCAGTAAGTCCCACACAGCGGGATTGCTGAGAGGTTGTCAGAAGCCATGTCCCCTTTCTCCACTGGAGTGTGAACCAAAAGGAGAAGCTTTGTAAAAAATGTGTGAGGATTCGTCAAGCGGCGCTGAAGTTATTGGCAAAACAAAAAAACATTTCCCTGTGGAAACTTTGGTCCTAAATTTAAGTACCTACTGGCTATCGCCATATATATATTTCTGTCCACTCCTAACTTAGAGATTAATATTCATGAACTAAGAAGAGGCCTATTGAAGGCTACAAAAAGGAGCAGGAAGACAATAGGATACATATCTGAAAGGTAATACCTGGAGTATATTAGTTGTAATTGGGAAGATTTAGGTTAATGATGTGTACTAAAATGGGACCACATAGAAGCAACAAGTATGTAAAGTGGTTGTTTTGTTAATTTTGTTCCACTAGGTTGCCATTTTTTTGATGATTTATTTGAATAAGTATTCACCAAGTGTGTTGTTGAATAGGAATGTATTTGCAGAAAAGTAGATACCAATGCAACATGCATGTGAGTTTTGATAAAATTTGTATGTTTTATTATTTTTGAGGATGTGAAATGATTCATGATTTTATGTTTGTAACAGCCCTGAAGAAGCGCAATGAGGCGCGAAAGATGTGTTGGCTGTTTGCTGTATTGAAATCTGTGTGCTGCACTGTATAAAGCTTCTAAAAGAAGGAATAAAAGAATTATAAAGCAACAAAGCGGGAAGACATCTTCATTGCGTGTTGAAATCTCAGTATTTGTTGTTGTTATAATAAAAAATACTGTACTGGTGGGGACCAATAACTGAGATACTAAGCGCCGGGCAAGAGTCCTACCATCCCAAAAAAATAGTTTATATATGTATATATATATATATATATATATATATATATATATATATATATATATATATATATATATATATATATATATTACCACAAGCCCTTCCCAGCATCCCGTATTTGCCAGTTCATTACCGCTCAACAGCAAATGGGAACGTAAATAAGCGGCATGGCTTTAGCTTCACAAACAATCCTTTATATTCTTTTTGTCATATGAGGTGCAAGAGTGTAGACCAATGCATTTCAGCCATTGCCTTCAACAGGGTCATAGAGTTGCTCAGTGCAAAGTGTCTCTTTAGAGGAAAAACTACTTACCTCACCACCATTACATTTAAAAAAGCAAAGCAACTGGACTGCTAACATGTCTTGTATGTGCGTCCATCATCATGGCACATAACAACCACCATTTTCTGTTTTCTTTTTTGCTTCTATCAAGAGTAAATATTCATTGTTTTACACATGGCTTCCTGTCTTAAGGATTGTATGCTGGGCGGACATGCCAGCATGGATTCCCTTACTCAGAGGTTAATGTTTGCACCATTTACAAGCATTTTGCATACATTTTATAGTCTGGTAAAGTACCATGAAACATATTGGTAATAGGATCGCCGACTCCCTGTGTATGCACAAGCATACATGGAGTCCTTCCATATAGAGTAGAGTGCATACTTATTAACTATTCTCCTAGTTCAGTGCAATATCCACATACAGTATTCATGATTTGTTAAAGTACAAATGCAATAAATAATGTCAGCCATGTGCATAAGACTTTGTGCAAATGTATGCGTACATTTCTGTTCAATCCATGCAAGTTAATTAACTACTCTCCTAGTTTAGTGCAATGTATACATATGTATACACATATAGTATTAATCATTTGTTAAAGTGCAAATGCAATAAATAACGTCATCTATTTGCATGAGACTTTGGGCAAATGTATGCATACAGTACTATTCAATTCTTCTAAGATACAAATGTGTAGCATCATCATGAATGTTACCATCTTTCTGTGCATTGATCGGAATATCTCTGCATGATTTAAAGTGCAAATGCATTAACAATCCCATGAGTTCAGTGCAATATCCTCACGCAGTACTTCAAATTCATTTAAAGTGCAAATGCATAAAGTCACATCATCAATGTTCCTGAAACATAATGCAGAGATATATGTACAGTATTCTCCAACAATCGGCAATGCAAATACATGAAATAATTTCCAATGCCACAAGCTTCTCGTGCAATGTAAGCAGAACATGCTACCAATCTCTGATGCTTTTACATATGTCATCAAGATCTAATTTTCAGCCTATTTCTAATGCACAGTGTACGCATCTTATTATTTCAATTTCAAATACTGCTGAATATATTTACAACATCCACTTATCAGTATGTATATTATCACTTTAAACTGCACTCAGCAAAGCATGGATCTAAAAGAAGTCAAAAAGCATTAAAGTGCAGATAATGGTGCATGCAGTGTAAAAGCCAGATTAATAGATGAGGGTGATAGACAAATTAATTAATGTTCTACTGTAAAATGATCAGTTCAAGAGAGGGGGGAGTTCACAATTAAACATGGAGTTCGGCATCCGCATTCAAGCCCCACGGGTGCTCTGTTCCCATCAATATTATCCACTTGGACTCTGCTCTCCGCAGATCCAGTTCTCTGTTACCACCCCTGGGTTTCTTTGCCACATGTTATATACCATAAAATCTCAAGTTGCTAGCATTTCCATTATGGACCTCCCAGATGTATTTCACCATGGTGTATGAAAAATCCTTATTCTTTATTGCACAAAGATGTTGCAGGATGCAGAGCTTGAGTTTGTTGACGGTACTCCCGACATACTTTTTTCCACATGTACATTGAAGGACGTAGATCGCAAATGCAGTTTCACATGTTATCCATTCATTTATCTTGTTGTTTTCCCATGTATTGTCCCAAACTCAGTTAAATTGTGTACATAAGTGCAAGCTTTAGACCTAAAGCACTTCCAAAATCCTCTCTTTTCACTTATTAGCCAATTGCCAATTCCAGATCTCATTGAATTGTCAGGATTCAAGAAATTTCTAATTAAAAGATCCACCAGTGAGGCTGTCTTCCTGTACATTATGTTTGGAGCTTCTGGTAGTAAGTCCTAAAGGTTTTCATCCATTTTGAGGATTTGCCAGTTCTGTTTTAAAAATCCTCTAACCTCAGAATTGGATGTCATAATCCATAATGTATCTTGAAACCTCAGAATACTCCTTATTCATCACAGCCTTTGGCTTCACCACCAGCAGGTCCTCTCGTTTCTTTCCATTTTCCCTTTGAAGTGCATCTTCCAAAGTCTCAATGGGATATCCTCTTACTTTAAATCACTGGTACCTTTCTTTGGCCTGCAGATCTAACTCTACCTTTTCCGAGCAATTCTGCCTGGATCGAAGAAATTCCCCATAAGGGGCACTCCATTTTAGGGTGTGTTGATGCCCACTGTTGGCATGGAGTATGCTGTTCATGCTGATTGACTTCCTATGAATCTTGGTACACATTTTGTCATTGTTGAAGTTAACCCCAATATACAAATAATTGATTTCTCACCTATGTCATAAGTGAATCTCAATCCTTTCAAGTTGTTGTTTAGGGATTTCAAGAAGGTCTCAAAATCTTCTCTTTCACCTTCTCAGATAATAAATAAGTCGGCAATGAAACAAACCCACAAAATGACTTGTTCCATTCTTGCCCTGTGCTGTTCATCCCACGCAACTTCTGCCTCCCACCAGCCCATCATTAAATTTGCATAGGTTGGTGTGAATTATCTCCCCATCGCAGTTGCCTGAACTTGCAGGAAGTAGTTATTAAATATGTACAGATTATGTTGGAGGCAGAAATCCATCATTTCCAGTAACATGTTGGAATTTTCCAAAAGGGATATTGAAAGGGACTTTAAGAATTATTTGCACGCTTCAATCCCATCTCTGTGCTGAATGGACGTGTACAAGGATACCACATCGATAGTGCCCATTAGATAGTCCGACTTTCAAGGTATCTCATTGATTCTAATCAGAAATGCTTGTGAGTCTCTTAAGTAAGATGGGAGATAAACCATGCATGGGAATAAAAAGATATCAATAGATCTTGAGGTATTTTCAAGTAATGAGCCAATTGAGCTTTCAATGGGTCTTCCGGGGGGATTCGCACAGTCTTTGTGGACTTCAGGAAGGAAATAGATTGTTGGCATTGTGGGATGTGTGGACTTGAGGTAGATGTATTCCTCATTATCCAGAAGGTTTCTGCTATGCCATTCTTTTAGTTTGAGATGAAATGCTTGCATATGCTCATTGGTGGGATCCTTAGGGAGCTTTCTGTAGTGATTTTTATTGTTCAGCTGCTTATTGCCCTCAGCTATGTTTTTTTCATGGCTTAGGTTTACAATATTGCCTCCTTTTTCAATGGTTTTTATTATGATGCTTTTATCTTGTTGCAAATCCAGGAGTGCTTTCCAATCCTCTTTCGTCATGTTGTTACCTGGGTTCTTACTTCTTTTGATGCTTCTCATGTTAATTTTATTTAATCCCTCAATCATATACTCCTGCAATAGGTCAAATTATTTCCCTGCCGGGAGCTTAGGACAGAACTTTGACATTCGTCTGCAACTACTGCCTACTGTTCCATCTGTTGAGATCCCCAAATCTTTACATAACTCCAAGTCTAACAAGCAGTCCATTTTATTGCGTGCGCCCCCACCTGGACTCATGTCCCTTGCTTTTATCTCAGATATAGCCTGATTGTTTCCTTCCTTCTGTTTTTACTCTTCCTTCTCTGCAAAATGTATATATATATATATATATATATATATATATATATATATTATCTACTGGCGGTCGCCAGTAGATAGTTATAGTTACAACCTATTATCCATAGGAAATCCGCGACATTCTATTTGAAATAACTCTCTTGCCGGTTGACGTATCTTCGCAAAATTTTCAAACTTTGTGGGGCGCTCCGGTCCGCTCCTACCCTGAAAGTCTCGGGGGATTCGTCAAGCGGGGGCCGAGAAAAAGGGGGTCCCAAAACGCGTTTCCCCATGCAATTTTCCATAGGAAACTTTAGACACGGCTACAGCCCGAACTGCTGAACGGAATTACACCAAATTTGGCAAAGAGGTAGTTCTTGGTTCAGAAAGAACCCTTTTGTTAAATGGTGTAAATCCGTTCAGTAGTTGCTGAGAAAATGAAAAGTAAAAAAGATAGATATATCTAGGGCCGCGGATCCTCCCGAGCACGAGCTTTATGTTAATTGGCTGTCAACACTCCAAATCAGGAAGTGTTGGCAGCTATTTTGTCCCTCGGTAGAACCGAGGACAGAAACAAGTGCGCAAAGCGCACAAAGGGGGCAGGGTAGAAACACCCTGACCCCTAGGTCTGCTAAGGGGTCCCACAGGGACCCCTGGGCAAAAAAATTTTTTTTTTTAAAAAATCGGCAGGATGCGCTCAGGGAGCGCGAACCCTGCCGAAAGAAATCGAAGCGCGGTCTCCCGCGCTCGATGCAACTGGCCCCCGGGTGGGCCAAGTCCCGGGGGCATGCTGGGGGGTTAATTTTATGTGTGGGGGGCCTCTAAGGGCCCTCAAGCCCCGGGGACCACCACCCCCGGGGCTTTATGTAGAATAGTGCGGGAGGGCTCTGAGCCCTCCCGCAGCCCCGGGACCACCACCTCCCGGGGCTTCTTTTTTTAATTAAAAACCTGTGTGGGGGGCTCCAGCCCCCACACGCCCGGGACCACCACCTCCCGGGGCACTAAGAAAAATTACAATGGGGGTCCGTTTTGGACCCCCAGAGCCCCGGGGACCACCACCTCCCCGGGGCTGTGCACTGAATGGGAGGGGGCCGCGCGGCCCCCTCCTGGAGCCCTTGATGGCCCTGGGGACCACCACCCCCAGGGCCGGCTCCTGCAGTGTCCCGGGTGCCTACCCCGGGACACTGCTGTTTGCAATGACAGGACGGGAGCCTCGCGGCTCCCGTCCTGTCATTGCAAACTGCTTTGGATATTGGAAGAGAGAGCAGGAAACCTGTCTCTCTTCCAATATCCAAAGCCGATTGCTTTTACACATGGGGAGCAGCATGTTAGCTGCTCCCCATGTGTAAAAGCAATGCCGGCTCCCGTAGGACACGGGGAGCCGGCGGGACTGTGGGGGGATTGGGGACCCCCCCACAGTCCCCAACGAGAGGGCCAGCCCCGGGGGATGGGGTCCCCGGGGCAAGTAGTGGCCCGGGAGGGAAGCCACGCGGCCCCCCTCCCCCAAAAAAAAAAAAAAAAAAACGATCGGCAGGCCCCGCCCCCTTCCTTCACCACTCTGCAAACGCGCCCCTGGCGCGTTTGCAGAGGGGGAACGAATTCCCCTTGAATACTGGGGTCCCTGGGGGCCAACTAGCCCACCAGGAACCTCCAGTATGCGCCAGGGGCTGCCTTGCAGAGAGGTGTACAGAGGCCACGCCCCTTTTACACCTCTCTGCAACGCAGCTCTATGGCGCTTTTTGGAGGTATATGGTGGGCTAGTTGCACCCCAGGGACCCTCAGGATTCAAGGGGAGTTAATCCCCCGACTTAAAACGCGCCACGGGGCGCGTTTGCACAGTGGTGAAGGGAGGGGCGGGGCTTCAGGTGACATGTGTGCAAACAGGCCCCGTGGCGCGTTTTAAGATGGGGAATTAAATCCTCTTCAATCCTGAGGGTCCCTGGGGCCAACTAGCCCAACAGGTACGTCCAGAAAGCGCCACAGAGCTGCGTTGCAGAGAGGTGTAAAAGGGGTGTGGCCTCTGTACATGTCTCTGCAACGCAGCCCCTGGCGCATACTGGAGGTTCCTGGTGGGCTAGTTGGCCCGTAGGGACCCTCATGATTCAAGGGGACTTAATCCCCCAACTTAAAACGCACCACGGGGCGCATTTGCACAGATGTCACCTCAGGCCCCGCCCCCTCCCTTCACCATTGTGCAAATATTCCTCTAAAATCAGCCGAAATCCGAATTCCGATTTACTCACCTGTTATCAGGAGAGACCTCAGTGCTGCATCTTTCAGCCCAGTACTGGTCCTGAAAAGTAATTTTAACCGTACTTACCGGTAACTTGAATTTCCTTCATAGGCTAACATTGACTGGTTTCACTTGGAAATTCTTCTAAGTGTGGAGTTTTGGAACTTTAAAATATTCCTCTAAAATCAGCCGAAATACGAATTCCGATTTACTCACCTGTTATCAGGAGAGACCTCAGTGCTGCATCTTTCAGCCCAGTACTGATCCTCAAAAGTAATTTTAACCGTACTTACCGGTAACTTGAATTTCCTTCATAGGCTAACATTGACTGGTTTCACTTGGAAATTCTTCTAAGTGTGGAGTTTTGGAACTTTAAAATATTCCTCTAAAATCAGCCGAAATACGAATTCCGATTTACTCACCTGTTATCAGGAGAGACCTCAGTGCTGCATCTTTCAGCCCAGTACTGATCCTCAAAAGTAATTTTAACCGTACTTACCAGTAACTTGAATTTCCTTCCATAGCATATCATTGACTGCTTTTTGCTGAAAAAGTTTCTAAGTGTTGATTTTTGAAACATACAAATATTCCTCTAAAATCAGCCGAAATCCGAATTCAGATTTACTCACCTGTTATCAGGAGAGACCTCAGTGCTGCATCTTTCAGCCCAGTACTGGTCCTGAAAAGTAATTTTAACCGTACTTACCAGTAACTTGAATTTCCTTACATAGGCTAACATTGACTGGTTTCACTTGGAAATTCTTCTAAGTGTGGAGTTTTGGAACTTTAAAATATTCCTCTAAAATCAGCCGAAATACGAATTCCGATTTACTCATCTGTTATCAGGAGAGACCTCAGTGCTGCATCTTTCAGCCCAGTACTGATCCTCAAAAGTAATTTTAACCGTACTTACCGGTAACTTGAATTTCCTTCATAGGCTAACATTGACTGGTTTCACTTGGAAATTCTTCTAAGTGTGGAGTTTTGGAACTTTAAAATATTCCTCTAAAATCAGCCGAAATACGAATTCCGATTTACTCACCTGCTATCAGGAGAGACCTCAGTGCTGCATCTTTCAGCCCAGTACTGGTCCTGAAAAGTAATTTTAACCGTACTTACCAGTAACTTGAATTTCCTTACATAGGCTAACATTGACTGGTTTCACTTGGAAATTCTTCTAAGTGTGGAGTTTTGGAACTTTAAAATATTCCTCTAAAATCAGCCGAAATACGAATTCCGATTTACTCACCTGCTATCAGGAGAGACCTCAGTGCTGCATCTTTCAGCCCAGTACTGGTCCTGAAAAGTAATTTTAACCGTACTTACCGGTAACTTGAATTTCCTTCATAGGCTAACATTGACTGGTTTCACTTGGAAATTCTTCTAAGTGTGGAGTTTTGGAACTTTAAAATATTCCTCTAAAATCAGCCGAAATACGAATTCCGATTTACTCACCTGTTATCAGGAGAGACCTCAGTGCTGCATCTTTCAGCCCAGTACTGATCCTCAAAAGTAATTTTAACCGTACTTACCAGTAACTTGAATTTCCTTCCATAGGCATATCATTGACTGCGTTTTGCTGGAAAAGTTTCTAAGTGTTGAGTTTTGAAACATTACAAATATTCCTCTAAAATCAGCCGAAATCCGAATTCAGATTTACTCACCTGTTATCAGGAGAGACCTCAGTGCTGCATCTTTCAGCCCAGTACTGGTCCTGAAAAGTAATTTTAACCGTACTTACCAGTAACTTGAATTTCCTTACATAGGCTATCATTGCCTGCGTTTCACTTGGAAAATTCTTCTAAGTGTGGAGTTTTGGAACTTTACAAATATTCCTCTAAAATCAGCCGAAATACGAATTCCGATTTACTCACCTGTTATCAGGAGAGACCTCAGTGCTGCATCTTTCAGCCCAGTACTGATCCTCAAAAGTAATTTTAACCGTACTTACCAGTAACTTGAATTTCCTTCCATAGCATATCATTGACTGCTTTTTGCTGAAAAAGTTTCTAAGTGTTGATTTTTGAAACATACAAATATTCCTCTAAAATCAGCCGAAATCCGAATTCAGATTTATTCACCTGTTATCAGGAGAGACCTCAGTGCTGCATCTTTCAGCCCAGTACTGGTCCTGAAAAGTAATTTTAACCGTACTTACCAGTAACTTGAATTTCCTTACATAGGCTAACATTGACTGGTTTCACTTGGAAATTCTTCTAAGTGTGGAGTTTTGGAACTTTAAAATATTCCTCTAAAATCAGCCGAAATACGAATTCCGATTTACTCACCTGTTATCAGGAGAGACCTCAGTGCTGCATCTTTCAGCCCAGTACTGATCCTCAAAAGTAATTTTAACCGTACTTACCAGTAACTTGAATTTCCTTACATAGGCTAACATTGACTGGTTTCACTTGGAAATTCTTCTGTGTGTGGAGTTTTGGAACTTTAAAATATTCCTCTAAAATCAGCCGAAATACGAATTCCGATTTACTCACCTGTTATCAGGAGAGACCTCAGTGCTGCATCTTTCAGCCCAGTACTGATCCTCAAAAGTAATTTTAACCGTACTTACCGGTAACTTGAATTTCCTTCATAGGCTAACATTGACTGGTTTCACTTGGAAATTCTTCTAAGTGTGGAGTTTTGGAACTTTAAAATATTCCTCTAAAATCAGCCGAAATACGAATTCCGATTTACTCACCTGCTATCAGGAGAGACCTCAGTGCTGCATCTTTCAGCCCAGTACTGGTCCTGAAAAGTAATTTTAACCGTACTTACCGGTAACTTGAATTTCCTTCATAGGCTAACATTGACTGGTTTCACTTGGAAATTCTTCTAAGTGTGGAGTTTTGGAACTTTAAAATATTCCTCTAAAATCAGCCGAAATACGAATTCCGATTTACTCACCTGTTATCAGGAGAGACCTCAGTGCTGCATCTTTCAGCCCAGTACTGATCCTCAAAAGTAATTTTAACCGTACTTACCGGTAACTTGAATTTCCTTCATAGGCTAACATTGACTGGTTTCACTTGGAAATTCTTCTAAGTGTGGAGTTTTGGAACTTTAAAATATTCCTCTAAAATCAGCCGAAATACGAATTCCGATTTACTCACCTGCTATCAGGAGAGACCTCAGTGCTGCATCTTTCAGCCCAGTACTGGTCCTGAAAAGTAATTTTAACCGTACTTACCGGTAACTTGAATTTCCTTCATAGGCTAACATTGACTGGTTTCACTTGGAAATTCTTCTAAGTGTGGAGTTTTGGAACTTTAAAATATTCCTCTAAAATCAGCCGAAATACGAATTCCGATTTACTCACCTGTTATCAGGAGAGACCTCAGTGCTGCATCTTTCAGCCCAGTACTGATCCTCAAAAGTAATTTTAACCGTACTTACCAGTAACTTGAATTTCCTTCCATAGGATATCATTGCCTGCTTTTTGCTGAAAAGTTTCTAAGTGTTGATTTTTGAAACATACAAATATTCCTCTAAAATCAGCCGAAATACGAATTCCGATTTACTCACCTGTTATAAGGAGAGACCTCAGTGCTGTATCTTTCAGCCCAGTACTGGTCCTGAAAAGTAATTTTAACCGTACTTACCAGTAACTTATATTTTCTTCCATAGGAATCCATTGTCTGGTTTTCAGCAGAAAAGTTTCAAAGTGTCGATTTTCACAAACTACAAATATTCCTTAAAAATCGCCTGTATGACTTAAACGCATTCTTTCAACTGTTTACAGGAGATGCACCAGTGCTGGATCCAGGATCCAACACTGAGTAAGAAAAAGTAACGATAACAGTTTTTACCTGCTAAGTGAATTTCCTTCCATAGGATAACATTGGTGATTCTATGAGAAAAAGTTTCTAAGTGTCAACTTTTAAAATACAATAATATTCCTTAAAAATCACGACTGTAAGCAAAACGCTTTTACTCAACTGTTTACAGGAGATGTACCAGGACTGAATCTAGGATCCAGTCCTGTGGTTAGAAAAAGTAATCCATAAAGTAACTAATTGCATTTAACTAGAAATTCACATTGAGCTGAATGTTGCATTGTGTTTGAAAATGTGTTGCCCATTGCAACAACTGTAACTACTGTACTTAAAAGTCTATTGCCTATGTGCAAAGTATTTAAACTAAAGTAATTCATTCTGAGAAAGTATTTTTTGTAATGTAATGTATAATGTAATTACAATGTAATTTAAAAAATAAAATATGTAAAAGAAATTGTTTCTAAAAATGTAGTAAATCAGTATGAAAAAAATTAATATAAAAATTAATACATTTAAAAATTGTCATTTAAAAAACCTTTGAAATTCACTGAAAAAACCGTAGGTTTCAGGCACGTTATAGTTACAAATTAACATTTTAAAAACCTTTGAAATTCACTGAAAAAACCATAGGTTTCAGACACGTTATAGTTAGAAATTAGCATTTAAAAACCTTTGAAATTCACTGAAAAAACCAGAGGTTTTAGGGACAGTTATAGTTAGTTGGACATTGCACTCGTACAAAACCCGTGAAATTCCCCCGTTATAGTTAGTTCAGCTAACTATAACTCGCGCCCCGCAATGCACTGCTGATGACGTCACATATTACATCACTCATGACATGGTCAGTGACATCACTGATGACATCACTGATGACATCTCAAATGACATCACTGATGACATCATCCACGTGATAATCTGATGCAGCTCCTCACACCCTAATATAACCTTTGATACACCCAATCTAAATTACAGAGTGCCATTCGCAAAACCATAGACACTCCAACACCAATAACTACATACCCACTCACTGATTCTTAGGTCTACACACACACATCCACTCACTCACCCGTACAGTCACTCATACTTATGGTCACTCAGTACAGGACTATCATATGCACTCTTACTCCTATATAGACACTCAAACACCGCCACTCATCCATAGAGGTACTCACACACCTAGTCAGTCATGCAAATAATTAAACACACTGCCATTTACTCACCTATACAGTTATACACACACCAGCTCACTTAATCATACAAATACTAGCACATTGTTACGCTCTTATACAATCACTGATACAAGCACACACTCATCCATACAGCCACTATCACAATCACTCACTCTCGCTTATAGCTATTTATATACTCCAATACACATATATACTGCCTTTCACATATTTAGTTACTCACACATGTACCACTGGGACATACATTCACTCACTAACACACTCTTACACACACTTACCCACCCATACAGTCTATCACAGATGCACTCTTGAAACCATCCACCCAGTGAATCACCCACTCACACATCTATGCACAGTCGCACACACCCCATCCACACAAACACTCAGGCACCCATACAGATACTCATAGAACCAATAAATAACCCATATAGACACTCATGTAGCTATTCGCAAATCCATGCATCCACTTACACACCAACAGACGGATACAGACATTCACACAGTTTAGTCACTAACCCATGCATTCAGTAAGATACGTTTAATCACTCACTTGTAGAGTCAGTCACGCACGTACTAAATCATCCATTCAGACACTTATACACCCACTCATTCTTCAATACGCCTTTCGCTATATATATTAAACATATTTAAACTTTACAGAAACACACAGTCACTGGATGATGTCATCAGTGATGTCATTTGAGATGTCATCAGTGATGTCATCAGTGATGTCACTGACCATGTCATGAGTGATGTAATATGTGACGTCATCAGCAGTGCATTGCGGGGGCGCGAGTTATAGTTAGCTGAACTAACTATAACGGGGGAATTTCACGGGTTTTGTACGAGTGCAATGTCCAACTAACTATAACTGTCCCTAAAACCTCTGGTTTTTTCAGTGAATATATATATATATATGTATATATATATATATATATATATATATATGTATATATATATATATATATATGTATATATATATATATATCGCTCCGCTTTCACCTTTCCTCCAGTGCACTCGCGGACGGGTGCCTCTATCACGGGGTGTACCCATGCGTTATATGCTCGCTCCTGATTACCAGGTTGTTTTACCTGAATAAAGAGGCACTCGCGGGGGATGAGTTATCCAAAAATTTATTTTAAGTTAAACTCGGGCAGACAAATGCGTTTTGTCGTAACGACTTCCTCAGTGTCATCCGAACTGCCGGAAGTGCCATGTTAATTATACACACTCAATTCATTGTAATAGAAAACGGACACATATTGTACAAACTCCTGTTTTCAATGCAAAATGTTTGCACCAATGTTGCACTCACGCAATGTAATTAAAACACCCAATGGTAAAGACATTAAAATATGTCTACATACTCCCAAGTGTTCAAACGTAAATACGATTTTGTGACACACATTCCGCCCTGTATGGGCACATGATCATGATGCAATTCATTATTTAACCCTGTATGGGCAATCAATCATGATCCGCTTGCATGTTTACAATCCTGCCCTGTATGGGCGTGTACATCGTGTTAAGTCTTTGACACATACTTTTAGCCCTGTATGGGAAATACAATTCATATGCCAATTCCATAAAGCAGGAGATAAATGGAGAATATTACAGAAAGATTATTTCCAAGGACAGTGAAACACAAAGAAAAGCTAAAGAGAAAACAACGAAAAACTAAAAATTAAAAATTAAAATTGAAAGTTGAAAATCCAAAAGAGAAGAGAATCCTTCCCACATGGATCAAAGCTCCTTGAAACTCCTTGAAACTCGTCAAAACAGTGCATCTTAAATAACTTATCTATATTCACAGTTTCATAACATATAGACTCATTTATTACATCCTAACTCTTCTGATTTTTACTGATATTCTTTTCCTTTCTGCAGATGTCATGAATCAAAGCCATATGCAGCCTAACACAATCCTAGATGTATCGATAATTCTTCGCTGCTATTCATACCTTTTGGTGACCTGGTCTGAACATCTATAATGTAACGGGATTCTAATCTCCTTAATCTCAGGGTCCTATCTCCTCCCCTCAGATTAGCTGGCACCTGGTCCAGACAGAAGTATGTTAAAAGATCCCTGTTGCTCGCAAAATGACGGGCTACTGGATATGCTGCATCCTTATTACTAATGGCCCGCATATGCTCTAAAATGCGGACCTTAGTGGGATGTATGGTACTCCCTATGTATTTTAACCCACAGGGACATACTAAACAGTAGATCGTATATGGTGTAGTACAGGTCAAAAATTTGGTAATTTTCTTAGGCTTATCAAGACCTGGTATTGTGTAAGACAACGTTTTCACACTCATGGCACACACCTTACATTTTCCGCAAGGATAAAAACCCTTCAATGTATTTAAAGACATCACCGCTTCTTTTTCAAGGTGACTATGCACCAAATCATCCCTGAGAGACCTAGCTTTTCTGAAAGTCAATAACGGGTGAGCTGGTATATCATGACTGATAACTTGGTCAGTTTTCAATATATGCCAGTTCCTCCGCATAATATTCTGTAAATCCTCTGCATTTTCAGAAAAGGATGTGATCATTCTGAATTTGTCTTTGTTATCATTCTTTTAGAAATAGATTTGAGCAGATCTTGTCTGGAAGACAAATTCACTTTTCTCAGAGCTTCATCTAAACTCTGCTTACTGTAGCCTCTCTCTTCAAACCTCGCCACACTTTCTTTGACGGCGTGTTGAAAATCACTATCCTGGGTATTATTTCGTTTGATCCTCAATAGCTCGCCGTATGGTATACTGCCAAATGGCGATGCAGCGTGCGCAATGTAATTCGTTTTATTTATTTATGTACTTACCTCAGTTCGGCCATATGCCGGAGTTTCCTACCCCCCACCCTGCCCCTCCCCGCCCCACCACCCCGCAGCACTCCCTCCAGGAGCCGCTACTGGTGATTGCGTATGTTTATGTGTGTAAATGTGTGTGTGTGTCTGCATGTATGTGTATTTAGCTGTGTGCAAGTGTGTGTTTTATAAGTGTGTATGGCCCTGTATGAATATGTATATGTGCATGTATGTCTACGCATGCATGTGTTATGTATATTTATGTGTGTGTGTATGTTCGTTTTATGATCACATATATATATATATATATATATATATATATATATATGTGTGTGTGTGTGTGTGTGTATACATACACATATAAACGTTTTATGCTTATATATAGACATATTTGTAAATAGATATATATATACGTTTTATGCTCTTCAGCTCTTTTATGGCTCTTTTTTCCTCTGAGTGCCTGAGCATCCCTACATGTGCGCATGTGTGTGTACGTGTGTGTATGTGTGTATGCACCTGTGTGTGCTTGTGTAAACATGTTTGCCTGTGTATGCGTGTAGTGCGTATATGTACACGCGTGTATGTACATATGTGCTTAAGTGTGAGTGTCTGGCAGTCTGTGTCTGTGTGTATATACGCATTCTCGGCTCCACTGTCTTCAAGTCCTGAGAGCGTGATGAGGCCGCATGTCCTGGACTGCAGCCGGCCGTCCTCGAGTGCCAGTGGCTGGGTATCCATAAGCCCCTCTACTGTGTCTCTCGCCGTCACGTCCTGGGGGGGGGGGATTCTGCTTCAATCATTGCTGAAAGTCATTTTTTCTGTCCGAGGAAGATGAAAAGCCCTGCTTACATCTTCGCTCGTGTTTCCCGGTTATCTCCTGCCTGTTGATGCAATCATCCCCCAGGCCCCCTCACCATTTCTCCCAGGGGCCAATAATTGAATTTTTATCGGTTTCAGTAATTTTACGAAATTGGTTCACTTTGGATAATGCGCCTCCATCAAAGCCCCTTTTGATTTATCCCCATGACGGACAATCCTTTTCAAACTTTTGCTTAAAAATCAATGCCCCTGTGCGGAAGCGGGAGCAGACGGATCGCTTGTAGCATGAGGCTTTCGATATTTGTTGTTTTTGTTTGAAAATCGCACTCATAAATCCACCAAGCTGCCCGAGGGGCATCAATCTGGGAAACTGGAAAGTTATATTTTCCCGCTGCGCTCTGAGATTTATTTCTCATTATTTTGACCCCACTGTCCTTTGTTTAATTATTATGAAAGCTTCGTGATCTTTTTCCCAATAATTACAGCGACCAAAAGGCACAATCATATATTTTAATAACACAAAAGGAACATTAATTACAGTTTGATTTATTTGTCTAAAACATGAAATTTTATTAACATTGACAAATCATGCGTGTCTGGAAAATTCCCCTGAAATGAGAAGAAACATAACATAATCTCGGTTATCTGTTAGTCCTTGTTGAAATTGACTAGAAACATAGGAGTCCCGAGTTTAGTCCTTAATATCAGTGCCTCGCCCCCCACCCCACCCAAACACAGACACCAAGCCAGAAAGACTGGGCACGCTTCTCAGTGCTGGACACAGAGACCCTGGGGCAGATTTACAAGCCCCTTGTACCTCCTTGCACCGCCATTGCATCACTTTTTTTGACGCAACGGCGGTGCAAAAAATTCGGCCTATTTACAACGTGACACATCTAGGGAGATGCGTCATGTTGTAAAGCCCTGCGTCACATTATACCTTTTTGGCCCCCAAAGCCCCTCAGGAGTAAAGTGGACTTCATCCCCCGAGCAGCAGTGCGCCAGGAGGCACATTTGCTGAGTGGTGTAAAAAGGGTGTGTGGCTTCGGACCACTCTCAGAAATCCAGCTGTGTGGGGCTTACTAGAGCTAACAGGAGGACTAGTTAGCCCCCAGGGACCATCAGGAGGCAAGGGGACTTCATCCCCCAACCAAGAGCGCACCAGGAGATGCGTTTGCAGAGTGGTGGAGAAAGGGGGCTTTGCCTGGTCCACCTATCAGCAATCCCACTGTGTGGGGCTTACTGGAGGTAACAGATAGGCTAGTTGGCCCCTAAGGACCCCCAGCAGCGAAGGGGACTTCAATCCCCATCCCTGAACGCACCAGGGAGCGTGTTTGCAGAGTGGTGGGAAAAGGGGGCGTGGCCTGCTATGAGAACTTAGCAATCCTGCTGTGTGGGACTTACTGGAGGTAACAGGAGGGGTAGTTGGCCCCTAAGGATGCCCTTGGGGGCCAACTACCCCTCCTGTTACCTCCAGTAAGTCCCATACAGTGGGATTGCTAAGAGGTCTTCGGAGGCCACACCCCCTTAGTCCACCTCTCTGCAAACATGCCTCCTGACACACTACTGGTTGGGGGATGAAATCCACTTTTCTCCTGAGGGACTTTGGGGGCCAAGAAGCCCTCCTGGTACCTCCTGTAAGTCCTACACAGTGGAATTCCTGAGTGCTGGTCGGAGGCCCAGCTCCTTTCTCCACCACTCTGCAAATGCGGCTACTAGTTAAAGAAGCATTTGCAAAGTAATAGGTCTCATATTTGCGAGAATTAGAGCTATTGGCATTGTAAATGTAAAACATTTTTACTAATGTTTTTTGGAGTGAAGTGGATGTACGTTGTGTGTAGTGGAATTATGTGGTATGTTGTGCAGTGAAATTATGTGGATAGAAAGTATGTGGTATTTAGTGTATAGGAATTATGTAGAGTGGGATTATGTGTTATGGATAATAATTATGTGGTATGGTAGTCTGTGTTGTGGAGTGGTAACCTCAGGTTTAGTCTTCCTCGTTTCCAGAGAAGCTAAACTATAAACTCAATGAGACAGAAAAAGAAGGAACGACTGAGGAGCACTTCTGGACCTAGTTAGAGGTATGAGCAGGGCCACTGGAATTATGCGACTGTACTGCTACACCGATTTTTGCATTATTATACATTTTCCCCATTTGCCACATAATCCATCATCTGCTGCATAATCTGCAGATTTGACCAAAAAAAACCTTTTTTCTAGCTCAAATGGCTCAAACGTTACTAAAAATGCAGCGACAAGTGTTACAGCGTGGTAGAAGGACCTTTGCAAACCGTGAATGGCCACCTGTTACTTATTGATAAATGTGGGTGTTAAATTGGTAATAATGGTGCGCAAACCACTGTTGCTTCTTTCTGCGCCTCTCTTGCCTCTTTCTGCATTTCTCTTGCTTCTTTCTGCACCTTTCTTCCTTTTTCTGCTCTTCTCCTGCCTCTTTCTGCACATCTCTTCCACTTTCTGCACCTCCCTTCTTTCTGCACCTCTCTTGCTTCTTTCTGCACCTCTCTAGCCTCTTTCTGCACCTCTGTTGCTTCCTTTTGCACTTCTCTTGCCTCTTTCTGCACCCTCTTCCCTCTTTCTGCACCTCTCTTGCCTCTTTCTGCAGCTCTCTTGCCTCTTTCTTCACTTCTCTTGCCTCTTTCTGTACTTCTCTTGTATCTTTCTTCACTTCTCTTGCTGCTTTCCGCACTTCTCTTGCCTCTTTCTGCACCTCTCTTGCCTCTTTCTTCACTTCTCTTGCCTCTTTCTGTACTTCTCTTGCATCTTTCACTTCTCTTGTTTCTAGCTGTACTTCTCTTGCCTCTTTCTGCACCTCTCTTGCCACTTTCTTCACTTCTCTTGTTCTTTCTGCACTTCTCTTGCCTCTTTCTTCACTTCTCTTGCTTCTTTCCTGTGCTTCTCTTGCTTCTTTCTGCACTTCTCTTGCCTCTTTCTGCACTTCTCTTGCCTCTTTCTGCACTTCTCTTGCCTCTTTCTGCACCTCTCTTGCCTCTTTCTGCACTTCTGTTGCCTCTTTCTGCACCTCTGTTGCTTCTACTTGCACTTCTCTTGCCTCTTTCTGCGCTCTTGCTTCTTTCCGCACTTCTCTTGCCCCTTTCTGCACTTCTCTTACTTCTTTCTGCACCTCTGTTGCTTCTTTCTGCAATTCTCTTTGCTTCTTTCTGCACTTCTCTTGCCTCTTTCTGCATCCCTCTTGCCTCTTTCTGCACTTCTCTTACCTCTTTCTGCACATTTGTTACTCTTTCTGCACCTCTCTTGTTTTTTTCTGCACTTCTCTTGCTTCTTTCTGTACTTCTCCTGCCTCTTTCTGTACTCAAATAGGAAGTAAAAGCTGTCAAGTTTAAAGGTCTGTGTGCTCTCGTGACTGAGGTATATGTCTACTTGTATATGTATTCTCACATGTGTTATGCATCTGAAGATGGTAGTTTAAAAAGCGGGTAGCTTCTCCTATAGGTGGTTAAATGTTCTCAGTTCTGCTCTGTCATTTGGTTGCAAAGGCAGACATGTCTTATGTATATAGGTGCTATAGAGCCGCTCAAATATACTATTGAATACCCATGTGCCCTGTATTATGAGCATAGACAAATACATACACCTTTTTGTACACAAATTTACAGAGTATGCTGTTTGAAACACAGATATTCAAGTATTTGTATGTTTATTTTTATGTAACATGTCACTAGGTAAAAGCAGAGACACACGCATGCATACCTTCACAAACTTGGTCAGACTTACAACAGTGATATGGTTAGTATTGCTGTTTTACATTTGGTAGGCCTAACTTTCTGAGCAGTCGATGAATAGTGAACCTCTCTTGCCTGTTTCTGCTACTCTCTTGCCTATTTCTGTAGTTCTCTTGCCTCCTTTTGTACCTCTGTTACTTCTTTGCGCACTTCTCTTGCCTCTTTCTGCACTCCTCTTGCCTGTTTCTGTACCTCACTTGCCTCTTTCTGCATGTGTCTTGCCTCTTTCTGCACCTCGCTTGCCACTTTCTGCACTTCTCTTGCTTCTTTCTGCACTTCTCTTGCCTCTTTGTGCACCTCTCTTGCCTCTTTCTGCACCTCTCTTGCCTCTTTCTGCACCTCACTTGCCTTTTTCTGCACAACTCTTGCTTCTTTCTGTACTTCTCTTGCCTCTTTCTGCACTTCTCTTGTCTCTTTCTGCACTTCTCTTGCCTCTTTCTGCACTACTCTTGCCTCTTTCTGCACCTCAGTTGCTTCTTTCTGCACTTCCCTTGCCTCTTACTACACCCCTCTTGCCTCTTTCTGCACCTCTCTGGCCTCTTTCTGCACCTCACTTACCTTTTTCTGCTCATTTCTTGCTTCTTTCTGTACTTCTCTTGCCTCTTTCTGCACTTCTCTTGTCTCGTTCTGCACTTCTCTTGCCTCTTTCTGCACTACTCTTGCCTCTTTCTGCACCTCAGTGTCTTCTTTCTGCACTTCCCTTGCCTCTTACTACACCCCTCTTGCCTCTTTCTGCACTTCTCTTGCCTCTTTCTGCACCTCTGTTGCTTCTTTCTGCACTTCTCTTGCCTCTTTCTGCACCTCACTCTCTTCTTTCTGCACCCCTGTTGTATCTTTCTACACCCCTCTTGCTTCTTTCTGCACTTCTCTTGCCTCTTTCTGCACTACTCTTGCCTCTTTCTGCACCTCTGTTGCTTCTTTCTGCACTTCCCTTGCCTCTTACTGCACTCCTCTTGCCTCTTTCTGCACCTCTCTTGCCTCTTTCTGCACCTTACTTGCCTTTTTCTGCTCATCTCTTGCCTCTTTCTGCACTTCTCTTGCCTCTTTCTGCACCTCACTCTCCTCTTTCTGCACCTCTGTTGTATCTTTCTGCATCCCTCTTGCCTCTTTCTGCACCTCTCTTGCCTCTTTCTGCACTTCTCTTGCCTCTTTCTGAACCTCTGTTGCTTCTTTCTGCACTTCTCTTGCCTTTTTCTGCATCTCACTCTCCTCTTTCTGCACCTCCCTTGCCTCTTTCTTCACTTCTCTTGCTTCTTTCTGCACTTCCCTTGCCTCTTTCTGTACCTCTCATGCCTCTTTCTTCACTTCTCTTGCCTCTTTCTACACCGCTCTTGCCTCTTTCTTCACTTCTCTTGTTTCTTTATGCACCTCTCTTGCCTCTTTCTTCACTTCTCTTGCCTCTTTCTGTACTTCTCTTATATCTTTCTTCATTTCTCTTGTTTCTTTCTGCACTTCTCTTGCCTCTTTCTGCACCTCACTTGCTTCTTTCTGCACTTCTCTTGTTTCGTTCTGCACTTCTCTTGCCTCTTTCTGCACTTCGCTTGCTTCTTTCTGTGCTTCTCTTGCTTCTTTCTGCACTTCTCTTGCCTCTTTCTGCACTTCTCTTACCTCTTTCTGTGCTTGTCTTGCTTCTTTCTGCACTTCTCTTGCCTCTTTCTGCACTTCTCTTCCTTCTTTCAGCACTTCTCTTGCTCTTTCTGCACTTCTCTTGCATCTTTCTTTATTTCTCTTGTTTCTTTCTGCACTTCTCTTGCCTCTTTCTGCGCTTGTCTTGCTTCTTTCTGCATTTCTCTTGCTTTTTTCTACACTTCTCTTGCTTCTTTCTGCACTTCTCTTGCCTCTTTCTTTACTTCTCTTGCCTCTTTCTGCACCTCTCTTGCCTCTTTCTGCACTTCTGTTGCCTCTTTCTACACCTCTGTTGCTTTTTCTTGCACTTCTCGTGCCCCTTTCTGCACTTCTCTTGCCCCTTTCTGTACTTCTCTTGCCCCTTTCTGTACTTCTCTTGCCTCTTTCTGCACTTCTCTTGCCTCGTTCTGCACCTCTGTTGCTTCTTCCTGCACTTCTCTTGCTTCTTCCTTACTTCTATTGCTTCTTTCTGCACCTATCTTGCCTCTTTCTGCAGTTTTGTTATGTCTTTCTGCACCTCTTTGCTTCTTTCTGCACTTCTCTTGCCTCTTTCTGCACTTCTCTTGCCTCTTTCTGCACATTTGTTACTCTTTCTGCACCTCTCTTGTTTTTTTCTGCACTTCTCTTGCTTCTTTCTGTACTTCTCTCGCCTCTTTCTGTACTCAAATAGGAAGTGCAAGCTGTCAAGTTTAAAGGTCTGTGTGCTCTTGTGACTGAGGTATATGTCTACTTGTATATGTATTCTCACATGTGTTAAGCATCTGAAGATGGTAGTTTAAAAAGCGGGTAGCTTCTCCTATAGGTGGTTAAATGTTCTCAGTTCTGCTCTGTCATTTGGTTGCAAAGGCAGACAGGTCTTATGTATATAGGTGCTATAGAGCCGCTCAAATATACTATTGAATACCCATGTGCCCTGTATTATGAGCATAAACAAATACATACACCTTTTTGTACACAAATTTACAGAGTATGCTGTTTGAAACACAGATATTCAAGTATTTGTATGTTTATTTTTATGTAACATGTCACTAGGTAAAAGCAGAGACACACGCATGCATACCTTCACAAACTTGGTCAGACTTACAACAGTGATATGGTTAGTATTGCTGTTTTACATTTGGTAGGCCTAACTTTCTGAGCAGTCGATGAATAGTGAACCTCTCTTGCCTGTTTCTGCAACTCTCTTGCCTATTTCTGTAGTTCTCTTGCCTCCTTCTGTACCTCTGTTACTTCTTTGCGCACTTCTCTTGCCTCTTTCTGCACTCCTCTTGCCTGTTTCTGTACCTCACTTGTGCCTTTCTGCACCTCGCTTGCCACTTTCTGCACTTCTCTTGCCTCTTTCTGCACCTCTCTTGCGCCTTTCTGCACCTCGCTTGCCACTTTCTGCACTTCTCTTGCTTCTTTCTGCACTTCTCTTGCCTCTTTGTGTACCTCTCTTGCCTCTTTCTGCACCTCACTTGCCTTTTTCTGCACAACTCTTGCTTCTTTCTGTACTTTTCTTGCCTCTTTCTGCACTTCTCTTGTCTCTTTCTGCACTTCTCTTGCCTCTTTCTGCACTACTTCTGCCTCTTTCTGCACCTCAGTTGCTTCTTTCTGCACTTCCCTTGCCTCTTACTACACCCCTCTTGCCTCTTTCTGCACCTCACTTGCCTTTTTCTGCTCATCACTTGCCTTTTTCTGCTCATCTCTTGCCTCTTTCTGCACTTCTCTTGCCTCTTTCTGCACCTCTGTTGCTTCTTTCTGCACTTCTCTTGCCTCTTTCTGCACCTCACTCTCTTCTTTCTGCACCCCTGTTGTATCTTTCTACACCCTTCTTGCCTCTTTCTGCACTTCTCTTGCCTCTTTCTGCACTACTCTTGCCTCTTTCTGCACCTCTGTTGCTTCTTTCTGCACTTTCCTTGCCTCTTACTGCACCTCTTGCCTCTTTCTGCACCTCTCTTGCCTCTTTCTGCACCTCTCTTGCCTCTTTCTGCACCTCACTTGCCTTTTTCTGCTCATCTCTTGCCTCTTTCTGCACTTCTCTTGCCTCTTTCTGCACCTCACTTTCCTCTTTCTGCACCTCTGTTGTATCTTTCTGCACCCCTCTTGCCTCTTTCTGCACCTCTCTTGCCTCTTTCTGCACTTCTCTTGCCTCTTGCTGAACCTCTGTTGCTTCTTTCTGCACTTCTCTTGCCTTTTTCTGCATCTCACCCTCCTCTTTCTGCACCTCGCTTGCCTCTTTCTTCACTTCTCTTGCTTCTTTCTGCACTTCCCTTGCCTCTTTCTGTACCTCTCATGCCTCTTTCTTCATTTCTCTTGCCTCTTTCTACACCGCTCTTGCCTCTTTCTTCACTTCTCTTGTTTCTTTATGCACCTCTCTTGCCTCTTTCTTCACTTCTCTTGCCTCTTTCTGTACTTCTCTTATATCTTTCTTCATTTCTCTTGTTTCTTTCTGCACTTCTCTTGCCTCTTTCTGCACTTCTCTTGCCTCTTTCTGCACTTCTCTTGTTTCGTTCTGCACTTCTCTTGCCTCTTTCTGCACTTCGCTTGCTTCTTTCTGTGCTTCTCTTGCTTCTTTCTGCCCTTCTCTTGCCTCTTTCTGCACTTCTCTTACCTCTTTCTGTGCTTGTCTTGCTTCTTTCTGCACTTCTCTTGCCTCTTTCTGCACTTCTCTTCCATCTTTCAGCACTTCTCTTGCTTCTTTCTGCACTTCTCTTACCTCTTTCTGTGCTTGTCTTGCTTCTTTCTGCACTTCTCTTGCCTCTTTCTGCACTTCTCTTCCATCTTTCAGCACTTCTCTTGCTTCTTTCTGCACTTCTCTTGCATCTTTCTTTATTTCTCTTGTTTCTTTCTGCACTTCTCTTGCCTCTTTCTGCGCTTGTCTTGCTTCTTTCTGCATTTCTCTTGCTTTTTTCTACACTTCTCTTGCTTCTTTCTGCACTTCACTTGCCTCTTTCTTTACTTCTCTTGCCTCTTTCTGCACCTCTCTTGCCTCTTTCTGCACTTCTGTTGCCTCTTTCTACACCTCTGTTGCTTCTTCTTGCAATTCTCGTGCCCCTTTCTGCACTTCTCTTGCCCCTTTCTGCACTTCTCTTGCCTCTTTCTGCACTTCTCTTGCCTTGTTCTGCACCTCTGTTGCTTCTTCCTGCACTTCTCTTGCTTCTTCCTTACTTCTCTTGCTTCTTTCTGCACCTATCTTGCCTCTTTCTGCAGTTTTGTTACGTCTTTCTGCGCCTCTTTGCTTCTTTCTGCATTTCTCTTGCCTCTTTCTGCACTTCTCTTGCCTCTTTCTGCACATTTGTTACTCTTTCTGCACCTCTCTTGTTTTTTTCTGCACTTCTCTTGCTTCTTTCTGTACTTCTCTCGCCTCTTTCTGTACTCAAATAGGAAGTGCAAGCTGTCAAGTTTAAAGGTCTGTGTGCTCTTGTGACTGAGGTATATGTCTACTTGTATATGTATTCTCACATGTGTTAAGCATCTGAAGATGGTAGTTTAAAAAGCGGGTAGTTTCTCCTATAGGTGGTTAAATGTTCTCAGTTCTGCTCTGTCATTTGGTTGCACAGGCAGACATGTCTTATGTATATAGGAGCTATAGAGTCCCTCAAATGTACTATTGAATACCCATGTGCGCTGTATTATGAGCATAAACAAATACATACACCTTTTTGTACACAAATGTTCAGAGTATGCTGTTTGAAACACAGATATTCAAGTATTTTTATGTTTATTTTTCTGTAACATGTCACTAGGTAAAAGCAGAGACACACGCATGCATACCTTCACAAACTTGGTCAGACTTACAACAGTGATAGTGGAAGAGGTGTGGCGCAGTGGCCAGGGTGCCTGACTCTGGACCACGGGGTTCACGGTTCGATCCCCGTCGGCGGCAGGTTAGCCCAGCACCATGTGACTCTGGGCAATAGCTCGCTTAATCTTCCTGACGGCCCCCAGCGCTGGGACACCTCTCCGGAGATAGCTGTGCGCTTTACAAATGCTGGTATTTCATATTTCATATGGTTAGGATTGCTGTTTTACATTTGGTAGGCCTAACATTCTGAGCAGTCAATAAATAGTGAACCTTCAAGAGAAAAGTGAGGTTTAAGACATCTTGGGAGAAGGATTAGTGATTAGGCTACTTTGTATGAGTCTGTGGAAAGGTACAGTCAAAGTAGGCCTCTTTCTGCACCTCTGTTGCTTCTTTCGGTACTTCTTTTGCTTCTCTTTGCACCTTTCTTCCTCTTTCTGTACATGTCCTACCTATGTAGGCATAGTTAGAAATTAGCATTTAAAAAACTCAGAAATTCACTGAAAAAACCACAGGTTTCAGGGACGCTATAGGTAGTAATTAGCTTTTAAAAACATTAGAAATTCACTGAAAAAAACACAGGTTTCAGGGAAGTTATAGTTAGGAATTAGCATTTAAAAAACCTTATATAATCACTGAAAAAACCACAGGTTTCAGGGAGGTTATAGTTAGGCTTACAGTTTTTCACTCGTACAAATCCAGAGAAATCCAGCCGTTAGAGTTAGCTGAGCAAACTATAACTCACGCTCCCGCAATGCACTGCTGGTGACATCACATATTACATCACTCATGACATGGTCAGTTACATCACTGATGACAAGACTGATGACATCTCAAACTCACATACCCACCACCCACTCACACCCCCACTTAAATGCCCACACAACCACTCCCACACACAAACACCCTCACATACCCAGGAAACAGGCACATAGCAATTAGAAAATAGCATTAAAAAACCATAGATAGTCTCTGAAGAAAACAAAGGTTATAGGGCTGTTATAGTTATGAAATAGAATTTAAAAAAAACTCAGAAACTCACTAAGAAAACAAAGGCTACAGGGATGATGTAGTTAGGTTCAAATTTTACAACCACAAACCCATAGAAATTCAGCAGTTATACTTGTAGTTATAACTATAACTTATGCCCTAAGGTAACTATAACTCACACTGAGTTATGTATGAGTATGAGTTATAGTTACCTTCTGAATTGCTATGGTTTTTGTAGTTTTCATCAGTGAATATATATATATATATATATATATATATATTCACTGAAAAACCATAGGTTTTAGGGACAGTTATAGTTAGTTGGACATTGCACTCATACAAAACCCGTGAAATTCCCCGTTATAGTTAGTCCAGCTAACTATAACTCGCGCCCCCGCAATGCATGGCTGATGACGTCACATATTACATCACTCATGACATGGTCAGTGACATCACTGATGACATCACTGATGACATCTCAAATGACATCACTGATGACATCACTGATGACATCATCCAGTGACTGTGTGTTTCTGTAAAGTTTAAATATTTTTAATATATATAGGAAAAGACGTATTGAAGAATGAGTGGGTGTGTAAGTCTCTGTATGGATGATTTAGTAGGTGCGTGACTGACTGTATAAGTGAGTGATTTAACGTATCTTACTGAATGCATGGGTTAGTGACTAAACTGGGTGAATGTCTGTATACGTCTGTCTGTTGCTGTGTAAGTGGCTGCATGTGTTTGTGAATAGCTACATGAGTGTCTATATGAGTTATTGAATGCTTGTCTGAGTATCTGTATGGGTGCCTGAGTGTTTGTGTGGGAGGAGTGTGTGCAACTCTGTGCATAGATGTGTGAGTGGGTGATTCACTGGGTGGATGGTTTCAAGAGTGCATCTGTGATAGACTGTATGGGTGGGTAAGTGTGTGTAAGAGTGTGTTAGTGAGTGAATGTATGTCCCAGTGGTACATGTGTGAGTAACTACATATGTGAAAGGCAGTATATATGTGTGTTGGAGTATATAAATAGCTATAAGCGAGAGTGAGTGATTGTGTTAGTGGCTGTATGGATGAGTGTGTGCTTGTATCAG
Organism: Calotriton arnoldi; assembly: GCA_963921515.1. Taxonomy (NCBI): domain Eukaryota; kingdom Metazoa; phylum Chordata; class Amphibia; order Caudata; family Salamandridae; genus Calotriton; species Calotriton arnoldi. Next base: position 126,649 of record CAWUFW010013187.1, read on the forward strand.
TGATTGTATAAGAGCGTAAGAATGTGCTAGTATTTGTATGAGTAAGTGAGCTGGTGTGTGTATAACTGTATAGGTGAGTAAATGGTAGTGTGTTTAATTATTTGCATGACTGACTAGGTGTGTGAGTACCTCTATGGATGAGTGGCGGTGTTTGAGTGTCTATATAGGAGTATGAGTGCATATGATAGTCCTGTACTGAGTGACCGTAAGTATGAGTGACTGTACGGGTGAGTGAGTGGATGTGTGCGTAGACCTAAGAATCAGTGAGTGGGTATGTAGTTATTGGTGTTGGAGTGTCTATGGTTTTGCGAATGGCAGTCTGTAATTTAGAGTGGGTGTATCAAAGGTTATATTAGGGTGTGAGAAGATGCATGAAATTATCACATGGATGATGTCATCAGTGATGTCATCAGTGATGTCATTTGAGATGTCATCAGTGATGTCATCAGTGATGTCACTGACCATGTCATGAGTGATGTAATATGTGACGTCATCAGCAGTGCATTGCGGGGCGCGAGTTATAGTTAGCTGGACTAACTATAACGGGGGAATTTCACGGGTTTTGTACGAGTGCAATGTCCAACTAACTATAACTGTCCCTAAAACCTATGGTTTTTTCAGTGAATTTCAAAGGTTTTTTAAATGCTAATTTGTAACTATAACATGTCTGAAACCTACGGTTTTTTCAGTGAATTTCAAAGGTTTTGTAAATGACAATTTTTAAATGTATTAATTGTTATATAAATTTTTTTCATACTGATTTACTACATTTTTAGAAACAATTTTTTTTACATATTTGATTTTTTAAATTACATTGTAATTACATTATACATTACATTACAAAAATACTTTCTCAGAATGAATTACTTTAGTTTAAATACTTTGCACATAGGCAATAGACTTTTAAGTACAGTAGTTACAGTTGTTGCAATGGGCAACACATTTTCAAACACAATGCAACATTCAGCTCAATGTGAATTTCTAGTTAAATGCAATTAGTTACTTTATGGATTACTTTTCTAACCACAGGACTGGATCCTAGATTCAGTCCTGGGACAGCTCCTGTAAACAGTTGAGTAAAAGCGTTTTGGTTACAGTCGTGATTTTTAAGGAATATTATTGTACTTTAAAAGTTGACACTTAGAAACTTTTTCTCATAGAATCACCAATGTTATCCTATGGAAGGAAATTCACTTAGAAGGTAAAAACTGTTATCGTTACTTTTTCTTACTCAGTGTTGGATCCTGGATCCAGCACTGGTGCATCTCCTGTAAACAGTTGAAAGAATGCGTTTAAGTCATACAGGCGATTTTTTAGGAATATTTGTAGTTTGTGAAAATCGACACTTTGAAACCAAGCCCCCCACAGTCCCGCCGGCTCCCCGTGTCCTACGGGAGCCGGCATTGCTTTTACACATGGGGAGCTGCTAAGATGCAGCTCCCCGTGTGGAAAGCAATCGGCTTTGGATATTGGAAGAGAGAGCAGGTTTCCTGCTCTCTCTTCCAATATCCAAAGCAAGTTTGCAATGACAGGACGGGAGCCGCGAGGCTCCCGTCCTGCCATAGCAAACTACAGTGTCCCGGGGTAGGCACCCCGGGACACTGCAGGAGCCGGCCCTGGGGGTGGTGGTCCCCAGGGCCATCAAGGGCTCCAGGAGGGGGCCGCGCGGCCCCCTCCCATTCAGTTCACAGCCCCGGGAGGTGGTGGTCCCCAGGGCTCTGGGGGTCCATAACGGACCCCCATATTTAAATGTTTAGTGCCCCGGGAGGTGGCGGTCCTCGGGCGTGTGGGGGCTGGAGCCCCCCCACACAGGTTTTTTAATTTATTTAAAAAAGCCCCGGGAGGTGGTGGTCCCCAGGGCTGCGGGAGGGCTCAGAGCCCTCCCGCACCATTTAAAAAGCCCCGGGGGTGGCGGTCCCCGGTGCTTGGGGGCCCTTTGAGGCCCCCACACATTAAATTATCCCCTCCCCACCATGCCCCCGGGACTTGGGCCACCCGGGGGCAAAATACAATTGAAGCGCGGAGACCGCGCTTCGATTTTATTTTTCAGGGGGTCCTTGTGGGACCCCTGAGCAAACCTAGGGGTCAGGGTGTTTCTACCCTGCCCCCTTTGTGCGCTTTGCGCACTTGTTTCTGTCCCTCGGTTCTACTGAGGGACAAAATGGCTGCCAACATTTCCTGAATCGGAATGTTGACAGCCAGCTGACAGCCAATTAACATGCAGCTCGTGATCGGGAGGGTACGCGGACCCTACTCGGCCATAGATATCACTATCTTTTACTTTTGATTTTCTCAGCAACTACTGAACGGATTTACACCATTTAACAAAAGGGTTCTTTCTGAACCAAGAACTACCTCTTTGCCAAATTTGGTGTAATTCCGTTCAGCAGTTCGGGCTGTAGCCGTGTCTAAAGTTTCCTATGGAAAATTGCATGGGGAAAACGCGTTTTGGGACCCCCTTTTTCTCGGCCCCGCTTGACGAATCCCCCGAGACTTTCAGGGTAGGAGCGGACCGGAGCGGGCCACAAAGTTTGAAAATTTTGCGAAGATACGTCAACCGGCAAGAGAGTTATTTCAAATAGAATGTCGCGGATTTCCTATGGATAATAGGTTGTAACTATAACTATCTACTGGCGACCGCCAGTAGATAATATATCCAATTCCACGTTGCTCTTGTCGAGACCACGGACCCGTGAAGGGTGGTGCATGCACCGGGAGAGCACCCGGTTTACCAAATCTCAAATCCGTTTCGCTACGCGACAATAATGCACTCTCAAGAATCAACGAAAAATGATAGTTTCAGGAAGTTTATTGTGCTTCCACGCTACGCGTTTCGGCAGTTACGCCTTGCTCACACGATGGAAGTGAAAACATAGTCACCATTATATACACATAGACCACCACGTAATATGTTGCAATAGAAAAAGGACTTTTGTAAAACAGAACATCACCCAGAGTCGGGATCTATGGCGGCCATTTTAGAACTGGTTTCGATATAATAACAGACAGTATATTCCATGCATTCCCCGCATACCAGTTACAGTTTGCATTCATCTGTAAATACATTTATATCCAAATTATATCGTATTTGTGCAACCGGACATTTTAACATACACAATAATTTGTAATCTAATTCTTGCGGGTGCATAACCAAGTACAACCAGTTCAGGCAGCCACTGTTGGTTGTCTTATGGATGTAATATCCTTACTCAGTCCTCACTAGTGCACTTAATTAGTTCGCCTCTAAGCTATGTTTAGGTAGGTTATGTGAAATGTGCAAAAACCATAAAGTGAATTAAAATTGTGTTACACCATCCCTATACCTCCAAATATATTGAAGCTGTACTGCCATGACACAGAGTAAATGCTGTATGCACCTTCATGGAAATATGATAATAGTTAATACATATACCAGTGCGTAATACCAAAGACTCTGTCGCAGGCGAGAGAGGAGAAGACTGACGTATCATGGAAACAATTTATGTAATTGTGCCTTAATGCTATGGCTTAATGCCCTCAGTGGTCATCATTTCAGCTGGGTAACAGTGCTGGGCAGGTGCCCACAATTCTTAGTCATCCAACATGATTCCCTGGATGGTCAATACACCTGTGGCCTGTGCACAGGATGGTTCCCACCTCACATGTGTGTGTCTGTACTGGGCCAGTGCCCAAAGTCTTGTCTCATATTAAGCCAAAGTCCAAAGTTGCTACTATGTCGGGCATGTGCCCATGATACCAAAAGGTCTAAAGACAGTACAGTATTTGGAGGAAAAAGAAAAGGAAAAGATCAAACCACAGGTGACCACTCTTGACTGATGTGATACCAAGTTGTCATGTGCCTCCGGAAAAAAGGTTAGGGAACCCGTGAATGTGGCACTACCAAAGTAGTGTGGGTCCCTGCCTTTCCTCCTGTAGTGAAAAGAGAGAAAAAAGAAAAAAGAGAAAACGTGATCAATAAGATTAAAAACAACTTATGTTGAACAGTTTGCTAATCAATGAAACTTTACAATTTCTCTAAAGATGCTCTGAAGGAATTAAAAGGAGCTAAAAGGCACAATTATGTTTCATACAAGTGTATTCTTAGCTCTTCGTCAAGGTTTAACCCCCCCCCGGGGATTTGGTCTGGAGGTCAATGATGTACCTAGATTCCCGTTGTCTGAGTTTCAATACCCTATTACCTCCCCTCGGAGATCTCGGGATATGTTCCATGGCAAAATAACTAAGTACAGCATTGTTGGAGAAGTGATGTTCCTGAAAATGGCACGCCACAGGATACTGTTGATCCCGGTTGGTAATTGCCCGCATATGTTCTAACGCGCGTTTCTTTGCTGGATGGACTGTGCTGCCTATATATTTCAAATTACGCGGACACTCCAAACAGTAGATCACAAATGGAGTCCCACATGTAAGGAACTGGGTGATGGTTTTCATTTTGCCCCTCCCATCTCGGTATTCTTTTTTCATGGTACTATTTTTGCATGCCCTACAGTGCCCACAGGGAAAGAAACCTTTAAGTCTCTGATTCCTCATGGTGTTATAGACTGTTATGTCACTGTGTACCATTCTGTCTCTGAAACTGTATCCCTTTCTGTATCACATAACACCATGAGGAATCAGGGACTTAAAGGTTTCTTTCCCTGTGGGCACTGTAGGGCATGCAAAAATAGTACCATGAAAAAAGAATACCGAGATGGGAGGGGCAAAATAAAAGCCATCACCCAGTTCCTTACATGTGGGACTCCATTTGTGATCTACTGTTTGGAGTGTCCGTGTAATTTGAAATATATAGGCAGCACAGTCCATCCGGCTGGCACAACATCTTCTGAGGAAAGTATAGCCACCGACCAAGATTTATCTCTTCAAAGACCACCAGCACCATTGGCAAAAGACCATACATCGAGGATCCTTGAGGGTGATACTCCAACCACTAGTGGGAAACAGTCTTTTTTGGACCAGGGTCACACATCAAACCATCCACCCGACAAGGGAGAAATGACAAAAGGCACTGAATCCGCAGGGGACAAAAAAAGAACGATCAAATCATCCAGACCTCAACGGAATCCCAAGAAAACGACAACCGTGGGCCCGATTCACAGAACTAACTTACTACAAAATCCTAAACTTACTACCATTTTGGTATTCACAGAAGGCACTTACTCATTTTGGTATTCACAGAAGGTACTTACTCATTTTGGTATTCACAGAATGCACTTACTCATTTTGGTATTCACAGAATGCACTTACTCATACTAACTTTATGTCCGCACTCGGGCGGAGATTCCGGCCCGGTGGTGGAGATTCCGGCCCGGTGGTGGAGATTCCAGCCCGGTAGTATAGATTCCGGCCGGTGGTGGAGATTCCGTCCGGTGGCGGAGATTCCGTCACCGGCCGGAATCTCCACCACCGGGCCGGAATCTCCACCACCGGGCCGGAATCTCCGGCCCGAGTGCAGACATAAAGTTAGTATGAGTAAGTGCATTCTGTGAATACCAAAATGAGTAAGTGCATTCTGTGAATACCAAAATGAGTAAGTGCCTTCTGTGAATACCAAAATGAGTAAGTACCTTCTGTGAATACCAAAATGAGTAAGTGCCTTCTGTGAATACCAAAATGGTAGTAAGTTTAGGATTTTGTAGTAAGTTAGTTCTGTGAATCGGGCCCCTAGTCATGAATATCTCACAAAGAATTTTCAACTTTGAGGAAACCATGGTACTCAATAAAGGTATGGCTTACGTTCCCACTTACTCGTCAAATCCACTGGAAACTGATGTTGCCTTGTTTAAATTTATGCGGAAGCTTAGACTTAGATGGTTTTTTCATACAACCTCTTTATCTCAAGGACAGACGTCTCATGAACCCTGTAGGAGAGTAGGATCTGCTTCACATGGGTACCCCCACTTTTTGCTGATGCTTCACTGTTTTTTGACCTTAGTCTGGCTGGGGCCCTGCTAATCAGAACCCCAGCCTAGCTGCTTCCTCTCTAAAATGGTTTCCATGTGCCTTAGGCACATCTCTGATTGGGATCTGGAGTGCCCTTATAAGTCCCTAGTATATGGTATACTATGTACCCAGGGCATAGGTACCTCAGAGGCCTACCAGGGGCTGCAGCATGTATTGTGCCACCCCTGGAAGGCCATCCAAACTGACACCACAGGTCTGCTACTGCAGCCTGGGTAAGGTGGTGCATGCACCCCTTACTGTGATATAGGCTACCTATATCACTATATACATACACACATATAAACCTATAAGTCACTCCTATGGCAGGCCTTATCAATCCTGAAGGCAGAGTGCGTGGTTCCTATGTGAGAGGGTGCCCCTGCATGAGCAGGGCCCCTCTGCAGCGTTCGGAGACCCTTCTCTGATGCTGTTTGTAGTGCAGCCTGACCATATACTCTTAAGCGCATTATAACCTCGCGTTAAATGCTAACTTTGGGATGGCTGCACGGAAACATGTCGTGTTTGGTGTCAAACATCTTGGAATACTACCCCCCCCGCCAGTTCTGGCGGCGGGGTAGCATTCCACCCTTCTAGAGGGAAAGACATGTACACACCGGTATGCCCGGTACTGACTTTCCAAGCCCTGGCATCACAAAATGGATGCCGCTGCCACAGACACGAGTCTGGCCTCCTGCTGCTGACCGAAACTCCGGCAGGGAAGGCCTGGACAATAGGTTTCCTGTCCCAGGGAGGTGTGACCACCTCCCCAGACAGGATAGTGTGTATTGGGGCTGGGCGGGAGCACTCTCTGGTGCTTTGAAGTCCTGCACTGGGGGCACACTTGGTGTCCCTGTGCATACCCCAGTTCAAACCGGCTCAGGGGCTTCCAGCCCCTGCTCTGGCACGAAACTGGACAAAGGGAAAGGGGTGTAACCACCCCTCTGCCCTGACTCTCCCATAGGTGGGGTCACAGAGTATGTCCAACCCCCTACCTTAGTATAAGTAAGGGAACCCAGTCCTTAGGACTTTAGATTTACCTGGACGAAACTCTGACACAGAATCCTGGACCTTTGACGCTCTACTTCAAGATTAGAGGACTGAAGAATCTCCATTGGGGACAAGGAGTGACTCCCCTGCTTGGCAGGCACCAAAGAAGCAATTGTCTGGTCTGCATCACCGAAGCTCCCGTCGGACGCCGAAGTCTTTGCATCACCAGAGGTGGATTTCCAGACTTCCCCGAGGCTGCCCTGAGTCCCCAGCAAAGCTGAGGCCCGTAGCTGTCGTGGGTAACGTGGAACCGTGACCCCTGGACACCAATCACATTTGCAAGTGCATCCTCTTCTGGGTCTCCCACGAAGTCGTGCTTTGGGCTCCGAGTAGCCCCAGCCTCCAGCACCAACTGCACCGAAGATCACTGGCCTCCACTCCACGAGTGTCCTGTGAGCCAGCTCCATGTGCACCGTCTCGAGGCTCCTTTGCGGTCGCTAGTCCGTTGGCTAGTAGGCCCTCCCGAAGGGCAATCTTTTTCTACTTGGGCTCCCTGGTTGCTCCAGGTGTGCCCTGACTTATCCTTGCTGCGTGAGTCCCCCAGATCTTGCTGGTCTGCAAAATCGTCCTTCTTCGCTTTCCACAAGACTTGCCGTTGCCAAGGCTTGTTGGGTCCAATCCAGTCACCGACACCCCTGCAATCGACAAACGTTGTGGGACAGCTCGAATCCAGCTCCTGGTTGTCGTCGACACCTCCTGGACCTCGTGGCTGAAGAGTCAAGACGACCGTCAACCTACCTGAAGCACTCGACATCGGTGGGCATCTGCTCATCGCCTTCCTGGTCACTGGCTAGTGACCCAGACTCTGTCCCCTCTGCTTTCAGGTTCTTCAGATCTTCGATCCACCTTTGGATCCACCGAACACTTTCGACTTGGTCGCCAGCAGCACTTTGCAGCAGATCGCCATAGAAAGCGACGACGAAACCCGACCCCGAAAGACACCTATGCACCCGGCTTCCCTGGGTGAGGTAACTCGAGTACTCCGGTGCTCCCATGGGTATAGACACTAGAACAGCCTTGTTCTCAAAGGGTTTGCTCCAAGTCCTCCTCTAAGTGTCCCTTTTCTTTTAAATTCTAATCGCGACTTTCCCCATAGAAGTTAACGGTGGTTCGCGATTGTGTTCATACACTGCACGCGTCCCCCGTGGGTCCCCTGTGTCACTGCCTTGGGTGGTTCCTTGTGGTCCAAGCACTTCTACAGGCTCTAGGCCTTGTGTCTAGCTCAGTCGTGGTTCTTATACCACTTTATTGGTATATGGTTTGGTTCGCCCCTGGGGCTCAAACGTGTATTTGTGCTGTTACTGTAGATAACTAACTCGTAACGTATGTACTTCGAACTCTAGCCTCATAAAGAGACTAGAGGGGTGTGTTTAGTAATAAATACATATATTTTGAATATATACCTGGTGTGGTCCTCTTTCATTTGGTCACTCAAGAGATTATAGACTGGTAAAACAAGCTGCTTTACATTCCTTCAAGACTTAGCCTGAAGGCTGCTCTCCATAGCTACCACTAGGATAGCTTTCAATAAAGGTTGTCTTTAACCTATCTCCAATAAGGGGTTGTTTGGACTGGTGCAAGGTGCCCACTATAATTAGTGGACAGCATATGCCAGGCCAACTTCTCACATTGGTGTGCAGCGTGTGGGATTCCAGCTTGCTATTGTTTTACCAGATAATCTCAATTGAATTGATCAACTGAAAACCACTAAGGGTACCTAAGGTACATATAATCAAGCTTAGTAATAGAGTAAGTTCTACTGAACTTAGAGTTGTGTGTTAACGGACAGCACACCCTTTCTACAACTCAAGAAAGTTTAGTAGGCCACACTAGAGTAGGTAGTGCATACACCACACCTCACTAGTGATGTCTTCAAAGCCAGGACCTAGTGAGTCCTTGCCAGAAGCCAGTGGGCTTCTTCCCTCCAAGTATGATAAACTCCCATTCTTGGAATTGAGAGCCTTATGCACTACTAGGAAGTTGAAGACAGGCAAAAGTGCTAGCACCCAGCACCTCAGGGAGGTGTTACTAGCTGATGATCTCAGCAGGCCCCTAGGGTCTGAAGGGGTAGGCAAGGAGGGTGGGGCAGAAGATGAGGGAGGGGCCAGGGGTGAAGAAACCCAGGACCCCCTCTGAGACTGGCCAGGAAGGTGAAAATGACCTTGTCCTGGAGAATCCAATTCCTCCTGTGGAGGAGGAGGAGGGAGAGGATCAGACTGACCTCCCCTTTGTCCCCCAGGAAGAGTTCTGAGTGTGCCCAGAAGGTCTAGGTCTCCTTCTCAGGAGTCTAACCACTCTGACACCTCAATAGGGTCCTCTGTCTCCTCTCATAGGAGGGAATCCTCTCATGAGAGAAGAAAGAGACTGATTCAATATGAGCAAACTCAGCTTGAACTCAGGAAACAGCAATTGGCTATAGACAGGGAGTCCCTAGATCTCTATAGAGAGAGACAAAAGTTGGGACTAGAGTCCCATGGTGGCAGCAGTTTCCCCAAAGATAGGGAAAGGTCTTATGACCATAGAAACCTGAGCAAGATTGTCCCTCCCTACCAGAGTGGGGATGATATCCACAAATGGATAACTGCTCTAAAGAGGGCCTGTAAAGTACAGAGGGTTCCTCAGGAGCAGTGGGCAGCAATCTTGTGGCTCTCCTTTGCAGACAAAGGTAGAGACAAGCTCCTCACTGTTAGAGAGGAGGATGCTGATAATTACAAAGTCTTGAAGAGTGCTCTAATTGATGGGTTTGGCCTAACCACTGAACAATACAGGTTAAAGTTCAGGGATACCCAAAAGCACAGACTCAAGACTGGGTGGACTTTGTTGATTGTTCTGCCAAGGCTCTGGAAGGTTGGTTATTGGGCAGTAAGGTATGTGACTTCACAGGATTGTACAATCTGATAATGAGGGAGCAGATTCTTAATAACTGTCAAAATCAGCTGTTGCATCAGCACCTGGTAGACTCTGATCTGACCTCTCCCCAAGAATTGGGAAAGAAGGCAGACAAATGGGTCAGAACCAGGGTGAAGCAGAAGGTACAGAACCAAGGTGGTGACCCTAAGAAGCAAGATTCGAAAACCTCTGATAAGGGTGGGGAGAAGGGTAAAGATCAAAAGTCTTCACAAGGCCCCCAAAAATCTTCTTCAGGTGGGGATTCACAGTCTACCAAAGGGAAAGGCCAAAGAAAACCATGGTGCAAGGTCTGTAAGCAAAAGACCCACTGGACCAGTGATTGCACCAAGTCCAAAGACTCGACTCCAGCCCCCACCAATGCCCCTAAGGCACCTGCTCCCCCTAGTGCAGTTACAGTTGGTGGTGGGACTACACAAGCCAAGGGTTTAGTAGGGTTGACCCTGGGTAAAGAGATGAGCTCTGACCTAGTCAGAGAACTCACTCAGGCTGTCCTAGTCTGTGATGGAGGCATGGATATGACCTCCTCTGTGAGTCCCAGTAATCTGGGCAAGTACAAACAACAGCCTTTGATCAATGGAAGAGAGGCTTTGGCATTTAGGGACACAGGGGCAAGTGTCACCATGGTGACACAAGACCTTGTGAATCCTGGGCAGATAATACTTGGTGAAATGTACCAAGTGACCAATGCTAGCAACGTCAGAACAGACCATACTCTGGCAGTTGTTAACTTCTCCTGGGGAGGGGTAACTGGCCTTAAGAAGGTTGTGGTAAGTGCAGACCTACCCGTTGAATGCTTGCTTGGCAATGACTTAGAAACTTCAGCTTGGGCAGAAGTGGAGCTCAGGACCCATGCAGAAATGCTGGGGATCCCTGCAGATGTGTTTGCTGTGACCAGGTCACAAGCCAAAATGTCTAGCACTGAACAGGCCTTGGATTCTGGAATAATGGACCAAGTGCCCTCCAAGAAGAGGAGTAGTAGGGTAAAGGCAGTGCCTTCCCCTTGGCTCAGAAGGAAGATCAGTCCCTTGAGGGGGATGATCTCAGTCCTGAGGAAGGAACTGTCCCAGAGGAGCTTGAACCTGAACAGGTTGAGTTCTTGGGGACAGGGGGACCTTCCAGGGCAGATCTGAGCCAGGAGCAGCAGAGCTGCCCCTCTCTTGAACCCCTCAGACAGCAAGCTGCTGCTGAGGCTGCTGGGAAAGCTAGTGATCCCCATACTGTGTATTGGGATGACGGACTCTTGTACTCAGAGTGTAGAGACCCCAAGCCTGGTGCTACCAGGAGGTTGGTTATACCTCTGAAGTTCAGGGGCTTCCTATTGACCCTAGCCCATGATATTCCCTTAGCAGGTCACCTGGGCCAGAACAAGACTTGGGACAGAATTGTCCCTCACTTTCACTGGCCCCACATGTCTGAAGACACCAAGGAGTTTTGTCGCTCCTGTGTAACCTGCCAGGCCAGTGGCAAGGCAGGTGGCACTACAAAGGCCCCCTGATACCACTACCTGTGGTGGGGGTTCCCTTTGAAAGGGTGGGGATTGACATTGTCGGTCCCATGGATCCCCAAACAGCATCTGGGCACAGGTTTATCCTGGTGGTAGTGGATCATGCCACCAGGTACCCAGAGGCTATTCCCCTTAGGACCACTACAGCACCTGTGGTGGCAAGGGCCCTCCTGGGAATTTTCTCAAGAGTGGGCTTCCCTAAGGAGGTTGTATCAGACAGGGATACAAACTTTATGTCTGGGTACTTAAAAGCAATGTGGAAGGAGTGTGGAGTGACTTACAAGTTCACCACACCCTATCACCCACAATGCAATGGTTTAGTTGAGAGATTCAACAAAACCTTGAAGGGCATGATTAAAGGGCTCCCAGAAAAGCTTAGGCGAAGATGGGACATACTCTTGCCCTGCCTTTTATTTGCATACAGGGAGGTGCCTCAAAAGGGGTTGGCTACAGCCCTTTTGAACTTTTGTTTGGTCACCCTGTCAGGGGTCCATTGTGCTTGGTGAAGGAAGGATGGGAGTTACCTCTCAAGCCCCCAAAGCAAGACATAGTGGACTACGTACTTGGTCTCCGCTCCCAGATGGCTGAGTATATGAAAAAGGCAACTAAAAACCTTGAGGCTAGCCAGGAACTTCAAAAGGCCTGGCATGACCAAAAGGCTGTACTGACTGTCTATCAGCCAGGACAGGAGGTGTGGGTGTTGGAGCCAGTGGCCCCAGCAGCTCTCCAAGACAAATGGAGTGGACCCCATACCATTGTTGAGCAGAAGGGTGAGGTTACCTACTTAGTAGACCTAGGAACACCCAGGAGTCCCCACAGGGTTCTCCATGTCAACAGGTTAAAACCATATGTGGACAGGGCAGACATGGGCTTGCTCATGGCTACTGATGAGGGACAGGAGGAAGAGAGTGACCCACTCCCTGACCTGCTCTCACAGAACCCTGATGATGGGTCAGTGGATGGTGTAGCCTTGGCAGGCAGCCTCACTACCCAGCAGCAAACTGATTGCAGACAAGTGCTCAATCAGTTCAGGCATATGTTCTCTCTGACACCAAGTCAGACCACCTGGTGCACTCATGAAGTGGACACTGGGGACAGTCTGCCTATTAAAAATAAGATTTATAGGCAACCTGACCATGTCAGGGACTGTATCAGGACAGAAGTCCAGAAGATGTTGGATTTGGGAGTTATTGAACCCTCAGATAGCCCTTGGGCTAGTCCAGTGGTCCTTGTGCCAAAACCTCACACCAATGGTGGGAAAAGAGAGATGAGGTTTTGTGTGGACTACAGGGGTCTCAATGCAGTCACTAGGACTGATGCCCATCCAATACCAAGGGCAGATGAGCTAATAGACACTTTGGCCTCAGCCAAGTATCTAAGCACATTTGACACTGACAGCTGGCTACTGGCAGATCAGACTAGCTGATGATGCAAAGCCAAAGACAGCATTTTCAACCCCTAGTGGGCATTATCAATTTGTGGTGATGCCCTTTGGTCTGAAGAATGCACCTGCCACTTTTCAGAGGTTGGTGAATACAGTCCTTAGAGGTCTGGAAGCCTATAGTGCAGCATATCTAGATGATATTGCTGTCTTTAGCTCCACCTGGTCCACCTCAGAAATGTTTTACAGGCCCTGCAGAAAGCAGGCCTGACTATCAAGGCCACCAAGTGCCAGATAGGGCAGAGTCAGATTGTGTACCTGGGCCACATTGTGGGTGGAGGCCAGGTTCAACCACTGCAGAGCAAGATCCAGACCATCATGTACTGGACTGCTCCCACTACCCAGACTCAGGTGAGAGCCTTCTTAGGCCTGACTGGGTACTATAGGAGATTTGTCAAGGGGTATGGATCAATAGTGACACCCCTGAATGACTTAACTTCCAAGAAAATGCCCAAAAGGTTCAGTGGACAGTTAGCTGTCAAAAGGCATTTGATGACCTGAAGCAGGCCATGTGCACTGCTCCCATTCTACAGAGTCCTGATTACTCCAAGAAGTTCATTGTTCAAACTGATGCATCTGAATTGGGGGTAGGGGCTGTACTGTCACAATTGAATGAAGAAGGTCAGGATCAGCCAGTAGCTTTCATTAGCAGAAGGCTGACCCCTAGAGAGAAACATTGGTCAGCCTTTGAGAGGAAGGCCTTTGCTGTGGTCTGGGCTCTGAAGAAGTTGAGGCCATACTTGTTTGGTACTCACTTCCTTGTTCAAACAGACCATAAGCCCCTCTTATGGCTAAAACAAATGAAGGGTGAAAACCCCAAACTGCTTAGGTGGTCCATTTCCCTACAGGGGATGGACTTCACAGTGGAACATAGACCTGGGAGTAACCATGCCAATGCAGATGGACTCTCTAGGTACTTCCACTTAGAACATGAAGACTTAACTGGGCAAGGTTAGTTTAATGTCCCTACGTTTGGGGGGGGGTTGTCTAGGAGAGTAGGATCTGCTTCACATGGGTACCCCCACTTTTTGCTGATGCTTCACTGTTTTTCAACCTTAGTCTGGCTGGGGCCCTGCTAATCAGAACCCCAGCCTAGCTGCTTCCTCTCTAAAATGGTTTCCATGTGCCTTAGGCACATCTCTGATTGGAATCTGGAGTGCCCTTATAAGTCCCTAGTATATGGTATAATATGTACCCAGGGCATAGGTACCTCAGAGGCCTACCAGGGGCTGCAGCATGTATTGTGCCACCCCTGGAAGGCCATCCAAACTGACACCACAGGTCTGCTACTGCAGCCTGGGTAAGGTGGTGCATGCACCCCTTACTGTGATATAGGCTACCTATATCACTATATACATACACACATATAAACCTATAAGTCACTCCTATGGCAGGCCTTATCAATCCTGAAGGCAGAGTGCGTGGTTCCTATGTGAGAGGGTGCCCCTGCATGAGCAGGGCCCCTCTGCAGCGTTCGGAGACCCTTCTCTGATGCTGTTTGTAGTGCAGCCTGACCATATACTCTTAAGCGCATTATAACCTCGCGTTAAATGCTAACTTTGGGATGGCTGCACGGAAACATGTCGTGTTTGGTGTCAAACTTCTTGGAATACTACCCCCCCCGCCAGTTCTGGTGGCGGGGGTAGCATTCCACCCTTCTAGAGGGAAAGACATGTACACACCGGTATGCCGGTACTGACTTTCCAAGCCCTGGCATCACAAAATGGATGCCGCTGCCACAGACACGAGTCTGGCCTCCTGCTGCTGACCGAAACTCCGGCAGGGGAGGCCTGGACAATAGGTTTCCTGTCCCAGGGAGGTGTGACCACCTCCCCAGACAGGATAGTGTGTATTGGGGCTGGGCGGGAGCACTCTCTGGTGCTTTGAAGTCCTGCACTGGGGGCACACTTGGTGTCCCTGTGCATACCCCAGTTCAAACCGGCTCAGGGGCTTCCAGCCCCTGCTCTGGCGCGAAACTGGACAAAGGGAAAGGGGTGTAACCACCCCTCTGCCCTGACCCTCCCATAGGTGGGGTCACAGAGTATGTCCAACCCCCTACCTTAGTATAAGTAAGGGAACCCAGTCCTTAGGACTTTAGATTTACCTGGATGAAACTCTGACACAGAATCCTGGACCTTCGACGCTCTACTTCAAGATTAGAGGACTGAAGAATCTCCCTTGGGGTCAAGGAGTGACTCCCCTGCTTGGCAGGCACCAAAGAAGCAATTGTCTGGTCTGCATCACCGAAGCTCCCGTCGGACGCCGAAGTCTTTGCATCACCAGAGGTGGATTTCCAGACTTCCCCGAGGCTGCCCTGAGTCCCCAGCAAAGCTGAGGCCCGTAGCTGCCGTGGGTAACATGGAACCATGACCCCTGGACACCGATCGCATTTGCAAGTGCATCCTCTTCTGGGTCTCCCACGAAGTCGTGCTTTGGGCTCCAAATAGCCCCATCCTCCAGCACCAACTGCACCGAAGATCACTGGCCTCCACTCCACGAGTGTCCTGTGAGCCAGCTCCACGTGCACCGTCTCGAGGCTCCTTCGCGGTCACTAGTCCGTTGGCTAGAAGGCCCTCCTGAAGGCCAATCTTTTTCTGCTTGGGCTCCCTGGTTGCTCCAGGTGTGCCCTGACTTATCCTTGCTGGGTGAGTCCCCCAGACCTTGCTGGTCTGCAACATCGTCCTTCTTTGCTTTCCACGAGACTTGCCGTTGCCAAGGCTTGTTGGGTCCAATCCGGTCGCCAACACCCCTGTAATCGACAGACGTCATGTGACAGCTCGAATCCAGCTCCTGGTTGTCGTCGATGCCTCCTGGACCTCGTGGCTGAAGAGTCAAGATGACTGTCTACCTACCTGAAGCACTCGACATCGGTGGGCATCTGCTCATCGCCTTCCTGGTCACTGGCTAGTGACCCAGACTCTGTCCCCTCTGCTTTCAGGTTCTTCAGATCTTCGATCCACCTTTGGATCCACCCGAACACTTTCGACTTGGTCGCCAGCAGCACTTTGCAGCAGATCGCCATAGAAAGCGACGACGTAAACCCGACCCCGAAAGACACCTATGCACCCGGCTTCCCTGGGTGAGGTAACTCGAGTACTCCGGTGCTCCCGTGGGTATAGACACTAGAACAGCCTAGTTCTCAAAGGGTTTGCTCCAAGTCCTCCTCTAAGTGTCCCTTTTCTTTTAAATTCTAATCGCGACTTTCCCCATAGAAGTTAACGGTGGTTCGCGGTTGTGTTCATACACTGCACGCGTCCCCCGTGGGTCCCCTGTGTCACTGCCTTGGGTGGTTCCTTGTGGTCCAAGCACTTCTACAGGCTCTAGGCCTTGTGTCTAGCTCAGTCGTGGTTCTTATACCACTTTATTGGTATATGGTTTGGTACGCCCCTGGGGCTCAAACGTGTATTTGTGCTATTACTGTAGATAACTAACTCGTAACGTATGTACTTCGAACTCTAGCCTCATAAAGAGACTAGAGGGGTGTGTTTAGTAATAAATACATATATTTTGAATATATACCTGGTGTGGTCCTCTTTCATTTGGTCACTCAAGAGATTATAGACTGGTAAAACAAGCTGCTTTACATTCCTTCAAGACTTAGCCTGAAGGCTGCTCTCCATAGCTACCACTAGGATAGCTTTCAATAAAGGTTGTCTTTAACCTATCTCCAATAAGGGGTTGTTTGGACTGGTGCAAGGTGCCCACTATAATTAGTGGACAGCATATGCCAGGCCAACTTCTCACAAACCCTTTGAGAAGTTTCGGCCTAAAAGTACGTTCATGGTGCCATTTTCCCACAAAACTCTTGACAACTTTGAACTACTTGTAAAAAAGGATCTACAGTCCATTAGATATCAATTACCCAAGCGCATGAACCTCACTCCTAAAGAACGAAAAATCTTACGCTCTTTAAGTCAAGATAAATACTTAGGGGTCGATTCCGATCCCGGTCGGAGGCGCACCTAATACCATTCGGCCGGGAAAAAACCAAGGCGAATGCCTGTTTCCCGACCGATTCGCACATACGTCCAAACGAGCAAGTACGATGCGCACAACTGCCCAAATCCCGACCCAGTCGTACTCACCCAATACAGGTCCAGTTCTCCGACCGATGCGGATCCGGAAACGCAGAATCGAGTCGCACGGAAGCCAAAATGCAGCCCCGTCCGGTCGGACAAGTACGATGCGCTTTCTGTACGCGCCGAACCCGTCGCTACGCACGGCACGTCAAAGCATCCGGGAGAGGCGTACATAAGCTCCGATGCGCGCCACAAGACGATCCACGGCTACGAGACGAACACGCCAGTGACGAGGACGAGGCGAAGCAAAGAGAAAGACGAACGAGACGAACCAACCATGAATCCCATCGCGCAGGTCCTACCAATACTCTACATCTATTACCGGAACAGGCACGGACGCGTACGGCGCAGAAGGTAAGTCAGACACCAACCACAAAAACAAACTACACGTACCCGACATATCACACACACACAGAGGGATGCAGAAATTACTTACACCAGCAACAGCAGCACCATAGGGGCGGGATGGCCATCACCAATGCCACATATACACATAGGGGCCTGGATGCCAACAACTAACACCACCCCTTCCCAGGGGGTGCCAGATGCCTACCACTACTACCACCTCGACCCATGGGGGGCTGGATGCCTGTCACCACTACCACCTCTACCCATGGGGGGCTGGATGCCTGTCACCACTACCACCCCTACCCATGGGGGGCTGGATGCCTACCACTACTACCACCTCTACCCATGGGGGGCAGGATGCCTGTCACTACTACCACCTCTACCCATGGCGGGCTGGATGCCTGTCACTACTACCACCACTACCCATGGGGGGCTGGATGCCTGTCACTACTACCACCCCTACCCATGGGGGGCTGGATGCCTACCACTACTACCACCCCTACCCATGGGGGGCTGGATGCCTGTCACCACTACCACCCCTACCCATGGGGGGCTGGATGCCTACCACTACTACCACCTCTACCCATGGGGGGCAGGATGCCTGTCACTACTACCACCTCTACCCATGGGAGGCTGGATACCTGTCACTACTACCACCCCTACCCATGGGGGGCTGGATGCCTGTCACTACTACCACCCCTACCCATGGGGGGCTGGATGCCTACCACTACTACCACCCCTACCCATGGGGGGCTGGATGCCTGTCACTACTACCACCCCTACCCATGGGGGGCTGGATGCCTGTCACTACTACCACCCCTACCCATGGGGGGCTGGATGCCTACCACCACTACCACCTCTATCCATGGGGGGCTAGATGCCTACCACTACTACCACCTCTACCCATGGGGGGCTGGATGCCTACCACCACTACCACCTCCACCCATGGGGGGCTGGATGCCTGTCACTACTACCACCCCTACCCATTGGGGACAGAATGCCTACCACCAACAACACCCCCACTCACAGGATGGCTAATCCATGACACAACAAGCACACACCAACATAAGGAATGCAACAAAAAGACATCCCCCCAACACCATGACAAGCGTGTGTAGACTGTGTCAAATGCCTACAACACTGAACATGACTTTGAACATACAATGTGACCCCCTATCACATGTGTCACACATAAATGTGTGTGGCCCCCACAGTGCAAGCAGACCATGACCACTGTGGCAATGGGGTCCAACCCCCATCATCACAGTGACCAAAAGGTAAGTGTGGGGTCCATAGCTGAAGCACATTTTGAACATTGTGGCAATGGGGCCCAACCCCCATCATCACAGTGACCAAAAGGTAAGTGTGGGGTCCATAGCTGAAGCACATTTTGCACATTGTGGCAATGGGGTCTAAACCCCCATCATCACAGTGAACAAAAGGTAAGTGTGGGGTCCATAGCTGAAGCACATTTTGAACATTGTGGCAATGGGGTCTAACCCCCCATCATCACAGTGACCAAAAGGTAAGTGTGGGGTCCATAGCTGAAGCACATTTTGCACATTGTGGCAATGGGGTCTAAACTCCCATCATCACAGTGAACAAAAGGTAAGTGTGGGGTCCATAGCTGAAGCACATTTTGAACATTGTGGCAATGGGGTCCAACCCCCATCATCACAGTGACCAAAAGGTAAGTGTGGGGTCCATAGCTGAAGCACATTTTGAACATTGTGGCAATGGGGTCTAAACCCCCATCATCACAGTGAACAAAAGGTAATTGTGGGGTCCATAGCTGAAGCACATTTTGAACATTGTGGCAATGGGGCCCAAACCCCATCATCACAGTGACCAAAAGGTAAGTGTGGGGTCCATAGCTGAAGCACATTTTGCACATTGTGGCAATGGGGTCTAAACCCCCATCATCACAGTGACCAAAAGGTAAGTGTTGACATTGAAAAAGCTGCAACTGCCAAACTGCATGGATGATTCCTGGTCACAGAACAACAAACACATCAGTGTCAAAGTAGTGCTTGTGTCCCATAGCAACATAGATTGGGGGAGGCAAACAGTGCAGTGCAAATAAGACATACCTTTGGCCATGTGCAGACAAACATCACCCATGGGGGCTGACACTGTCAACATCCATCAATGACACAATGACAGAAGTGACCATCATAATGCAGACCCACATATTTGCACCAATGGGCACACTAATGTAGATACCCTGTGGAGACTGTAGATGTGAGGTGAACAAATAACATACCATGGCAGCAATGGGACACACTAACAATGATCATTGTGCTGACTGATGACCTAGGAGTCCCAGGGACAGCAGGTGAAACCCACCAAACAACATACAGCCAATAGCACACCAAAGATATGCCAATGCAGTGGTGCAGATGCACAAACAGGCAGACCCACACTGCACATCAAACACAACAGGTGAGGGGGTGCCAGTGTCCCCAGGCAACCACACAACACATGATGAGGCCTCAATACCAATTACACAAATGCACATACAGTGCCACACAAAAGTAACTCATGGATCCAAATCCCCTATGTGGGCAATCAGCCATTGTTAGATGAGAGGGAGCACAAATTACACATGTCACACAAGCTTGTAGGAACAGCAACTAACACAGCAAGAGACAGACCCACCACAGCACTACCCCCAGGGACCCCATATTGTGCTGACACTAGCCTGCATGCTAATCACACTGTGATGACAATGTTAGATGTCGTTCACACTGTGAACCCCAGCCATGTGTCCTGAGCAACTAACTACCATCACACCTACACAAGCTCCAATCAATCAGCACGGCCTGCCAGCCAAGGCCAATATGGAGGTAGGGGTCTTGCCGTGCAACAACTCACTTTTGCACACACTCAACACCACACACCCTGGTCTCCACCAATGTGCAGCAGTGAAGCTCACATGGACTGCTGACATTGCACATGCACCCATGACAATACCAGGGGTGGTGGTGGGAACCAAGGTGCAGAAACCCATCACACATGGCCAGTCAACAAGACTTGTCAATGTCTGACACACAGCACAGTATGCTGTACATGGGCATGATGTGAAATCCACCACAATCAATGGGATCCTGGCCATAGTCACACACCAATGAAGAAGCCAAGGTGACACACGAAGAACACACGTACACAACTACCAACATTGCAGCTCTGACCCTGAGGAGTGGCAGCTGTCACACACACAACGTGTCACAATCACTGTAAGCTAACACAAACTGTAAATCACATTACTCGTGTAAACAACAAGTGCCAAGGGGAATCCTGAATGTGTCCCATCTGCGTTTGCCCGCATCCCCAGCACTGACAACAAAGACAACCTGGGATGACAACCTCATGAACATTAGTTTGCCATGCACCCACATCACAGAGAAACCAGGTCCAAGATGCTGGATGAACACAGAACAACTCAGCAAGCATCACAAACAGGAACATCCCTAGGGACACAGCCTGTGTAGGAAAAGGGAAGGGAACACGCACAGACATGCTTACACAACACAGGCCCACGCAATGTCACCAGATTACACACTTCCATGAGGGCACACCACTCCTGTGGAAGGTCCGCTGTGCCAAACCTTGTCTGTGCACGACCCAAACATGTCAGCAGAACACTCAGTCAGTGAGTCAACAACCACAGCACACAGAAGGCTCTGCTCACATCAGCCTGGGTACGGGGGTGTCACGTCAGTCATCTGCACACACACCAAACACCTGTCAAGCAAGTTGCACTGTATACACAGATGAGTCCTTCGACATTGATGTGCAAAACTGCATGTACGGTGGAGCTGGGCACACAGTCAGGGAAATTGGAACATTGAACAGTGGTAAGCCCACCAGATGTGCATCAGTGTAAGACAAAGATGTTCATTTACTAATGCAAAAAGGACATCCCTGTGACAAATGCTGAACATTACACCCTCAGACTGTAGCAAAGGATGCCATAGATCCAGAATACAACAGGACACATATCCCATGGACCACATGGAGTCCATCACTGCAACACTTCATCGTCCTGATGTGAACACTATTACAACTGCAAATGCAGGATGCTACTCATCCACATCATGTACATCAAAAGAAAACCCAAAAGTAAACAAAAAGAGGCTTTATTCAGCAAATGTCAGGGTAAAAACGGAAGTCCAAAAGAAACTAAGGCCAATGGCCAGTCCAAAATCACAGTACCAACGGGGTGAGAAGTGACAACTGGTCACACATTGCTTGCCTGCACTGGTAAGGTTGGGGGACATCACCCTTGGAGGGGCATACAAGGGGCAGGCCAGGCACCGCAGGGACAGGATCAGGGGATGGCAGAGTGAGGCAGTGAAGGGGTGGTGGGTGCAGGAGTGTCACCGGCAACTGCAGTGGAGGTGTCTAACTCAGGGGGGACCGGCACCACCGTGGTACACAAGTCAGTTGGTGTGGGTGCCGCAACCACTGCAGTGGGCTGGACTGATGTAGTGGACTGGGTACCCACTGCAGTGCCCGAGTCAGACGTGGTGGTTGTGGACTCCACTGCAGTGCATGACTCCAAGGGAGTGGAAGGGCGGGCAGATGAGGTGGGCAGGACAGAGCGTCTGGGTTGGGGGTGGAAGAGCAAGTGGCAGGGGGAGGGCCTAAGCAGTCTGGGGATGCGGTATCGGTGTGTGGGGGAACCTGGGGCAGGGTGTGGCGGGGGAACCTGTGCAGTGGTGGCCTGGGGGATGGAGGAGAGAGACTGGGCGCTGGAGCTGCGTGGTGGTGGTGGTGGGGTCTTGCTCTTCCTGCTCCGGGGGACTTCCGAATGGGCTCCTGTGTCTGCCTGCGCCTGGGGGAGGGTGTCCGGGGGCGAGGGGCACTCCTCTCTGTGTGGGTGGACTTCCTCTTCCCCTGGTGTGCTGGGTCAGCAGGAATGGTGGGGAAGAGGCCGAGGTCACACAGGAAGACCTGCTGTGTATGTGGGGTAGCAGGCGAGGCAAGGGAAGGGGTCTTGGAGGGAGAGGATTTGGAGGACTGCGGAGTGAATGTGGATGCCTGTGTGTGTGTTCCCCATCCCCTGTGTCTGTGGTATCAGTTCCCTGATGATGCTTGTGTGCACGTCTTGCCTTACTCTTGGGTGTGTCTGTGCTGCTCTTGTCTGTGTGTGTGGATGACTGTGCAGGTGTGCATGTGCTTTGGACAGGTAGGGGGGCAGGAAGTGTGGATGGGGCAGAGGTGGGAGGGGTGAGGGACTGTTGGAGGAGGGACACTGCTGCCATCAGGGAGGAGTCCATGGACCAATTGCTCCTCTGTAGGGCAGACATACCCGTCGAGATGCCCTCCATGAATGACACCAGCTGTGTCAACAGAGTGGTGTGTGCATGGAGGACACTCAGCATTGCTGTCTGCCCTACATGAAGCTGCCGAAGGAGGTACACAGACTCCTCACTCAGGGCAGCAGGGGACACAGGGGCAGGGACTGCGGTGCCTGGCACGAAGGAGACACGTTCCTGAGCACGGGAGCCTCCACGGACCTCAGGAATGGCAGCCGATGGGAGGGCGGTGGTGGTGGTGGCGGGGCCAGACAGACTAGCTGGCCTTTGGTGGCTGCCGAGACCCGCCTCCACAAAGGAGTCATCCTCCGAGCTGCTGTGGTCCCCAGCTGAGGTGGATGGTGCTGAGGACTCCTCGGTGTGGCTCCCCTCGCCCTCCGTGCCACTGGGTCCCTCTGACCACTCGTCCAATGCTGACCCAGTCTGGCTCCGCTGCTCCTGCTGGTCCGTGGAGCTGTCGCCTCCTGTGGCCGTGGATGTATCTGCAAACAATTAGGGAAACAGACAAACAACAGTCACCTGCACTGACCGCACACACCACAGTAAGTACAGCACATTACAGAGCAAGCCCTGGCATCCTTAGTTGAACATTGCCTAAAGTCCTCACACAGATTCGGGGAAGCCAATTGTCAGTCTGATGGTCAACCATGGGACTCACACCCCTCCTGCCCTTGCACCCATCTGTCTGGTCCCTGTCTGATGGTAAGACCCCAGTGTGGACACATGCACCACCTACACAGTTGTTGGACATTGCAGGGAACATGGTGAAGCATGTGAACATACACACATCACATCTCTTGCCACTGAGTCAGTGCAGGTGTCCGGATGAAGGGATGGCCAGATTCTAATTAGGAATGCATGTGATGCATACCAGCACCAGACACCATGATGCACCCATGTCCGGATAGTCAATGCCACATTGGGGTGCATGTTGCACATGTCACTCCCCTGCAGGATCAGTCCCAGGAAGTTGAATGCCATGACTCAGGAATGCGTGCAAAGTCATACATAACTGTCTCAAGTCACATGGCCATGACAGCCAGACAACAACAGTCTGCACTGTGTCACAATCCGAGGGCATGGGGAATGCAAGTTATGTGACTGACAAGTGCACATGTCCATCCCCCAGAGACCACATCATCTGTACTACTATTTGTCCACGTCATACCAACTGGACATATGGGGGACATGAAACACAACTCTCTGAACATGTGCACCTCACAGTGTGCTGTGAATGAAAATACAAAAGAAACAATTGATGGACGGAATGCTGGACAATGCAAACATTCACCCCCAGTCACAAGGATCTGGGTTAAATCCATCATTCTTTTGCTCACCACACCACCCCAGTTTGGACCCAGCCATATGCAAATCAGTCTTGACCCTGTTCCTTGTGGGAACAGTCCAGCCCGAACTGCCAAGCCAGGTCCTCGCTGGACCGGAAACAAGCATCCTGGGACCGGTTTCAGGGCATCACCCTTCTTCAGCCAGGCTAGCTTGAATCCATTGGTGTAGTGAGCACGGGACCCACGTCTGGGCATACCCTTCCCACTTAGGGCGACAATTGCAAAAGAAACAATTGATGGACGGAATGCTGGACAATGCAAACATTCACCCCCAGTCACAAGGATCTGGGTTAAATCCATCATTCTTTTGCTCACCACACCACCCCAGTTTGGACCCAGCCATATGCAAATCAGTCTTGACCCTGTTCCTTGTGGGAACAGTCCAGCCCGAACTGCCAAGCCAGGTCCTCGCTGGACCGGAAACAAGCATCCTGGGACCGGTTTCAGGGCATCACCCTTCTTCAGCCAGTCTAGCTTGAATCCAGTGGTGTAGTGAGCACGGGACCCACGTCTGGGCATACCCTTCCCACTTAGGGAGACAATTGCAAAAGAAACAATTGATGGACGGAATGCTGGACAATGCAAATATTCACCCCCAGTCACAAGGATCTGGGTTAAATCCATCATTCTTTTGCTCACCACACCACCCCAGTTTGGACCCAGCCATATGCAAATCAGTCTTGACCCTGTTCCTTGTGGGAACAGTCCAGCCCGAACTGCCAAGCCAGGTCCTCGCTGGACCGGAAACAAGCATCCTGGGACCGGTTTCAGGGCCTCACCCTTCTTCAGCCAGGCTAGCTTGAATCCAGTGGTGTAGTGAGCACGGGACCCACGTCTGGGCATACCCTTCCCACTTAGGGCGACAATTGCAAAAGAAACAATTGATGGACGGAATGCTGGACAATGAAAACATTCACCCCCAGTCACAAGGATCTGGGTTAAATCCATCATTCTTTTGCTCACCACACCACCCCAGTTTGGACCCAGCCATATGCAAATCAGTCTTGACCCTGTTCCTTGTGTGAACAGTCCAGCCCGAACTGCCAAGCCAGGTCCTCGCTGGACCGGACACAAGCATCCTGGGACCGGTTTCAGGGCATCACCCTTCTTCAGCCAGGCTAGCTTGAATCCAGTGGTGTAGTGAGCACGGGACCCACGTCTGGGCATACCCTTCCCACTTAGGGCGACAAATGCAAAAGAAACAATTGATGGACGGAATGCTGGACAATGCAAACATTCACCCCCAGTCACAAGGATCTGGGTTAAATCCATCATTCTTTTGCTCACCACACCACCCCAGTTTGACCCAGCCATATGCAAATCAGTCTTGACCCTGTTCCTTGTGGGAACAGTCCAGCCCGAACTGCCAAGCCAGGTCCTCGCTGGACCGGAAACAAGCATCCTGGGACCGGTTTCAGGGCATCACCCTTCTTCAGCCAGGCTAGCTTGAATCCAGTGGTGTAGTGAGCACGGGACCCACGTCTGGGCATACCCTTCCCACTTAGGGCGACAAATGGAAAAGAAACAATTGATGGACGGAATGCTGGACAATGCAAACATTCACCCCCAGTCACAAGGATCTGGGTTAAATCCATCATTCTTTTGCTCACCACACCACCCCAGTTTGGACCCAGCCATATGCAAATCAGTCTTGACCCTGTTCCTTGTGGGAACAGTCCAGCCCGAACTGCCAAGCCAGGTCCTCTCTGGACCGGAAACAAGCATCCTGGGACCGGTTTCAGGGCATCACCCTTCTTCAGCCAGGCTAGCTTGAATCCAGTGGTGTAGTGAGCACGGGACCCACGTCTGGGCATACCCTTCCCACTTAGGGCGACAAATGCAAAAGAAACAATTGATGGACGGAATGCTGGACAATGCAAACATTCACCCCCAGTCACAAGGATCTGGGTTAAATCCATCATTCTTTTGCTCACCACAGCACCCCAGTTTGGACCCAGCCATATGCAAATCAGTCTTGACCCTGTTCCTTGTGGGAACAGTCCAGTCCGAACTGCCAAGCCAGGTCCTCGCTGGACCGGAAACAAGCATCCTGGGACCGGTTTCAGGGCATCACCCTTCTTCAGCCAGGCTAGCTTGAATCCAGTGGTGTAGTGAGCACGGGACCCACGTCTGGGCATACCCTTCCCACTTAGGGCGACAATTGCAAAAGAAACAATTGATGGACGGAATGCTGGACAATGCAAACATTCACCCCCAGTCACAAGGATCTGGGTTAAATCCATCATTCTTTTGCTCACCACACCACCCCAGTTTGGACCCAGCCATATGCAAATCAGTCTTGACCCTGTTCCTTGTGGGAACAGTCCAGCCCGAACTGCCAAGCCAGGTCCTCGCTGGACCGGAAACAAGCATCCTGGGACCGGTTTCAGGGCATCACCCTTCTTCAGCCAGGCTAGCTTGAATCCAGTGGTGTAGTGAGCACGGGACCCACGTCTGGGCATACCCTTCCCACTTAGGGTGACAATTGCAAAAGAAACAATTGATGGACGGAATGCTGGACAATGCAAACATTCACCCCCAGTCACAAGGATCTGGGTTAAATCCATCATTCTTTTGCTCACCACACCACCCCAGTTTGGACCCAGCCATATGCAAATCAGTCTTGACCCTGTTCCTTGTGGGAACAGTCCAGCCCGAACTGCCAAGCCAGGTCCTCGCTGGACCGGAAACAAGCATCCTGGGACCGGTTTCAGGGCATCACCCTTCTTCAGCCAGGCTAGCTTGAATCCAGTGGTGCAGTGAGCACGGGACCCACGTCTGGGCATACCCTTCCCACTTAGGGCGACAATTGCAAAAGAAACAATTGATGGACGGAATGCTGGACAATGCAAACATTCACCCCCAGTCACAAGGATCTGGGTTAAATCCATCATTCTTTTGCTCACCACACAACCCCAGTTTGGACCCATCCATATGCAAATCAGTCTTGACCCTGTTCCTTGTGGGAACAGTCCAGCCCGAACTGCCAAGCCAGGTCCTCGCTGGACCGGAAACAAGCATCCTGGGACCAGTTTCAGGGCATCACCCTTCTTCAGCCAGGCTAGCTTGAATCCAGTGGTGTAGTGAGCACGGGACCCACGTCTGGGCATACCCTTCCCACTTAGGGCGACAAATGCAAAAGAAACAATTGATGGACGGAATGCTGGACAATGCAAACATTCACCCCCAGTCACAAGGATCTGGGTTAAATCCATCATTCTTTTGCTCACCACACCACCCCAGTTTGGACCCAGCCATATGCAAATCAGTCTTGACCCTGTTCCTTGTGGGAACAGTCCAGCCCGAACTGCCAAGCCAGGTCCTCGCTGGACCGGAAACAAGCATCCTGGGACCGGTTTCAGGGCATCACCCTTCTTCAGCCAGGCTAGCTTGAATCCAGTGGTGTAGTGAGCACGGGACGCACGTCTGGGCATACCCTTCCCACATAGGGCGACAAATGCAAAAGAAACAATTGATGGACGGAATGCTGGACATTGCAAACATTCACCCCCAGTCACAAGGATCTGGGTTAAATCCATCATTCTTTTGCTCACCACACCACCCCAGTTTGGACCCAGCCATATGCAAATCAGTCTTGACCCTGTTCCTTGTGGGAACAGTCCAGCCCGAACTGCCAAGCCAGGTCCTCGCTGGACCGGAAACAAGCATCCTGGGACCGGTTTCAGGGCATCACCCTTCTTCAGCCAGGCTAGCTTGAATCCAGTGGTGTAGTGAGCACGGGACCCACTACTGGGCATACCCTTCTCACTTAGGGCGACAAATGCAAAGAAACAATTGATGGACGGAATGCTGGACAATGCAAACATTCACCCCCAGTCACAAGGATCTGGGTTAAATCCATCATTCTTTTGCTCACCACACCACCCCAGTTTGGACCCAGCCATATGCAAATCAGTCTTGACCCTGTTCCTTGTGGGAACAGTCCAGCCCGAACTGCCAAGCCAGGTCCTCGCTGGACCGGGAAACAAGCATCCTGGGACCGGTTTCAGGGCATCACCCTTCTTCAGCCAGGCTAGCTTGAATCCAGTGGTGTAGTGAGCACGGGACCCACGTCTGGGCATACCCTTCCCACTTAGGGCGACAAATGCAAAAGAAACAATTGATGGACGGAATGCTGGACAATGCAAACATTCACCCCCAGTCACAAGGATCTGGGTTAAATCCATCATTCTTTTGCTCACCACACCACCACCATGAGGCACAGGGTCAAGACTGATTTGCATATGGCTGGGTTCAAACTGGAATGGCATGGTGAGCAAAAAAACGATGGATTTAGGCCCAGATCTCTGTACTGGGGTGAATGTATGACATTGTTCTGCATTCTGTCCATCAATTGTTGTTTTTGCATTTGTCACCCCGAGTGGGACGGGTATGCCCAGACGTGGGGCCCGTGCTCTCCATGCCACTGGAATCAAGCTATCCTGGCTGAAGAGGGGTGAAACCCCGAAACCGGTCCTAGGATGCTTGTTTCCAGTCCAGGGAGGACCTGGCTTGGCAGGTCGGGCTGGACTGTTCCCATGAGGCACAGGGTCAAGACTGATTTGCATTTGGCTGGGTTCAAACTGGAATGGCATGGTGAGCAAAAACGATGGATTTAGGCCCAGATCTCTGTACTGGGGTGAATGTATGACATTGTTCTGCATTCTGTCCATCAATTGTTGTTTTTGCATTTGTCACCCCGAGTGGGACGGGTATGCCCAGACGTGGGTCCCGTGCTTCTCCATGCCACTGGAATCAAGCTATCCTGGCTGAAGAGGGGTGAAACCCCGAAACCGGTCCTAGGATGCTTGTTTCCAGTCCAGGGAGGACCTGGCTTGGCAGTTCGGGCTGGACTGTTCCCATGAGGCACAGGGTCAAGACTGATTTGCATATGGCTGGGTTCAAAATGGAATGGCATGGTGAGCAAAAAAACGATGGATTTAGGCCCTGATCTCTGTACTGGGGTGAATGTATGACATTGTTCTGCATTCTGTCCATCAATTGTTGTTTTTGAATGAAAATACAGCTGCTTGAAAGCCACAGTCGCAAACACCTGTGTGCACAGTCAAGTGATCAGACACCTATAAGTCACAGAAGTATCGTCTATCATGGTCACATCTCAGATGGCATGCTGAGCCCCAAACGATGAACATACCAGTAGTCCTGACAACGAAGACACAGCACAATGAGACAGAGGCAGACACCTGAGGGTACATTTCACTGACCACAACATGCCAGATGATACACGGGAGTGGGAGTACAGAGTGTATTGTATGCACTGGAGTAGGCATGACTGTCCAGCTCCACCTGTATGAGGGATGAGTCCTGGACAGTAGGCAGGTGGCTAAGCATGTGTGACACACTGGATACACATACTCCTGAGGCCCAAATATTGTTCCCACCAGCAGCATGCGTGTGTGCCACATTCCCCAGGGACATGTGGTGAGTCAGAGCAGCAAGCGGACCACATATCAAAGTTACACGCAGATCACATGTCAGAACTTAGGCATTGTGTAAGCAATTGACCCACCCATGAATTGCACAACATAGTCACGAGAACAAATGCTGTCCCCCACCTTGAGCAAAGCAAAATGCAATGACACAGTCCCCAAATTAGACAATTTCCTGACTATAAGGGCCACACATATGCGTATCATAGGATCAGTGGGCATGTAACAAATGAGGGACATGGGTCCTGGACCACATGACTGATGTACTGTGGAAGTTTAACCAGGCCAGAGGAGGGCACATAGCATGGCAGAAAAAGTGCACAGTGCAGTCATGGACTCACCCCTCCTTGCTGCTGTCTGTCCTTCAGCTGCCCATCCAGGTCAGGGAAGACCACCGCCAGGATCCGGAGCATGTGGGGGTCAGGGTCCGGTGTCCGCCCCTCCTGCGAGGAGGCGACAGCTTCAGCTGGACCCTTGCGATCCTCCGGGTCCAGCCACGAAGGTCCTGCCACCTCTTTTGGCAGTTGCGGATCCTGCGACTGTAGACCCCCACGGATCTTACTTTCCGGGCGATGGTCAGCCAGATGTCCTGCTTCTGGTGGGCATCAACCTGTGAGGATGACAAAGTGAAAAGGCCATTACTACACATGCAACATATACGTGCATCACACAGTTGGATATACATGTCTCAATCACAGGGGCATATGATGTACACAGGCAGTGCAACAATGGCTATGAACAGTTTGCCAGCAGTCACTACATGGTATCATGGCATGGGAAGTAAACCTAGTTGGAATGCACTGTTACTGCACTGTACCAGTTCTGTGCATGTGACTGCACACTTTGGGGTGTGACAACACTCAGTGGGCATGCTAGCCAGTGGTGTGCACACTTAAAGCCCTGCTAGTCAGACAACATGCACAATTAGTGAGGCAGTGGACAGCACACTCACCTGCTCCCCTGGTGTCCCATACAGCTTGCTGTACTGTGGAAGGAGGCTGTCCAGCAGGGCCTGGTTCTCCTCAAGGCTGAAGGCTGGGGCTCTCTCCACAGTACGTGCCATTGCAGGAGCCAGAGGATGCATAAACAGCAGCAGTGTTGGTGGCAGATGTCGTCCTGGAGCATGTAGTGCAGGCAAGTGAGGTCTCAGGGGAACAGCCAGCATTATATGTGTGCTGCAGAGGCAGATACTGTCCCATGTGTGCAAAGTGATAGGTCCAAGTCGTTTGCATCTTCTGAATTTGACCTATCCATGGAATTGCAGCACTAATACATGCCCACCGCATCCTTCAAATCTTCAACTTCATGACACCCATGATTTTGCAACATTGTTGTGGCTGGCCAACTGAATTCACTGCATCAGACTCGTTGGAGCTTCGAAAACGAGTCCGTTGCCATGCCAGGTCCCAGCCAATGTGTGCGCACCGTTCGGTCCATTGCTCTACAACGCGTACCAGGCATACAACACGTACCCGCTCACATTCAATGCAATGGGCCGTCCGAGCACACCGATCGGTCCATTGCTGTTCAACGCGTACCAGGCATACAACGCGTACCCGCTCACATTCAATGCAATGGGCCGGCCGGGCACACCGATCGGTCCATTGCTCTACAACGCGTACCCGCTCACATTCAATGCAATGGGCCGGCCGGGCACACCGATCGGTCCATTGCTCTACAACGCGTACCCGCTCACATTCAATGCAATGGGCCGGCCGGGCACACCGATCGGTCCATTGCTGTACAACGCGTACCCGCTCACATTCAATGCAATAGGCCGGCCGGGCACACCGAACGGTCCATTGCTCTACAACGCGTACCAGGCATACAACGTGTACCCGCTCACATTCAATGCAATGGGCCGGCCGGGCACACCGATCGGTCCATTGCTGGACAACGCGTACCCGCTCACATTCAATGCAATGGGCCGGCCGGGCACACCGATCGGTCCATTGCTGTACAACGCGTACCCGCTCACATTCAATGCAATGGGCCGGCCGGGCACACCGATCGGTCCATTGCTGTACAACGCGTACTCGCCACATTCAATGCAATGGGCCAGCCGGGCACACCGATCGGTCCATTGCTCTACAACGCGTACCAGGCATACAACGCGTACTCGCTCACATTCAATGCAATGGGCCGGCCGGGCACACCGATCGGTCCATTGCTGTACAACGCGTACCCGCTCACATTCAATGCAATGGGCCGGCCGGGCACACCGATCGGTCCATTGCTGTACAACGCGTACCCGCTCACATTCAATGCAATGGGCCGGCCGGGCACACCGATCGGTCCATTGCTCTACAACCCGTACCCGCTCACATTCAATGCAATGGGCCGGCCGGGCACACCGATCGGTCCATTGCTCTACAACACGTCCCTGGACAGGTCACACGCATATGTCACCATGCTGGTCACTGGTGAACCTATGCCAGCCACATTTACTTTCCAGGGACTCAGGGGCACACCTACAACACCACACCCAGTCCACACTGTCTATGAGGCATGTGTGGCAGCATAAACCTCATCTGTGTATGGGGGTGAACATGTGGATTTTGGGGTGGCACTTGGGGGCAGACACACCCAGGCTGTGCACGTGTTAATGGGGACAGGGTCCTTTGTGTGTTGTGCACCTGACCACTGTGGTGTGCAACTTTTCATTTCTGAGCATGTGTCATGGTCACATTTCCAGGTTGTGTATGTGTATGACATGTCACATACCCCCAGGCTCACATGTGGGAAGGCATGTACGTCACAGGGTGGCCCATTCCAACAATAGTGATGTCCCTCCACAGTCTGTGTGCATGTTGTGTATCACATGTCTCTGACTCCATGTGCACAATGGGAGACAGTCTCCACATCCACGTGGTTTGTGCATGAACTTTGATGGGGTGTGTGTGTGTGTCACAGACGTCCATGTCTGTCCTGCAGAGGCTACAGGGGCCACTACCTGTGGGCGTCATGTTTGTTTTTCTGACGTGTACATGATACGCCATGTCATGCCAGTGTCCATGTGGCAAGACAGGCTCCCTGGGAATCTACCTGTCAATGAGCTGTGATGCCTGTGGAGCATCTGTCCAGACATGTCACTGTCGTATGTGTGTGGAACGTGAGAGCAGTTAATGGGTACTGTGACACAGCTTAATGGTGTCCCATAGCACACCCTGGAACCTGTTGTCAACACTTGTTGAACAGGGATGTTAGATGATGTCCATGTAGGTGCCATATATGTCCAAACGGAACGACACACACATCAAGTACTTGTGTATGTTGATGATGTATCATGTGAAGTTGAGTATGGTGAACGGCACATAGGTGGGGTGACTGACAATCTTGCTTTCTTCACCTATGCACTGCAGGGCTCCTGCTGTCCATCGACCATTCCCAGACCTGGCAACGATGGTGGAACGTGACAGCATCCGACGGTACCGCTTCACCAGGCAGCTTATTGAGGATTTGGCAGTGCGGTTGGCCCCACATTTGCAGCCTGGCCGTCCGTATCCTACAGCGCTGACCCCCAAGGTGAAGGTGATGGCAGCCCTACACTTCTTTGCCACCGGTACCTTTCAACACACTGTGGCAACTACTGGTGGGATGTCACAGACTATGTTCAGCCGTGTGCTACGCGATGTTTTGGGGGCAATGTTGATATACCTCAACCAGTACATCTATTTCCCAACACGTCAACGACTCACTGACGTCAAGAGTGACTTCTATGCCCTGGGGAGGATGCCACATGTAATTGGCTCCATTGATGGGACACATGTGTCTTTGATACCACCACAGGCACATGAGCAGGCATACCGCAACCGTAAACATTATCACTCGATCAATGCTCTGGTGGTATGTCTTGCAGATATGACCATCTCACATGTGTGTGCCCGCTTCCCCGGTTCGGCACACAATGCCTACGTGATGAGGAGTAGTCGCATCCCGAGGATGATGTCACAGATGCCGAACCAGCGTGCCTGGCTTGTTGGTGTGTACTGACTTTGTACCATTGTGTGTGTTCTGCTATGTTGTTTTCCGCACACATTTTCAAATCGGCTAATGTGCAATTGTCTGTCTGTAGGTGATTCGGGATACCCCAACATGCCGTGGTTGCTGACACCCCTCAGGAACCCTGTGACACCAGCCCAGATGCGCTACAATGAGGCACATGGTCGGACGAGGAGGGTGATTGAGCGGACCTTTGGTCTCCTGAAGAGCCGCTTCCGCTGCCTGGACAAGACAGGAGGGGCCCTCCCATATGCCCCAGCAAAGGTGTGCAAGATTGTCATCGTCTGCTGCATGCTACACAACCTGGCAGTGCGGAAGGAGTTGCCTCTCATCCTGGATGACGATGACCAACGTCCGCCACCTGTGGAAGATCCTGGCCTGGGTCACGATGCCAGTGAAGATGATGATGATGATGATGGTGATGTCCGCACAAAGTTCATCACCAACTTCTTCAGCTGAATGTGAGTCTCCAGAGGGTTGTGATGTCAGTGATTTGAGTTTGCATGATATGTGTGTGTGGTGCTCTGGTGCTGTTTGAGTGTGCCCATGTGCTACTTGACTGGATGCGTGCAGCGATGTGTCCTTGCAGGTGGTCTGTACTGCCCAACAGTGTTGACATGCTAACTTGGTTTTGTGTAGTTATCTCGTGACATGTATTAGACATGAGTATTGCCGTCCTGTGCTGTTCTTCATTGTTTTTGACTGTGTGTCATGTCTGTCCTTCACAGGGTGCTGCCGGAGTTGTCTGATCAACTTGGATCCCCCGAATCCATGATTCAACTTCCAAGGTGGAAGCAGTCGTTTCCCTACAGGGGATGTTACGCACACCCCTGGACTTTCTATCTTCTGTTTTTTTGACTTTGTGGCCACAGCCCGGTTGGATTTGCTTGCATTTGCAGTGGAAACAACATGTTTCAAATGTGTAATAAACCTGTGCTTAACTTTGGGATGTGCATTGTCTGTAGTCACACATCTGACTGACATTTGCTTACTGCACCTGCAGTCTAGTTCACAGTGACTGTGAATAGGTGGCGTGCCTGTGCATTCCACTGTATTTAGTTGCAACATCAGTATAGGTGATGAGTCTGATGGCCCTGGTGTGTATGTGTTGTGTGGCCCTAGTGGTGTGTCTCCCTCATATGTGTCACGTCGCCATGACTGGCATGACGGGGTTGGACTTGCTGTAGCAGTTAGCATGCACAGTGTCATTTAGCAGATCACCATCTACATGACAAAAACCACGTTGGAATCACAACAGAGGCAGATATGGTGTATTGGTGAGTTTATTTACATACAGGTGTGAGGATGGTGCACAGGATGGTGGGTGCTGTACATTGTAATTGGAATCCAAAGTTCCCATGTGTATGGGAAGTCTTGGTAGCTGACATGTCCAGAGTAAAGTCCACAGTCATCTGATGAATTTGGCCAACTAGAGCTCCCCATGTCATGTGGGAGAGTTGGGTTGGCTTCAACAGGGAGTGCAGTTTGCACACAGAGGAAAAGTTCCAGAACAGGTGTTGGCTTCCTGGGGGATGTAGATGGCCATCGGACTTTCAGTTTGGCCTCTTCGGACGGCCCCTCTTCTTGGGGGGGGACCCTCAGGTGCAGGCTGCGGCAGTGCAGGGGACTCTCTGCCAGAGTGCTCCTCCCTCCCTGTGGCATTTGCAGTTGTTTCAGCAGCAGTTGTTGTGGGCACACAGGGAGGTGAGGCCATGTTGGTGCTGATCTGGCGGAGGCATGTGAGTATGTCCCTATGCACCGCTGTCAGTTGTTCCAATGTGTTCCACTTGGACTCCATGCCAGACATGTGTGTCTCAAGACGGGACATGTGTGTCTCAACATGTGACATGTGTGTGTCGACACGGGACATGTGGGAGTCCAAGCGGGCATGATGGGCAGCCTGCTGCTGTTGTATGTCCTTGAGGATCCCCACTACCTGGCTGACCTCTCCGGTGCTAGTCTGGTACGCATCCGCGATGTGTGACAGTTGTGGGTCATCATGCAGTCCAGACCCCTCTGCAAAGAGCGACCTATGTCTACCACCCCTCCCACCACCCCTGGCGACACGTGCAGGACCTGCGGTGGCACGCACAGGTGACCGTGGGCCCACTTGGGTGTTGTTCCTGGGCTCGTTGTCACCAGCACCAGTTTGGGCCTGGGTCCCTGCACTGTTGTCATCTGTGGTCCTTGGTCTGTCCGTGTTGGCAGGGGTGGCCTGTGTGTTGGCAGTTGTTGGAGGGGTGGGTGCAGGGGGTGCAGATGTTGGTCCTGCTGGTGCTGCATGATGACTCACACCGGAGGTTCCAGCTGGTTCTTCGCCATCCATGGAGTGCAGTGGCTGATCCACACCAGTGAGCTCAGTGTTCCCCGGAGCCTGGGACAGGGACTCCTCCTCGTCTGCTGCTGTGTCCCCATCAACACCTGTTTTGGGGAGGGACACAGATTGTATGTTATGTTTCTACTGGCATCAATTGTTCAAACACCTGACAGTTGTGACTGTACCTCTGGATGTGGGCCAGGACATTGCATTCTCCTAAATTGTGACAGTCAGAGAGTGATATTGGTGTAGCACATTGTCCTGCCAACCTGTGGCATGTCAATGTGTATGTTGAGGTGTGTGCATGACCAGCATTGGTGGTATTTGGTTGCCATCCAGGCCTCCTTCTCCCCCAGCCCAGTTATCCCACCATGAAGCGTGCTTCCATTGCAGGGAGTGCAAGTTGTCTTTCAGGATGTCAGTCAGTGGTGTCCTGCTGTTGGTTGTTGCACAGTTCCCAGCAGGGCCTTGTGCTCCCCACAGCAGTACCCAGTGTCAGCCATCTTGTGAGTCCTTTTCCACTCCCTGTGATGTGAGCATGGTTGAGAGTGGTGTTGATGGGCCAATTGTGAGGGTGAGCAATATCTGTGCCTACAACTCCCATCATGCTATTGCCTCCACCCCCTTCCCAGCATGCCCATCCTTCCTTCCTTTTGACTGTGCTTCCCTGTGGGGTGGGGTGCCTGTGCTGACAGGATGGCTGGGAGTGTTGTCCTGGCAGTTGTTTGGCTACAAGTCCCAAGAGTGTCCCTGTGCTTCACACAGCATGACCCAGGGTGGTGGTTCTTTGTGGGATCTTCAGTTAGGATGTGAGGCATTGCATTCTCCCAGGTGGGTTATGTGGAGTTAGTGTTGAGGGTGTGTGTGAGGGGAGGTCCTTGTAACTATGGTCATAGCTGTGAGTCCTCCTTCCCACCCAGCCAGATATCCCACCATGGAACGTGCTTCCATTGCAGGGAGTGCAAGTTGTCTTTCAAGATGTCAGTCAGTGGTGTCCTGCTGTTGGTTGTTGCACAGTTCCCAGCAGGGCCTTGTGCTCCCCACAGCAGTACCCAGTGTCAGCCATCTTGTCAGTTGTTTTCCACTCCCTGTGATGTGAGCATGGTTCAGAGTGGTGTTGATGGGCCAATTGTGGGTGTGACCAATATCTGTGCCTACAACTCCCATCCTGCTATTGCCTCCACCCCCCTTCCCAGCATGCCCATCCTTCCTTCCTTTTGAGTGGACTTCAGTGTGTGTGAGTGTGACAGCAATGGCAAGATGGCTGACAGTGTGTTCCTGTTGTTTGTTGGTGCCCAGTTCCCAGCAGGGCCTTGTGCTCCCCACAGCAGTAGCCAGTGTCAGCCATCTTGTCAGTTGTTTTCCACTCCCTGTGATGTGAGCATGGTTCAGAGTGGTGTTGATGGGCCAATTGTGGGTGTGACCAATATCTGTGACTACCACCCCCATCATGCTATTGGCTACACTGACTTGACCAGCATACACAGACTTCCTTCCTTTCAGTGAGCTTCCCTGTGAGGTGGTGTTCTAGTGGTGGGTAAATATCTGGGAGTATTTGTTGGTTCGATTTGTGCCACTGCCTTGCTGTATTTGTTGTTAGGTTTGTAGATGTCATGACACAGTTACATATCACTATGGAATGGCAGGTATTGTGTTTGTCTGACTAGCATTCACATCTTGGGATGGATATCTTTTGGTTGGTGTGTATTTGCTAAGTGTGCATGGTTTGCCTATCCCCTTGACTGTGATGTGTGTGTGTAGTCACACCATATTGTGTATATTAGTTGTGTACTCACCAGGCTCTGGGATGTCTGTTAGTCCGTATACGCTCACTGGTGGTAGGATGGCCCACACCTTCTCCTCCCAGGGCCTGAGGTATACTGGTTTTGCAGGAGGGCCACTGCCGGTGTGCTGGCTGAGGAGGTAGTCCTTTTTGAGTAGGTCCCTGACCCTCCTGCGCACATCATACCACCTGTTCTGGATGTCTTCCTTTGTGCGCAAACATGGTGATTGTGCATTGACCCTGTCCACAATCCTCGCCCACATCTTGGTTTTCTGCGACATGGGGGTCTGTTGTACCAATGTACCAAACAACTGTGGCTCTACCCTCAGGATCTCGTCCACCAGGACTTCCAATTCACAATCTAGGAACTTATGGTTCTTCTTTGGGGGCATGGTGATGGGTGGTGGTGGTGATTGATGTGTGTGTGTGTGTGCAAGTGGGGGTGTGTGTGTGTAGGTTTAGCTGTGTGTGTGTGAGGGTGCTATTTGTAGGTGTGGTAATGGTGTGTGGCTTGTGTGATGTATGAGCTGTGAGTGTGTCTGTGGTTGCTGTGTGATGGTGTTCTATCTGGCAGGTCAGTGGAATTTGCAAGGGATCATGGTCGGGATTTGTGGCCTTTATGTAGGTGGAGTTGGAGGTGTGTCCTTGCTCCATTTTTTTTCCTCCCTGTATTTATTGGCTTAGTGGTTGCTTGTTTGGCCCTTTTTTTTTTTTTTTCCTTGGTGTTTTTGGTGCATGTAGGAGTCGTTCTTGTGTCCAAGTAGGACGCTGCAGTTGTCTGGTGCGATCTTGTCTGACTCGTTCCCGCTGTGTGTCAGCTAGGTTTCATATGCGGCGTACGAGTCGGTCGCGTAGTCTTGGGTTGCTTCGGCTGGGTTTTGTATGCGTGTCGGTCGTACGGCTTGTGCTCCGGGCGAGTCGGTCGTGTTTTGCACGCACAGCATCGTACTACGCGGGTCGGAGTTCGCGGGTACGTTTCGTTCGGGTTCAATCCGAGTGCGTGTCGGTCGGTTCGTTTCGCGTGATTTCCCGGCCGGATGCCTTGTTTCCGTCCGGCTCGGTCGGTCGTTTTGTATTCCGTCCGAGTCTGTCGGATTTCATATGCATTTCATCGTACTACCAGGGTCGTGCGGCGCCGGTCCGAGTCGGTCGGACTAAATTCCCGTACCGAGTCGGTCGGTACGTTTTCCGGCCCGAATCGGAATCGGCCCCTCAGTCTTTCAACCTGCTGACAAGGGAGGAGCAATTGTGGCAATGGATAAAACCTTTTATGACCAGAAAGTTGATGAACACGTTTCAAACACAGATACTTACATTCGTTTGGAATCTGACCCCACCAAAGAATTCATGTCCATTTTATCCACCATTTTGGAGCACGCTGTAGATATGGGCTGGATCAATGAAACAACTAAACGGTTTTTACATACAACATCTCCGCAGGTACCACACATATACATGCTTCCAAAAATGCACAAGAACGCAGTTGATCCTCCGTTCCGCCCCATTGTGGCCGGATGCGGCTCCATACATGAATCCATTCAAAAGAGACTCCAGCGCATCCAGAACGCCTCCGCACGACTCATCCTGGACATCCCCCGACACAGCCACATCACCGTACACCTGAAAGACCTGCACTGGCTCCCCGTCAGCAAGAGAATCACGTTCAGACTCCTCACCCACGCACACAAGGCCCTCCACGACCTGGGCCCAAAGTACCTCAACGACCGCATGTCCTTCTACACGCCCACACGCCAGCTACGATCAACCAGCCACGCCCTCGCCACCGTACCACGCATCCGCAGAACCACCGCCGGAGGAAGATCCTTCTCCTACCTGGCGGCCAAGACCTGGAACTCCCTCCCCACTCACCTTCGGCGAACCCAGGACCATCTCGCCTTCAGGAAGCAGCTCAAGACCTGGCTGTTCGAGCAGTAACTTACCCCCTCCCCCAGCGCCTTGAGACCCTCCCGGGTGAGTAGCGCGCTCTATAAATGCCGTGATTGATTGATTGATTGGCAAGTACCTGGACTTTTATCTTCAACCTCTGGTTCAGTCTTGGGGTACTTATGTTAAAGACACTACAGACTGTTTAAACAAACTTGAAAACATACGTCAAGATTTCAATGAGGACATTTGGGTATGTACCATCGATGTAGTCGCCCTATACACTTCAATCTCCCATGCGGAGGGTTTGGAAGCTGTGGAATGGAGGCTGTTAAACAACCAATGCGATGATTTGAATGGTGTCTTCTTATTGCAACTACTACAGTTCTCACTGTATCATAGTTACTTCTCATGGAATGGAAATTATTTCTTACAAAAACCAGAACATCCATGGGCTTTCCCGGTGCCCCGTCGTATGCTAATACGTATATGGCGTATTTTGAACACATGTTTATCATTCACAATGAAAATTGGCAAAAGCACATATTGACCTACATGCGTTTTATTGAGGACATTTTAGTGATTTGGAAAGGGGACCGTCGGGAACTTGAGGACAATATTAATATCCTGAACCAACAAAATCCTCGAATTCAATTCACTTATAGTATTCATAAACACATGATCAATTTTTGGGATATTTTGGTTCAGAACACAGAGACAGGGTTACAGACATCTGTTTATAGGAAACCCACTGACAGAAATAACGGACTTCACTTTGCAAGCTTTCATCCCCCGGCTCTAAAAAGACACTTACCAGTATCTCAATTCATACGGATTAAAAGAATGTCCTCTGATGCACACCAAGCTGAACACAGATTGAGGAGCAAATAGAGGGATACATCAAACGGGGATATCCACTTGACATATTGCAGTCCGCAAAGCATACTGTGATCCAAAAGCAACGTAAGGATTTACTGTCAAGCACACCAAAAACCTCTGCTAAACGAGAGGTGTTTGTGTTAAAATACTCTCATCAAGCCAATCAAATAAAAAAGAGATCTTGAAAAGATGGGACATTTTGGAGCAAGAAACAGATTCAGGATGTTGTTCACTGACAAACTCTTATTTGCTCACACACGCTCCATGAATATGAGGGAAATCCTGAAGACTGCACCGTTGAAAGAACCACAAACCTATAAAGGCATGAAAAAATGTTGGAACTGTGGACAATGTAGCAACGTGATTACTGGAAATACTTTCTCCCACCCTCACACAGGGAAAAAGATTAGTTTGAAGCACTCGTCGGATTGCAATACTGAAGGAGTAATATATGCCATTCAATGTCCATGTGGACTCACGTACGTGGGCAGAACATCCCGTAAAATTAAAGTGCGAATAGTGGAACACAAGAGCATGATCCGTACTAAAAATAGTATTTCATGTTTAGCCGCACATTGGATGAACTTACATCACACGATTCCACAACTCAGATTCATTGTTCTAGAGAAAATCACTGTTCAGACAGGGACCGATTTCCACATTAAACTAGCTCGCAGGGAAACTTTTTGGATAAAGTTTTTAGACACTTTGATACCAAAAGGTCTAAATGATCATTGTGAAATGTTGTGTTTTCTGTAGGCCATATGTATAGTAGAATATGGAATTTCGCACTCTTTCAGCGTTTATAAGACTTTGTGCATCTGTGTTTGCATTCACTGTCACACGTGTCACCAAAAGCATTTGTTAATCACTCATTATTCGTGTATACCTTGTTCTCATTCCACTGTCATGTATTCATTTAATTTTTATTTTCATTTTCCGCTCACTTTACTTTTTATATACCAGCTCTCAGGGAGCACACTATTCTATCACTAATATAACCTTATTCAAGCATTTTGATGTATAGTAGTTAGGAGAGAACGCTTGTCAACATCGATAAAGTTAGTGGTCTTTTGAACATGCACACACAGTCCCAGCAGAGGCTGGTCGTAAGCAAGAGATATAAGGCAAGAGCGACGCTTTGTCGTAATGACAAAGTCATGTGGTTTAGGACGCTGTAACGTCACACGCTGGTGAGTTTCGTTCGTTGATCGTTTCACACGCTATGGGACATAGGCGTTGAGTTTCGTAATCACCGTGTATCTGTTGTTTCAGATTTTTCAGCAGTGAAAGCGCAGATGTAGTCTTTAGGTAAGGTTTTTCCAGTTACTTACTAGTAATTCTGTGTTTGGGTTTACGGAGCAACGCCTCTTTATTTAACTGGCAGTTACGAGCATTACACTCAAAGTGCTCTGTACAATTTGTTTCAGCAGCATGTTCATTCATTTTTTTACAGAGCTGGCAGCTGATTAGTCATATTCATGCACTGCTGGGGTAAGGATCTGATCTTACACATTACACTAAGTGGATCATAGAGCATGGACCTTTTACTTATGTAGCGCTCTCCCTTAAAACTTAGGTTACCACAAGGATTCATTGAGACAGGCAACACTTGAATTTTGGCATAATATATGCTCGAGGTATTCATATCTTGTGTTTTTCACGGTTGGGTGGAGCACCTGTGTCTCAGTTTGTATACTTAGTCATTCAGGTTCGAACTCTCACTTTAGACAACTCGCACTTAGTTGTTATTATTATTTTTGATTGGCACCCTTTGGCTCGCGTTTCGTGATGTTTCTAAACATAAGTCTAGAATCTCTACATGAGTCACCTGCACTCGTGCATGTCTGCAAGCATGCTTCACATCTCCAGTACACGTACAGTCACAGTCTGTGCAAACACAGATAAAGTTATATCTATGTATTGGACGTTTTTCTAACCAGGCGTTGACATTTTGATGTTCTTTATGTTTCTTTTATATTTTGTTCCGGCAGGAGGCCACAGAAGACTGATTTATACTCTTATCACTGAAGTGCTTGTATAAAAGAAATTTTCCCCCTGAAGAAGGATTATTTAACCCGAAATGCATTGGGGTTGCTTTAGTTAAAAATTATTCCCGGATTGTTGTAATAAATTGGTATTGTTTTGCCTATGAATGACAATTTTCACATCAGTTTTTTATTTAAAGTTTTCTTATTCCAATTGGTCAAATGTATTGCTTGATCTATACAAATACATATGAAAGTATTGTTTCGTTCACCATGTGTAAAGTTTGATTTCTGGTGCAATATATGAACCCCTAATGATTTGAAGAAACCTTAGGGACTTGTAGCTGTGTGCTGTGAGCAGGAGCGGAGTTCCTCTGTTTCCAGTGGTTCATAGTCTTCCGACTGCCCCATTATGACCAGGGCGGTTGGGCCTCCCTGGAACCGGTTCACTGACAAAATATCGACCCTCAAAATATCCCCTTACCAAAATATTGGGACCAAAATATCGATGTCAAAAATAACATCATCCTATACTTTTAATGGTAAGCACAAAAATATCGAGAACAAAAATAGAGTTGTATTAAATATCGTTTTTTAAATATATGTATATTAAAATAA
Source organism: Calotriton arnoldi (assembly GCA_963921515.1). Classification (NCBI taxonomy): domain Eukaryota; kingdom Metazoa; phylum Chordata; class Amphibia; order Caudata; family Salamandridae; genus Calotriton; species Calotriton arnoldi. The sequence goes on from CAWUFW010013187.1 coordinate 169,506, forward strand.
TAAATATTAAATATATCAAATAGTAAAATTAATAATAAAAAAATAGATTTAATATATATTTTAACAAATATAAAAAATAAACATTATTAAATAATAATTAATATATATATATATATATATATGCATATGTTTACTTAAAACAATTATTAAACTAATAATTTTAATTTATTGTATAATTTCAACGTTTTTAACTCATATATATCATATATATCAAACTGGATGGCATCGCTGACGCGCAGCGGACTACCACGCTAGCTGATTACTGCCGGCTGGCTGTACTATGTGGGCGGTATTGTTTTACTTGCATACAGGCACATGCATCAACCTTGTTTGCGAGCGCAAATGGTGCGATTCGCAAAAATCGGCCGTTTGCGCCGGCAAAAAGGGCTATTGCGATGCATCAAGGTGTAAGGCACCCGCAATTTAAAAAATCACAATTTATTGTGATTTCTTAAATTGCGATTGCATTTAAGGAATCGCAATTTGCGATTCCTTAAATGCAATGCAATAACCACTTTTAAATAGCAATTTCGCTATTTGGGGCCGCAAATTACCGAGCAATTGAACTGGTCGGTAATTTGCAAAAACTTAGAATAATGCACTAAAGTGCATTTTTCAAAGTTACATGTGGCACACACACATGCGCAACATGGGTGCACATCACAATTCCAGGGGTGCAACAGGGTGTCCTTTGACACCCTTGCACCTTGAAGTACATACGCAATTTGCGAGTACCTATTGGTACTCGCAAATTGCGCATGTACTTCCCATTCATTCCTATGGGCCTGTAGGCCCATAGGAATGAATGGGAGCCATTCCTTAATTGCGACTCGCAATTTGCGAGTCGCAATTAAGGAATGTTTAGGAATCGCTATTTTTATAGCGATTCCTACATGCATAGTCTTTTGCGAGTCCTTAATTGCAATTCCTTAATAATCGCAATTAAGGACTCACAGAATCATACCTTGATGCATGTGCCCCATAGTTCTTAAAATTGCATATTTTTAATCTTTTAAAAACGTACCTTTCATTGACTGTTTTACCAGGGCATGTTTTGAAGGCTCGCTGGAGGTTTCCTTCCCCCGCTCTCTGGTCCACCACGGGAATGCTGACCACTTCCGGTGCACCACAGGGTGACGGTCTAGTGGTTCAGGTTACTCTCAGTATTTAAACTGTATGGCACTGCTGGCACGCAGCGTGCGTGCCGCTGGCGTGCCAAAGGCAAGCCCGTCTGCACCCGTCCGCGCACGGACCGCGCTCAGCGCCAGCCACTCTGGCAAATTTATTCTTAAACCACTGCAATATTCAAGAGGGGAGCTGAACCAGATTCTAGACACAGGTTCGTATTGCCCTGGCCCCACTTTCGACCCGGGGAGCCATTTGGGCCTGAGATCTTGCCCTCTCTGTCAACTTTCTTTGACTGACCTCAAAACTAAGGGCACACCCCCCCCAAAGCATCACACACTCCACGTGGCTCAAATCCAATAACCCCTGATCCTACCCCGCTAGGGAAATACACATTTAAAGCAGTACTTGTTAACGCAAGGTCGCTGGTAAAAAAATGCACTGGCCTTCTCTGAATTTATTGATTCCCGGGGTCTGAGCCTAGCATTAGTCACTGAAACTTGGGCAGACGCCGCGTCTGACCCAGATCTCATCATGGCCACACCTCCATCTCCAGACTAGACCGCCCTCATAAAAGGGACGGGGGGCTTGCAATCATCTTTCAGGAACAGCTGAAAGTCTCCTTTGAACCCATCCAAGCCGCCACTAACTGCGAAGCACTGATCTTTAAGATTACCTTGACCAGCCGGTACTCCTTTAATGGGGTGCTTCTCTATAGACCCCCAGGTCAGAGTGCTAATTTCTTAGATAACAACAGTCAGTTGTTAGACATCAAAGTCCTTTTTCCAGATTTCACCATCTTAGGGGATTTTAATCTTCATCTCGAAAATGCAGCATCTAAAGATGCGGCTGCCCTCATTGACATTATGAGAAGTGTCGGCCTCACACAGTTAGTGAATAGTCCTACTCATAAGGCAGGTCATGCCTTAGATGGCATTTTATCCGACAACCCTTATCTTAAAATTCTCTCGATCATTCCACTAACCTGGTCCGACCACTCAGCCATGATGTTCAGTATCTGTCCAGATGCGACAACTGAACCAGGGCTGCCTCTCCTGCCCAAACTTAGGACACACCCCTGGCATAAAGTCACCACAGAAATATTCACAAGCCACCTACACCTCTCTAAACCGAGGGTTCTAGTGGACCTAAACGAGGCCACAAATACCTATCACAACTGGATCACCGACACTCTCGACACCATTGAACCCCTAAAAATTACAACTAATAAAAGGACTTGCCCATCCGAGCCATGGTTCGACGATAGCCTGAGACTATTTAAGCAAGTCTGTTGAAGGCTGAAAAGGAATTGGCGCTTGCACTATGTTCACGACGATAAGTTCACCTACAAAAAAGCTATTGCAGATTACAAAGAAAAGATTTTAACAAAAAAAAACATTACTACTCTGCTAAAATCAGCGCATCCCTTAACTCCACCAAAGAACTCTTTTCTACAGTGCAGAAATTGAGTAAACTTCCTGGTCAGAAAAATTCAGGAGTAGACCAAGACTTTTGCAACCTGGATATCAGACTCCTTTCAAGCCAAAGTTAAAACAGTCTCAGACTTATTTCTATCCACCCGTCAGGGGACGGGAGGGCATTGAAATGGTCCCCCTTCCACCACGACAGAGGGTCCAAGTGGTGAAGGCGTGTCAGCAGCTACCAGCCCTTGTCTCTATGTTTTTAACACCCTCTCGGAAGCACAGGTCATGACGATTCTTAGCCAGACGAGATCAGGTTCCCCCTGGGACCCTTGCCCCCCTAAGATCCTCCACCTGGCCCTGGGGGTCACAACTAGCTACCTTACAGACATCTTCAATGGTATTTTTTCCAAAGGGTATTTTTCGATACCATGGAAGAAGGCATCTATCCTCCCACTCCTGAAAAAACCTAACCTGGATAATACTGATCCAAGCAATTACAGGCCTATCTCTCGACTACCTCTTCCAACCAAGGTCGTAGAGAAGGCCATGAATATAGAACTCACCCAGTTTATGAAAGAATACAATCTCCTAGACAGTGCCCAATATGGTTTTAGAAGTCAACACAGCACTGAGCTGGCTCTGATTAACGTGTCAGAGGAAATAAGAGAGGTCCTGGACAAGGGTGGGAAGACTGCCCTGATCTATTTGGACCTCTCGGCGGCATTCAACACGGTGGATCATGATCTCACGACTGTTTTCTGTAGGGATTAGGGGCAAGGCTTTGGCCCTTCTGAACTCCTTTCTCCGTGACAGGGAGCAACGAGTGGAGCTTGGTGGACACACATCGTCCTGGTTCACCTTTCCATGGGGGGTGCCATAGGGCTCCTCGTTGAGCCCGACACTTTTCAATCTATATGTAGCCCCCCTCTGCTCTCTCATAAGGTCTTTCGGCTTCAAGACAGTGTAGTATGCCGACGACACACAAATAATTGCGTCCTTTTCAGGGGACTCAACGAGCACTGCTCAGAGATTTCAGGACTGTATGCGCAAAGTTGGGCATTGGATGTCCCAAAACTGTTTGAGGTTCAACACAGGGAAAGCTGAGGTGCTTTTATTTGGGCAAGATACCTCCTTTTGGCAACCTAGCTGGTGGCCTCAGGAAATGGGAGAGATACCTACTCCCATCTCCAAGCTGAAAAACCTAGGAGTCTACTTTGACACCAAGCTGTCCTTTGAGGGGCAAATCAATGCAATCACCTCCGCATGTTTTTACATGATTAAAACTATCAGAAAAATTCTCCCCTACATCCTGCCAGAACTCCAGAAAACGGTGGTTACAGCCTTGATCCTGTCTAGAATAGATTATTGTAGTGGGCTGTTCCTCAACATACAGTCACGCCTCCTCAACAAAATGCAAGTCCTCCAAAACGCAGCAGCTCGCCTACTACTGGCCATCCCAAAATGTCAATCAGTGGCTCACGCCCTCCCAATATTATACTGGCTACCAGTCAAAAGAAGGATAGAATTCAAGGCCCTATGTATCGCTTTCAAAGCATTACATGGACTGGGCCCCAATTATTTCGCAAACAAGTTCAAGTGGTATATTCCAGAGAGGCAGCTGCGCTCTGCGACATCAGCAAATCTGATAATCCCCAGGGCCAAAACGGCCTCTTGGGAGGGGAGAAGTTTTATTTCAGGCACAGCCAGATTGTGGAACTCCCTCCCACTGGTACTCAAGACAGAAAACAATTTACTGGCATTTCAACAACTAGCCTGTTACAGCATTATAAATACCATCTCTGGTTAGTACATCATGGGGAGCCGCCGCGTCTAGACACCTCCGGGAATTAGTACGTGTTATAAATCTAGATTTCATTTCATTTCATTTCAATTTCATTTCATATAAAAATATAACATATATATATATATATATATATATCCACGCCACCTTTAGCACCACGACCCCTTGTTCCTGGATCCACAAAGGTAACGGACACCGCTTATTTAGTGAAAGTTTTCGTTTTATTTTCAGTTGTGCTCTGCCGCCATGACGCGTTTCAGCCCCTGAGGGCCTTGATCACATGACATGCCACCAAATCCCATGATATTTAAAGTGCTCAGTGCTAACAGGAAACAGACTACCCGACTGTGATCTGTATATAGCAGCTATCGTTATTTTATATCTTGATGTGCAAAACAAGGTTTCTGTGTGCAAATGCCGCATAATGTGCAAAACTTAAGCAGAACATATGTGCAAATTTTGCAGATTATATCTGTGTAAATACACAACAAAATATTCAAGTTCAAATACTGCAACATGTGTGCAAATTGCGCAAATAATATCTGTTTAAATACATAAATAATTGCCTGTGCAAATCCTGCTGAAACACATGAAAAATGTGGCATGCTCATAATTCACAAAACCATAATTTGTATAAATACAAATGCAAGACACTACTGAGTATGGTTAGAAGACATTAAAATGATCATGCCATTTGAATATTCCAGTTCTATTGACTCTTTGGGCTACCCTATAACACTGTAAAATACGTTAAAACTCTTGTTCATGTCACCCAGACCCAATTGCCGGTTGCCCAATGGTTTAACAGCCACCAATATACAGTACCTAGCACATCCTGATTTAATAATTTCAGACTACACTTGTATAGCATGCTACTTAAAACCTGTTGTATGATTGTGTAAAAAGTGCAAGAAAGATAAACACTCTGTATACATTTCTGTGGTGATTGTTTCCTCACAAGTCCCACAAATACAGTACTAATGTGCAAAGATTTGACCGACTAACCCCGAACGGCCTGATCGGAACGACCTAGGTTGCCTGAATCATACAAAAAATAAAACTAAAACCTGGGAAAAAGAAAAAGAAAAGACAGCAAACGTCAAGGAGATAATTCTAAAAATGGACTGTAAGAGTAGTATTATAGTTAAAACTATAGAAATGTATTACTACTCAAATTCTCTTCACATACAAGAATTTACACAATATTCTGAACAGTTAATCTGTACATCAGATGGATGGGGGAAAGAGTTGATTTATAGCCAAATGTGCAGATCTTCTGTTGTGTTAAGCCCATTTGGACTTTTACAGTCCAACTCAAGGATATACCTGGTCTCTAAGCGTCTTATATATATATTACCTACTGGCAGTCGCCAGTAGGTAGTTATAGTTAGGACCTTGTTTCTATTCAAATAGCGTTTTTTCTTTTGCCAATATCTTTGGCGCCGTTTGATGAATCTTCGCGAAATATTCAAAACTAGTGGGGCGCTCCGGTCAGCTCCTGTCTTGAAAGTTTTGGGGTGATTCGTGAAGCGAGGGCCTAGAAAAAAGGGGGGTCCCAAAACGCATTTTTCCCATGTTAATTTCTATAGGAAACTTTAGACAAAGCTACAGCCCGAACTGCTGAACGGAATTACACCAAATGTGGCAAAAAGGTAGCCCTTGGTTAAAAAAGAGCCCTTTTTTTAAATGGTGTAAATCCATTCAGTAGTTCCTGAGAAATTAGAAAAAGAAAAATATCGATATCTGAGCACCGAGGAGGAGTCGCGACTCCTCCCGGGCACGAGCTTCACTCTGATTGGCTACCAACACTCCAAACCAGGAAGTGTTGGCAGCCATCTTGTGACTTGGGTTAAAAAACAAGAAAAGGGGGCAGGGTAGAAACACCCTGACCCCCTAGGCCTGCTGAGGGGGCACCAGAGGGACCCCCAGGGCCAAAAAAAGCATTTTTTTAAAAACAAAAATCGGCAGAATTCGCGCTGGGGTCATGAATCCTGCTGAGAAAATTAAAAACAATGAAGCATGGGCTCCCGCCCTTCATTTTAATGAGCCCCGGGTGGGCCAGGTCCCGGGGGCAATGCCAAAATTAAATAGCCAGGGCCCGCGGGGGCCCCCGCAGCCCCGGGGACCACCACCTCCCCGGGGCTATGGAAATTATATACGGGGGGACCGCCACCTCCCCGGGGCTTTGTTAATAAATACTTGGGGGGGTCCGAACCCCCCCAGGCTGCCCCGGGGACTGCCACCTCCCCGGGGATTTCAAATTTAAAACATGGGGGGCCTCGCTGGCCCCCCCAAGCCCCAGGGACCGCCACCTCCCCGGGGCTTATAATAATTATAAGGGGGGGCCTCACAAGCCCTCCCAAGCCCCGGGGACCACCACCTCCCCGGGGCTTCAAAGTAAATTATGGGGGGCCTTGTGGGCCCCCCAAGCCCCGGGGACCACCACCTCCCCGGGGCTATGCAAATTGAGGGAGGGGGGCCAGGCAGCCCCCTCCAGGAGCCCTCAATGGCCCTGGAGACCGCCACCCCCCTAGGGCCGGCTCCTGCAATGTCCCGGGGTGCCCACCCCCGGGACATTGCTGTTTGCTATGGCAGGGCAGGAGGACGGCTCCCGCCCTGTCATAGCAAACTCTGCTTTGGTTTTTGGAAGCGAGAGCAGGAAACCTGCTCTCGCTTCCAAAAACCAAAGCAGAATTGCTTTTGCACAAGGGGACCTGCATGTCAGCAGCTTCCCTTGTGCAAAAGCAATGCCGGCTCCCGCAGGAGGTGGGGAGCCGGCGGGACTGTGGGGGCATTGGGGCTCCCCCCATGGTCCCCAACGAGAGGCCATGCCCCGGGGGATGGGGTCCCCGGGGCCAAAAATGGCCCGGGAGGGGGGCCACTCGGCCCCCCTCCCTTAAAAAAAAATAATTAAAGAATTGGGCATGCCCCGGGGGATGGGATCCCTGGGGCAGTAAGTGGCCCTGGGAAGGGGTCCACATGGCCCCCTTCCCCTCAAAAGTAAATATTTAAAGAATTGTACATGTCCCGGGGGATGGGGTCCCCGGGGCGAATATAAATTAATGGAAGTGGATGTTTTTTTTTTGACAAAGTTTGGAGTCGCAACCCTAGCGCAGCGTGGCCCCTAGTGTAAGCGCGATGGGTGCGCGGCCCCCTAGTGTAAACGCGATGGGTGCGTGGCTCTCAGCGCGGCCCACAGTGTGAACGTGATGGGTGCGCGGTTTCTAAAGTCGCGATGGGTGCGCGACTTCAAGCAAAAATAATTAAGATTTTTTTTCTAAAGCTAGGTTATATGTTGGGTTATTGGGTGGCTCTAAAAAGAGCCCTTGTTTTCATTGGGAGATTGTTGTAGCTACATGTAAGTGCTACATGTAAGTGCGGATGCAGAGCTTCAGGTTGTTGAGAAACACTCTGTTGCCTTGATCAGTGAAGTGTACTCTACTTCTGTAGATGCCATCCATATGGAAACGTAGATTGTTGTTATAGATGGAGCCCATCCTATGGTCTCTGAGGTAAGTCTCTGAGGTAAGCAGAAACAGCTTTATTGACATTTTTTCTAGCTTTCTCAATCTGTGGACAGAATTGATTGGACCACTTCCATTTCTATCTTTGGCATATGTTAGAGTATACAAAGACAGTTTGGGGGAAAAGCAACATCAATTCTGCAAAGGTGTCCTTCATTAGCATTTCCAGACCTACCCCAGTCAAGGTGCCTAGGTCATTGCCACCACAGTGCACAATCAGGAGGTCAGGGGGTTGGAGATGCAAAAAGGTTTTAACCAAAGGCATCAATTGGTGCCACTTTAATCCTCTCTGTCCAATCCATTTAATGTCCAAATTTTGCAAAGCTAGGTCTTTGTCAATACCTTTGCGTTCAGCATACCTTTTGCACCAGAAAACATAGCTGTGCCCGACAATCCACACTGTAAGCATCTTGAAGGGATGTCTGTAAGTAAAGAAGAGATGTCTGTAGCTGAGGTAGTCAGTTAGTAGAATGAGAGGTATGTAAAATGGTGGACAAGATGCAATTTTTAAAAAATTAGAGAATTGATTGGCTGTTTAAGAACATTCTATATTCAAAAATAGGGTGCATTTTACTTTTTTTTAAAAGCATTTTTCTTATTGGTTAGTAAAAAATGTTTGAAAGGTACAATAGAAAGGATAAGATCATATTTTGCCAAGTCAACCACACCTCCTGTTTGCATTTGCAACATTGTGCGGTGAACTTGAAAATATGGTGAACTTGTGACCTGTCAGTTCAGTTGAATGTTCCATGAACTGTTACTATGGAAACTGGCATGAAGCAGAATGGGGGAAGGTTTGAAATTTAACTGTGCTTTTAAAATGTGAAATTGTAATTTATATATAAGTAATATTTTTTTTCAATGATATTTCCCAAGTCAGTACTATCTTTAGAAGTGGTGTTTAATTAAAAAATAGTGTTGAATTAATTTGTTATATCTTTTTGAACTCCCGTATGAATTTGCGACTCCATCGCGGTGGTGCGCGACGGGGTCGCGACTTCAAAAAAAATGTAGAAACAGTTTGGGCACCTTTAGAAGTCAGTTGCTAAGGGTTATTATGTGTAACCAATAGAAATGTATTTTACAATTTGAAAAAATCTAGGAAGCAATGTGATTTGTTAGTTATATGTATTTGTGTGGGGAAAGAGAGGGAAACTTTGCCATTACTGGTTTTACCTTGCTGAGTCTTGTGCATTATATTGATTGTGTGTAAAAGAAAATCCTGTCAGAGTTTGTGAGATTTTAAATTCAACACATTTGTTTGCAAGATGAGTTATACATTTGTGAGGTTTATTTTTAAACTTTTAACATTATTCAAAAACTGTGTTGTTTGAAATATATTATTAAATGTAGAGATGTATATTGTAGTTTGTTTTATTGTACTTAAATGTTGTTTAAAAAAGAGTCTGTACAGTAATATGTGTGTTTTTTAAGCTGGATTACTGATGTTCATATAAGATGTTATTAATTAGGCTTGTTTTTTTAGTCTGTACAAAGGTATAGTTGAATGATGCCGCATAATTTTAGATAGTTGGTTGAAGACGCAGCACAAATGTGTAGTTTGAAAGATGTTCATATAAGGTGTAATTAATTAGGCTTCTTTTTTGTTGTCTCTACAAAGGTATAGTTGAATGATGCCGTATAATTTTAGATAGTTTGGTAAAGATGCAGCACAACTGTGCAGTTTGAAAGATGTTCATATAAGGTGTTATTAATTATGGTTCTTTTTCTAGTTTGTACAAAGGTAAAGTTAAATGATGCCACATATTTTTAGATAGAATGGTGAAGATGCATCACAGTATAGTTGAATGATGCCGCATAATTTTAGATAGTTTGGTAAAGATGCAGTACAACTGTGTAGTTTGAAAGATGCTCATATAAGGTGTTATTAATTAGGTTTCTTTTTTCTAGTTTGTACAAAGGTAAAGTTAAATGATGCCACATATTTTTAGATAGAATGGTGAAGATGCATCACAAAAGTGTGCTTTCTAGGATGGTCATATAAGGTATTATTAATTAGGGGTTTTTTCTAGTCTGGAATAAGGTATAGTTAAATGATGCCACATAAGTTTAGAGAAAAAGATGAAGATGCAGCACAAAACAGTGGTTTAAACAATGCAGAAATAAGGTGCTGTTATATAGGCTTCTTTTTTCTAGTCTGAACAAAGGTATAGTTGAATGATGCCACATAATTTTAGATAGAAAGGTGAAAATGCACAATAAAAGTGTGGTTTTAAAAATGCTCATAAAAGGTGTTGTTAATTAGCCTTCTTTTTTAAGTCTGTTGAATGATGCCACATATTTTTAGATAGAATGGTGAAGATGTAGCTGAAAAGTAAACCACCACATATTACCCTTGCAGGCATGTTGCACTTACTACTCAACTAGGTAATACGTAATGACTCATCTATGTCTTCAGATTGTATTTATACAGTTATCTGTATGCTTAGTGAACTATTAAGAGGCTGTCTGACCGATAACAGGAGTGCAAAGGTAGAGACTGGGTGATTTTAAAAGTACATGAGTAATAATTGACTGATTCCATATTCTCCAATCACCCAGTTAGTATCCAAGCACTCATGAAATCACTTTGCCACTACCCAAGCACTTATGAAATCACCCAGGCACTACTCATGCACTCTCCCAATCACCCAAACACTACCCATGTACTAATGCAATAACCCAAGCATTACCCATGCACTGATGCAATCACACATGCAGTTCCCATGCAATTGTCCAATCACCCAGTTAGTATCCAAGCACTCATGAAATCACTCCGCCAAACCCAAGCACTTATGAAATCACCCAGGCACTACCCATGCACTCTCATAATCACCCAAGCACTACCCATGTACTCATGCAATTACCCAAGCATTACCCATGCACTTATGCAATCACACATGCAGTACCCATGCAATTCTCCAATCACCCAGTTAATATCCAAGCACTCATGAAATCACTCCGCTACTATACAAGCACTTATGAAATCACCCAGGCACTACCCATGCACTCTGCCAATCACCAAAGCACTACCTTTGCAGTCGTAGAATCACCCATGCCCTACTCTTGCATTCGTCTATTTACCTAGGCACTACTCAATGACTCATCGATCCCTTCAGGTGCTATTTATACACTTAAGCATGCAGTCAATGTGTATGTATGCACTCAGGCAATTAGCTAGCCACTATCTATCTTCTCCTACAAAACTCCAGTGACTACCTTTGCTCTCATACAATCACACAAGCACTACCTACGGAGTTTTGGAATCACTCAGGCAGATATAGTACATGTCTCAGTTTCTAGGTTTTCCTATATTTCAGAAATATTGAATATATATTTCTTTTAGATATCATGATGATTTGGGAAGATAGAGCCATATGTATGTGTGCTTTTAACAATATGGTGACACTTATAGATGAGTCATGTAATAGTGTGCAGCTTTATATTTGGCTAGGCCCAACTGTCATGCACTTATAAAAACACCCAAGTACTCGCCATGCAGTCTTACAATGATGCAGGGACAACATATACAGTGCTCTAATCACTCAGCCATTGCTCATGCACAGATGCAATGATTTAGGCACTATCTGTGTACTTATGCAATCACTAAGGTATAACTCATGCAGTTACATAATCACCCATGTACTACTGTTGCACTCCTTCAATCACGGAGGCAGTATCTTTCTACTCTTGTAATCACTCAGCCAGTAGTTATGCTGTTATGAAATCATCCAGTCACTACTTTTGGGGTCTTTTAGTTACTCAGGCTCTACCTCAGTAGTCCTGCAATTATCCAAGAAGTACCCATGCACTTGCAAAATCACTCACTCACTTGCTATGTAGTCATGTAAATCCCCAGGCACTATCCCTGCACTTATGCAATCGCCGAGGTATTACCCATGTACTCCTTTAATCCATTTCTTCTCTTTCAATCACATATGCACTTTTCTTGTACTTATGGAATCAGTCAATTATTACTCATGTAGTTTTAAAATCACCCAGTCACTACCTTTGCACTCCTGAAATCGGTCAGGCACCATCTTAATAGCTCACAAAGCATCCAGGCGGTACTCATGAACTTATAAAATCATCCACTCACTTGTTATGTACTTCAGTAATCCTCCAGAAATTAGCCTTGCAAGCATGTGATTATCCAGGGTCTAGTAATTTGCTTTCCCTACAGTCATGGAATCATGCAGGCTGTACCTATGCAGTCATGTAATAACCTATACACTACCCTTGCAGTCGTAGAATCACCCATGCCCTTCTCTTGCATTCGTCTATTTACCTAGGCAGTACTCAATGACTCTTTGATCCCTTCAGGTGCTATTTATACACTTAAGCATGCAGTCAATGTGTATGTATGCACTGAGGCAATTAGCTAGCCACTATCTATCTTCTCCTACAAAAATCCAGTGACTACCCTTGCTCTCAATCACCCAAGCACTACCTACTGAGTTTTGGAATCACTCAGGCAGATGTAGTACATGTCTCAGTTTCTAGGTTTTCCTATATTTCAGAAATATTGAATATATATTTCTTTTAGATATCATGATGATTTGGGAAGGTAGAGCCATATGTATGTGTGCTTTTAACTATATGGTGACACTTATAGATGAGTCATGTAATAGTGTGCGGCTTTATATTTGACTAGGCCCAACTGTCATGCACTTATAAAAACACCCAAGTACTCGCCATGCAGTCTTTCAATGATGCAGGCACAACATATACAGTGCTCTAATCACTCAGCCATTGCTCTTGCACAGATGCAATCATTTAGGCACTATCTGTGCACTTATGCAATCACTAAGGTATACTGCATGCAGTTATATAATCACCCAGGCACTACTGTTGCACTCCTTCAATCACGGAGGCAGTATCTTTCTACTCTTGGGATCACTCAGCCAGTAGTTATGCTGTTATGAAATCATCCAGTCACTACTTTTGGAGCCTTTTAGTTACTCAGGATCTACCTCAGTAGTCCTGCAATTATCCAAGAAGTACCCATGCCCTTACAAAATCTCCCAGTCACTTGCTATGTAGTCATGTAAATCCACAGACATTATCCTTGCAGGTATGCAATCGCCGAGGTGTTACCCATGTACTCCTTTAATCCATTTCTTCTCTTTCAATCACATATGCACTTTTCTTGTACTTATGGAATCAGTCAATCATTACTCATGTAGTTTTAAAATCACCCAGTCACTACCTTTGCACTCCTGTAATCGGTCAGGCACCATCTTAATAGTTCACAAAGCATCCAGGCAGTACTCATGAACTTATAAAATCAACCACTCACTTGTTATGTACTTCAGTAATCCTCCAGAAATTAGCCTTGCAAGCATGTCATTATCCAGGGTCTAGTAATGTAGTTTCCCTACAGTCATGCAATCATGCAGGCTGTACCTATGCAGTCATGTAATAACCTACACACTACTCTTGCAGTCGTAGAATCACCCATGCCCTTCTCTTCCATTCGTCTATTTACCTAGGCAGTACTCAATAACTCATAGATCCCTTCAGGTGCTATTTATATACTTAACCATGCAGTGAATGTGTATGTATGCACTCAGGCAATTAGCTAGCCACTATCTATCTTCTCCTGCACAAATCCAGTGACTACCGTTGCTCTCAATCACCCAAGCACTACCTACGGAGTTTTGGAATCACTCAGGCAGATGTAGTACATGTCTCAGTTTCTAGGTCTTGCTATATTTCAGAAATATTGAATATATATTTCTTTTACATATCATGATGATTTGGGAAGATAGACACATATGTATGTGTGCTTTTAACAATATGGGGACACTTATAGTTGAGTCATGTAATAGTGTGCAGCTTTATATTTGGCTAGGCCCAACTGTCATGCACTTATAAAAACACCCAAGTACTCGCCATGCAGTCTTAGAATGATGCAGGCACAATATATGCAGTGCTCTAATCACTCAGCCATTGCTCTTGCACAGATGCAATCATTTAGGCACTATCTGTGCACTTATGCAATCACTAAGGTATAATGCATGCAGTTATATAATCACCCAGGCACTACTGTTGCACTCCTTCAATCACGGAGGCAGTATGTTTCTACTCTTGTAATCACTCAGCCGGTAGTTATGCTGTTATTAAATCATCCAGTCACCACTTTTGGAGACTTTTAGTTACTCAGGCTCTACCTCAGTAGTCCTGCAATTATCCAAGAAGTACCCATGCACTTACAAAATCTCCCAGTCACTTTCTATGTAGTCATGTAAATCCACAGACATTATCCCTGCAGTTATGCAATCACCGAGGTGTTACCCATGTACTCCTTTAATCCCTTTCTTCTCTTTCAATCACATATGCACTTTTCTTGTATTTATGGAATCAGTCAATCATTACTCATGTAGTTTTAAAATCACCCAGTCACTACCTTTGCACTCCTGTAATAGGTCAGGCACCATCTTAATAGTTCACTAAGCATCCAGGCGGTACTCATGAACTTATAAAATCATCCACTCACTTGCTATGTACTTCAGTAATCCTCCAGAAATTAGCCTTGCAAGCATGTCATTATCCAGGGTCTAGTAATGTAGTTTCCCTACAGTCATGCAATCATGCAGGCTGTACCTATTCAGTCATGTAATAACCTACACACTACTCTTGCAGTCGTAGAATCACCCATGCCCTTCTCTTGCATTCGTCTATTTACCTAGGCAGTACTCAATAACTCATAGATCCCTTCAGGTGCTATTTATACACTTAATCATGCAGTGAATGTGTATGTATGCACTCAGACAATTAGCTAGCCACTATCTATCTTCTCCTGCAAAACTCCAGTGACTACCGTTGCTCTCAATCACCCAAGCACTACCTACGGAGTTTTGGAATCACTCAGGCAGATGTAGTACATGTCTCAGTTTCTAGGTTTTGCTATATTTCAGAAATATTGAATATATATTTCTTTTACATATCATGATGATTTGGGAAGGTAGAGCACATATGTATGTGTGCTTTTAACAATATGGGGACACTTATAGTTGAGTCATGTAATAGTGTGCAGCTTTATATTTGGCTAGGCCCAACTGTCATGCACTTATAAAAACACCCAAGTACTCGCCATGCAGTCTTACAATGATGCAGGAATAACATATGCAGTGCTCTAATCACTCAGCCATTGCTCTTGCACAGATGCAATCATTTAGGCACTATCTGTGCACTTATGCAATCACTAAGGTATAACGCATGCAGTTATATAATCACCCAGGCACTACTGTTGCACTCCTTCAATCACGGAGGCAGTATGTTTCTACTCTTGTAATCACTCAGCCGGTAGTTATGCTGTTATTAAATCATCCAGTCACCACTTTTGGAGACTTTTAGTTACTCAGGCTCTACCTCAGTAGTCCTGCAATTATCCAAGAAGTACCCATGCACTTACAAAATCTCCCAGTCACTTTCTATGTAGTCATGTAAATCCACAGACATTATCCCTGAAGTTATGCAATCACCGAGGTGTTACCCATGTACTCCTTTAATCCCTTTCTTCTCTTTCAATCACATATGCACTTTTCTTGTATTTATGGAATCAGTCAATCATTACTCATGTAGTTTTAAAATCACCCAGTCACTACCTTTGCACTCCTGTAATAGGTCAGGCACCATCTTAATAGTTCACTAAGCATCCAGGCGGTACTCATGAACTTATAAAATCATCCACTCACTTGCTATGTACTTCAGTAATCCTCCAGAAATTAGCCTTGCAAGCATGTCATTATCCAGGGTCTAGTAATGTAGTTTCCCTACAGTCATGCAATCATGCAGGCTGTACCTATTCAGTCATGTAATAACCTAAACACTACTCTTGCAGTCGTAGAATCACCCATGCCCTTCTCTTGCATTCGTCTATTTACCTAGGCAGTACTCAATAACTTATAGATCCCTTCAGGTGCTATTTATACACTTAACCATGCAGTGAATGTGTATGTATGCACTTAGGCAATTACCTAGCCACGATCTATCTTCTCCTGCAAAAATCCAGTGACTACTGTTGCTCTGAATCACCCAAGCACTACCTACGGAGTTTTGGAATCACTCAGGCAGATGTAGTACATGTCTCAGTTTCTAGGTTTGGCTATATTTCAGAAATATTGAATATATATTTCTTTTAGATATCATGATGATTTGGGATGGTAGAGCCATATGTATGTGTGCTTTTAACAATATGGTGACACTTATAGATGAGTCATGTAATAGTGTGCAGCTTTATATTTGGCTAGGCCCAACTGTCATGCACTTATAAAAACACCCATGTACTCGCCATGCAGTCTTACAATGATGCAGGAATAACATATGCAATGCTCTAATTACTCAGCCATTGCTGTTGCACAGATGCAATCATTTAGGCACTATCTATGCACTTATGCAATCACTAAGGTATAACGCATGCAGTTATATAATCACCCAGGCACAACTGTTGCTTTGTCTGTTTGTGCACCCTTCGTGCGTCTGTCCCAACCTCTGTTGATTCTTTCTGCAGTTCTGTTCCTGTTTCTGCACCCCATCTCCCTCATTGTGTAGCCCTCTTGCCTCATTCTGCATATCTCCTACCTCTTTATGCACTCTTGGTGTCTCTTTATACAGTTCTGTTGTTTCTTTTTGCATCTCTTTTGCTTCGTTCTGCACTTCACTTGCCTTTTTATGTAGCCATCTTTCCTCTTTGTAAGCCTATGTTCGTTCTTTCTGCACTGCTTTGTGTTCTTCCTGTACCTTTGTTTTGAATTTCTCCATCCCTCTTCCCTTTTTCTGCACCATTGTTCTCTCTTTCTGCACCTCTGTTGTTTCATTCTGCCCATCTGCTCCCTCTTTCTGTAACTTTTTTGCTTATTTCTGTAACTTTCTTAACTCTTTTTGCAGTTCTCTTGACTCTTTCTGTACCTCAATTGCCTCTTTTTTGCAGCTCTGTTGCTTCTTTTGTACTACTGTGACTTCTTTCTCCATCTCTATTGCAAATGTCTGCACCTGTCTCATGCAATTATAAAAACACCAAAGGAGTTGTTATGCAGTCTTACAATGATGCAGCCACTAGATATTTAGTACTGAAATCATTCAGACATTACTGCTGCATTTCTTTTTGTACACCTCTCTTCACTTATTTTACAGCTCATGTGTAATTGTGAATATATTCCGAAAACCATATATGCACTTGTTTGAAGCTTTTAAATAGAAAGTGTTTCTTTAGTAATAGATTAGTATATTTCGATATAATTATTTTAATAATATTAAATTCATTTTAAATATTCTTTTTTTCAGATATTCTTCATTATTATTAAGAAAGACTTACCATGACCAAAAAAACGGAAAAGAGAAAACAAGAAAAGAAACAATACTATTTAAAGAAAAGACAACAGCAGAAATTAGATGAACTACAACATGTGGCAAAAAAGAAAAAGGCTTGCGGTAAGAGAACAAAAGAATTTATTAAAAGACTTTCAAGGACTAGAAAGGGTTTTGACAATGTAGAAAATAGAAAGAATAGCTCTATAACAAAGGACAAATTAATGGCAAATCACGTTCTGATAAAACAATCTATGCTAAAAGAAGGATGAATCAATTTTATGATATAAGGAAACGTATGTATAAAAGTAGAGTACTACAAAATTTATTGAAAGATGGCAAGAAATATAAAAGAAGATCTGCATTTTATAAAAAGAAAAAACAGATTGAAACTATAGTCGAAAAGGCTTTTAAAATATAAAGAAAATTGTTCATTTTAGTTTTAAACAGAATGCGAACATTAGATAAACCAAGGCATTCTATGAAGGACAAAAGCAAAAATAAGAGAGTAATTAACAGAACTAACTTTTGTAAAAAAATTTGGGTGAATGGAAGCACACTTCAAGTTCAGAGCCTTTCTTTAATGAAGAGAGCTATTTTCAAAACAATACATTAGTTCACGTAGTTGATACCAGTGGTCGTGCTTATGAAGTGAAGAACGGTTGTGCAATTGCAAAAGAAAAGATGGTTCCTAGAAATGTAGAAGAAGTGATAGCTGATGAAGTTCTAGGGAGATGTTCTAAAGCCCTAGTGTATACTTGGGATTGTAGTAGTATTTGTAGTATACGACAGAAGTCTATTGATATTTTACGAAATTTCTTACGAGAGTATAGTAAAAAAGTATTAAACAAAAGATTAAGATGTTGCAAGGACTAGATCCTTGTAAAGTGAGAAAAAATACTGGTTTGCAAGGTCATTCTCTGGCTTGTCTTTCTAGAAAAGTGTGTCAAAGTGTTTTTCATCATTTGAGAATGTTAGCAGTACATCACTCTGCAATGCGGAAGTTAGTAAGAAGATTGTACTATGTAAAAAGTCCTGCAATAGTTTTAAGTGACTTAAACACTGCTCTTTTGCATGGGTCAGTATCGGATGTAAAAAAAGTTTGTGATGATATAGAGTTTCGTTTCTTTGGTCCTGAACAGGAGTGTAGATTAAGTGAGAGTTTGATAAGTGTAGGTGTTGAAGAAGAGGTGGAAGATAGTAGTACTGAGAAGTTTGAAGAAGATATTACGAAGTTTAAGGTAATTTGTTGTGAAAGACCAAACTATGTTTGTATTTGTTGTCGACGTACTCACTATAGAAATCAAACTAGGAATGTTGATCTGTATTTAAAAAGTGAAAAAGAAAACAATGATAAGTGGAAGGAATTTGGAGCTTATTTGTTGGTGGAAGATTGCTTTGAGTTGGGTAGTGATCAACGTATTTGTAAATATTGTTATAGCAGAATTAGAGGAGAACAAAATGCCAGCTAGAGCTGTATATAATAACTTAGAGTTGGTAGGTATTCCTCCAGAACTGGTAGATTTAAATACGTATGAGTCCATTCTGATTCAATCTGTGCACCCGTTTCAGGCTATTGTTCGTATGGAGCCTAAAACAGGTAAGTTGCCTCCCACAGATTTACAAAGAGGATTAAAAGGAAGAGTTGTGTATTTACCTTTAGATTTAAAGAAAACTATTGAAACTATTGGTGTAGAGAAAGAGGAAACTGAACCTGTAGTTATTCTAGTTAATGGTGTTCCTACGAAGAGTCAGAAAATATGGCAAGAATTAGTAGATGTCACCAAAGTGCAAAAGGCTACGTTATATCTCATAAAAAACAATCTTTATTACAAAAATGTGTATGTGGAAGAAGAAGAAATAGTTTTAGGAGATGATAGCGAAATTTCAAGTGGCCAAATTGAAAAAGTGGACATCTCCAAAAGTGAAGAAATTTATGAACATTATAGTGTACATCCTTTACATTCAAAGGAAGTGATTGGAAATACTATTGAATTATTCCAAATGAAGAAAGCGAAGGGAACTCCCATGAGTGTTTGGGAAAGAAGTTTGGAAGCTCATTGTTTTCCACAGCTCTTCCCCACTGGAAAAGGTGGACGATATGACGAACGACCAGTACAGATTCCAGCGTCAGAATATCGTACAACAAGATTGTACTCAGAAGATCCAAGATTTCGACAATGTATTCCATATATATTTCATCTTTTGTTTGAAAGTGACTTGTCTGGACTTTCATATGCAGTGAACCACATATTAAAAACAGGAGTTCATCTTCAACATGTTTCTGCAAAGGAATTCATGGACAAAGTACAACAGAGAGACGATCATTTAGAATCTCAATTGATTAATTTGATGGCGTGTCAACGTGGTACTAATGAGTATTGGTATCGTCGTCATGGAGAACTTAAATGTATGTTAAGGAACTTAGGAACCCCTACATGGTTTGTTACGCTAAGCTGTGCTGAATACGCATGGGACGATTTACTTGAATTTCTTCGAGAAGCAAATTCAAATATTAAAAACATTCAATTCAAGACAGCTGGAGAACTGTGTTCCTTGGATCCTGTAAATGTGTGCAGATATTTTAATCATAGGTTTCAAGCTATGATGTCTTTTATCTGCAATAAAAACAACCCACCTCTTGGAGAAGTTATTGATTTCTTTTGGAGAAAGGAGTACCAAGCTAGAGGTGCTCCTCATATACATATGCTTTTATGGATCAAGGATGCACCTAAATTTGGAACTGATTCTGATGAGACTGTTTTATCTTTCATTGAAGACTATGTTACATGTGGTATTCCAAAAACAGGAGAAGAAAATACCTTAAGACAACAAGTTTTACGGTTTCAAACTCATCGATGTGGCAAATACTGTCGATGGAAATACAAGTCAAAGGAAACGTTTTATACAAAATGTCGTTTTGGATTTCCACGTCCAGTAATTTCCAAAGGAAGAGTCAACAGTTTCATGTCAGCAGTGAGGCATACTATAACTCGAAAATCTCCCAAAAATACTTACAATTTAAAAAGAAGTGAACATTCAAAGTATATTAATGATTACAATCCAGTGATTTTGTCGATGTGGAATGCAAATATGGATATCCAGTATGTTGCAGATAATTCCATTGCTGTTGCTCGCTATGTTACGTCATACATAACAAAATCTGAAAAGACGGAGTTGAAAGAAATGTGGGAAGAAATTTCACAAGAGAAGACTCTTAGTAACAAATTGTACAGCTTTAGTTTGAAGATGCTGTCCCATCGAGAGATTGGATCCTACGAATGTTCGGATCGGTTGACCTCTGCAAGTTTATATTCAAAGTCAAGAGGAATCATTTGGGTTAGTCTAGGTCTTGCTGCAACACGAAATCGAGTATTGAAATCTGTACAAGAAATTGAATATTTAGCATTAAATGAACCGGAAAGCACAGATATTGTTAAAACAAACATGTTGGATACGTACTATCCTAAAAGAAGTCCCTATCTTGAAAACATATGTCTCTATGAAGTACTGCAATATTACAGCTTTAAGAGAAATATTATAGAAAATATAAATGAAGAGAAATATGCAGTGATTGGTTCTGATGGATGTTTGGTGAAACATACTAAAGGAAATCTCATTAATCACAGGAAACTGAGTTGCGATACTCCAGATAAAAGGGAATTTTTCTATTTAGCACTTCTGCAACTCTTCAAGCCTTGGCGTACTGAAATGGAATTACTTGGAGATTTTCAGTGCTATGAAGATTCTTTTAATGCATGTAAAGATAGCATTCAATGCACAGTTTTTCCAAATTATCTACAAATGTTGAATGAAGAAATTGAACAAGAAGCTACTATTGCAGCTGAGATTGCTAGAGACAGTTCTCAAGATAGTCAAAGTTCTGCTCCACTGAGTCAAGATCCACTAGGAGAACCAATTCTTGAAAATGAAGCAGCAATAGCCATGAGTGAAGTAGAAACAGCAATGCATCAAGCTCAACAGGATATTATGGAGTTGGGAAACTTGGAAGAACAACTAAATATTGAACAGAAAGAAATATATCAGCAAATTACACAACAGATAGACCATGGTTTACTTCATGCAAATAAAGAATGCAACTGCACATTATTTAAACCTATTCGAAAGTATATCAGTGGTCAAGCTGGTACAGGAAAAAGTTTCTTAATTAAAGTTTTGACCAGTTATCTACAGAAAACCACTGAATCACATTTATCTGTGTGTTGTAACCGCTCCAACTGGGTTAGCAGCACACAACATTAAAGGGATTACATTACATCGTTTACTGATGCTACCTGTTGAACATGAAAACAAGTTGGAATATCACAAGCTATCTGGAGAAGCTTGTTATGAAGTTTCAAGAGTACTAAAGAAAATGAAACTTCTGATAATTGATGAGGTGAGCATGGTCTCAAACTTAATGCTTGCCTTTGTACATTTAAGAATGCAGCAAATTTTAAAAACAGATTATGATGTCTTATTTGGAGGAAAACATGTGATTGTTTTCGGCGATCTACTGCAACTTACTCCTGTAAAAGGGCAACCAGTTTTTAAAACACTTGTGCATGAAGACACCAGGAAATCTTTGGGAAGTATTGGAAATGTCAACATTTGGTCATATTTTGAATATAAAGAACTTATTAAGAATATGCGACAGGCAAGTGATGAAGATTATGGAAGCATTCTTCAAGATATAAGAATTGGTGTATTGACAGAACATGGTAAAGAAGCTTTGCAAAGTCGGCTACTTACAAACTTGTTTCCAAATGAAAATGTTGCTCCGGAAATAATATACAAAAAAATTGGAGAAAAGAAATCTATAATTTGCCTAATGCCAACACTGCAAGAGTGTTCTACATTCAATCAAGAACTTTTGAAGTTGGAAAAACAACAAATAATTAAAATGGAAGCCATTGATAAAATAGAACACGAAGGAATTACTATTATTTTGTCAGAAAAATTAGAATCAAAATTGGATTCTTTGGAAAAATCTATATCTAAGACTGCTGGTTTAGAAAAGAATTTATATGTATGTGAAAACTGTTGGGTAATTGTACAGCGTAATTTGGATGTGGAAAAAGGTTTAGTAAATGGAGCAAATGGAAAAGTTGTTGATTTTGTTAATTATCCAAATAGAGATGGAATTGAATTTTTGAAGATTAAATTTGATCAGATTGAAGAGGTAAAACAGATTGGACGTTGTGCTGTTCGTTTTTGCTTGTTAAAGACTTGTATGTTCGTAGAAAACAGTTTCCTCTTTCTTTAGCATATGCGGTGACCATTCATAAATCTCAAGGTTTAAGTGTAGACAGTGCTTTGGTAAACATTGGAAGTACCGTGTTTAAAGAGGGCATGGCATATGTTGCATTGTCCCGAGTCAGAACTTTATCTGGATTGTATTTGATTGATTTTGATGAGAGAAAGATTAGTGCAGATGCAAATTGTGTAAGAGAGTATAATCGGTTAAGAAGACTGTATGCTCCCAACTTAGGTGAATATCCTGTATATGAAAAGCGTGTAGTATGTCGAAAACGAACATATGAGAAACTCTGTAGTGAGGTTGGAAATAAGAAAAAAAATCAAGAGAATGTTGAGGCTCCAAACAAAAAGAAAATGGACACTGTTGATGATATTGTAGGATATCAGTTAGAAAATAGTTCAGGTATCAACTGCTATGCTAATGTAGTTGTGAACGTCATATTTTTTCTAGAAAATCTTCAACAACAAATTATGGAGAATCGAGAAAAAAGGTTTTGTTCTTTGTTGCATTATATTTTTGAAAAATTGACAACCGATAAAACTAAAATCCAAAGTGCTTCTGGCATTCGGCATCTTCTGGATATATGTTCTGGTTCTTCACAATTTACACTTAATGTACAGCAAGATGCTCAAGAATTTCTTATGTTTATGCTTGCAGTAT
The DNA here is from genome assembly GCA_963921515.1 of Calotriton arnoldi. NCBI lineage: Eukaryota > Metazoa > Chordata > Amphibia > Caudata > Salamandridae > Calotriton > Calotriton arnoldi. The sequence continues at coordinate 192,612 of CAWUFW010013187.1, forward strand.
TGGAAGATGAAGGAATACAAATTGAAAATCTGTTTGGACTTCGTTACAGATGGGATCATAAATGTGAAGATTGTTCATTTTCTTCTACCACTGAAATAGACACTGAACGATTCATATATTTGACAATACCAGATTGCAAAACAGTGTCTTTTAACAAATTAGTAAAATCAGCTAATCAAAATATGGAATGTACTCACTGCAAATCTGAAATGTTATCAACATTATTTATAGAAAGATTTGGACAATATGTCATTTTAATGCTACAACGTTGTAGAGCAGATGGAAGAAAATTGGAAACTAAAATTAAAAATTTTGTGGCAAGTCAACTGTCAATTTCAGGAAGAACTTTCAAAGCAGTGGCAATTATTTTCCACGATGGACCTTCTACAACATCTGGACACTATACTGTGTATTTAAAGTGCAATAAAGCATGGACACATTGTAATGATGCCCATTTGGAATTCAAATGTCGGTTGCCTTATGAATTACCAAATTCATATCTAATATTTTTGATGCCAAAGTTCTGAAAACATCATTTGGCCTATTGGGAAGATGTCAACATGAATTAATGAGTTTATTTTGGATATTTTCAATACAAACGATTTCAGAAACATCATTCGGCCTATTGGCAAGATGTCAATATGAATTAAGAAGTTTATTTTGGATATTTTCAATGCAAATGATTTCGGAAACATCATTCGGCCTATAGGGAAGATGTCAACAATTACTGTTTCAATTATCGTTTCTGTTCTTTGATATTGTATTTAGAAAATTGTTTTTGAAAGAAGCAGTTCATATATTTGATCTTTGTATTATATGCAATGTTATTGAGGGTGTTTATTTTTGAAAATGTAAACAGATAGTTGAGTTTGTTGTAAATATTTTGAACACATGATTTGTTTGTTTTTAACAATCTTATTGATTGTATTTTTTTGCCCGCTGTTACATGATGATCAACATTGAAATCACTGTGTATGGTGAAATTCAATAGAATCTGAAAACATCAAAAAGGCAAACTGAATATGTAATGTAATTGTAAAATTATGTTGTGTTCTTAAAACTATAATATTATACGTAATAACAGTATTTGTTCTTCTCTTTTACAGACACTAATTCTAAAGTTTCAAAATATTTTAAATTTAGATTATAATAAAACAACTGAAAAAATGATTTCAATGACTTTCATATCTACTTCAAAAAAGGTAAGATTAAGTAACCCAAGCACTACCCATGCACTGCTACAATCACCTGTGCACTACCCATGCAAAACTCAAATCACCTAGACACTACTCATTCACTCCTTCAATTACCCAGGTAGTACCCGTGCACTCCAGCAATCACCCTGTCACTACCCATGCACTCCTCCAATCACCCAGCCAGTACCATGTACTAATCCAATCACTCCACCAATACCCAAGCACTTGTAAATTCACCATGCACTATCCTTGCAGTACTCTAATCATCCCGTGCAGTACCCATGTACTCATGCAATGACCCAGGCACTAACCTATGCACTGCTACGGAATCACCCAGGCACTACTTATACACTACTCCAATCACCCATGACACTACTCATGCACTCCTCCAATTACCCAGGCACTACCCATGTAATCTTCCAATCACCCAGGCACTACCCATGCACTCATGGAATCATCCATGCAGTACTCATGCAATCCTCCAATCACCCAGCCATTACCCATGCAGTTCTTCAATCACTCAGGCAGTACCCATGCACTCTTCGAATCACCTAAACATTGCCTCTAGACTCATGCAATCATCCAGGCACTATGCATGCACTTCTTAAATCACTCAGCCAGTACCCATACACTCCTCCGATCACCTAGCTACTAGTCATACAGTTATCCAAACAGTCCACCAATACTGAAGCACTTATAAAATCAACACACACTACCCTTGCACTGTTCTAATCACCCAGGTATTACCCATGCACTCATGCAATAACCCAGGCATTACCCATGCACTCGTCCAATCATGCAGGCATTACCCATGCACTCAAAGAAGCACCTATGTACTACTGATGCACATATGCAATCACCCAGGCATTACCCATGCACTCGTCCAATCAGACAGGTACTATCCATGCACTCATACAAGCACGTACGTACTACTGATGCACTCATGCAATCACCCTGACACTACCCATACAGTCTTCCAATCACTCAACCACTACCTATGTACTCATGCAATAACCCAGGCACTACTGATGCACTCATACAATCACCCAATCACTGCTGATACAGTATTCCAATCACCCAAGAACCACTTATATACTAATGCAAACACCCAGGCATTACCCATGCACTCGTGCAATAATCCAGGCATTACCCATGCACTTGTCCTATTATACAGGCACTACTCATGCACTCATGCAATCACCCACGTCATCCAGTGAATGTGTGTTTCTTTAAAGTTTAAATATGTTTTATAGATATATATTCCACTCATGCACTCTTTCAATCAATCAAGCTCTACGCATGTACTTATGGAATCATCCAGGCATTATTAACCACACTAGCCCAGGATAGGACCTAGGAAAGGGAACTAGAGGCACGGGGCACTAGGAGCAGGCGGCCTCCAAACAATGATGTTTAACACAACAAGAGCCGCTCCCAGTAAGATGACCTCGGTGCTACAGTATTATTCTGTGAGTAAAGGCATCTCACAAAAAGTGAAAGACTGGTCTCACACACCACCTTGTGTCATGCTTCATCATTGACCAGTCCTCGCCCTCTAAAAACTCGGTTTGATGGAGGGCGGGCATACACCTGACGACAGGGATGCACTTCTAAAACTAAGTGGGGGCCCTTTACAAAGTGAGGTTTAAAAAGCCATTATAGATGTCAAAATTGTATTAATATGACTGGCATCTGTATGGTATTAAAATGAGTGGTCGGTGTCTTGGGGATTCTATTGTCCCCCCACCGTACTATATGTGGTCAACATGTTTCTGCCTATTGGCCCGAGGGGTCTGCGGCATTCATCAGGACCTATGTTAATAAGTTGGGCTCCACGCTTACCGTGCCTCGAGGAGGTGAGGTACACGGACATAGGCACAAAGGCGGGAGATGTCCCTCTAAACACGCTCGACCAAAGGGGTCTCTCTTCCTCACCCTCATATGGGGCAAGTAGGTCCCATCTGTTAGGGCTTGAACCTTCAGAGCCATTTCCCGGTGGAGTGTGACACTGGTCACCCCATTCAGTGGAACCCTGCCAACACAGCACGGTAAGGGTGGAGCCCAACTTATTAACATAGGTCCTGATGAATGCCGCGGAACCCTCGGGGCCAATAGGCAGAAACATGTTGACCACATATAGTACGGTGGGGGACAATAGAATCCCCAAGACACCGACCACTCATTTTAATACCATACAGATGCCAGTCATATTAATACAATTTTGACATCTGTAATGGCTTTTTAAACCTCACTTTGTAAAGGGCCCCACTTAGTTTTAGAAGTGCATCCCTGTCGTCAGGTGTATGCCCGCCCTCCATCAAACCGAGTTTTTAGAGGCGAGGACTGGTCAATGATGAAGCATGACACCAGGTGGTGTGTGAGACCAGTCTTTCACTTTTTGTGAGATGCCTTTACTCACAGAATAATACTGTAGCACCGAGGTCATCTTACTGGGAGCGGCTCTTGTTGTGTTAAACATCATCCAGGCATTACCATGCAGTTATTTCTCTTTTTTTAACAGATAAGGTAGTTCTGAAAATAACTCTTTTTTCCTTTTTTTATTTTTTTGTGTTTTTTAAACCATTTTGTGTATTTTTTTGGTGTTTTTTAAAAAAACGGGAAAAACAACAGAGCTAACTCTTAACTTTTGCAATTAAAGAGTCATTGCAACCACAAAAAAAAAATTAACAATGATGGTTTCTTGCTGCAGAAACCACAGCATCTACAGACTGCTCCCCGTAACAGAGCACAGTCTTGCATTTGATGCAGTGTTGCTCGAGATTAGCAAATTCTGGATGAATGTCCGGTCCTCGAGATGAGGAGCTTGAGGCTCCTCAAGTGCTTGGACCAGCTCCCTGGTCATCCTGCTGCATAGCTTCTTGGGCACGTCGGTGTTGTTCACGTGCCAGATGTCGAGGGTGAATTGTTTGTAGATGTTTCATCATACTTGATGTTCCACATGAGTATTTTTTTTCACTTCCCCTTGACAATACTCTTGGGCAAAGTGTGCAGCTCACTTTGCGTGCATTCACCTTCTTTTCTCCATCTGGAATGGTGAAAAACTTCCATACGATGGATTCCTTCCTTTTTCTAAGAGGTTGGTCCAAGTCTTCGTCATCAGATGGAACATCAACAACAGGAGTAGAAGAAGCCATTTTTGAAGTTGTGAGAAAACACCAAAAAATACACCAAGCAGCTCAAAAAACACAGCAGGTGTGTCTCCTGTGATGGTGTAGAAAGAATGAGAAAAATGGGTGGGGTCCTTCAATTTCTAGAATGGAAAACCTTGTGAACCAATGAAATGCTTTCTTTTAAAGTCACATGGGAGTCGCACACCAGGCGCGCAACCAGCGCGCACCTGACGCGAGTAATATAACTTTATTGCTACAACAAATACATGATTTTTATAATTAGTTTAGATAATTTCTTGCTCTCATATACACATTAAACTTATATACATATAGTTTTAAGACATCCATTTTTTTACGAGAGTCGCGCACCTGGCGCGACCCCATACGTATATGACATTACGCGGGGCCGGACACCGCGCACCAGTCGCATACCAAACGCGCACAAGACGCGATCCCATATATATATGATGTTACGCGGGGCCAGGCACCGCGCACCCGTCGCACACCAAACGCGCACAGGACGCGATCCCATATGTATATGACGTTACACGGGGCCAGGCACCACGCACCCGTTGCTAACCAAACGCGCATCCTTCACAACTTTGGCAACACGGTGGCTTGAATCCGCGCACTCACCGAGATAGGTACACGATGGGTACAGCGACTCCACTTTAAAAAAAAAATATATATATATATATATTTATATTTTAGAAAACAAAAGACATTACATAATTTTAATAACAAAAAAAAACTAAGAAAAACGATTTTTAGGATATTAAAGTTACAAAATATCACAAAAAAACTTTGAAAATTATTGAAAAAACCATAGGTTTCATGAACATTATAGTTAGAAATTAGCATTTAAAAAACCTTTGAAATTCACTAAAAAAACCATAGGTTTCAGGGACGTTATAGTTAGAAATAAGCATTTAAAAACCCTTTGAAATTCACTGAAAAAAACATAGGTTTCAGGGACGTAAAAGTTAGAAATTAGCATTTAAAAAACCTTAGAAATTCACTGAAAAAACCATAGGTTTCAGGGACGTTATAGTTAGAAATTAGCATTTAAAAAACCTTAGAAATTCACTGAAAAAACCACAGGTTTCAGGGACGATATACTTAGAAATTAGCATTTAAAAAACCTTGGAAATTCACAGAAAAAACCACAGATTTCAGGGACGTTATAGTTAGTTGGACATTTCACTCGTACAAAACCAGAGAAATTCGGCTGTTATAGTTAGTAGAGCTAGCTATAACTCGCGCCCCCGCAATGCACTGCTGATGACGTCACATATTACATCACTCATGACATGGTCAGTGACATCACTGATGACATCACTGATGACATCTCAAATGACATCAATGATGACATCATCCAGTGAATGTGTGTTTCTTTAAAGTTTAAATATGTTTTATATATATATATTCCACGGTGTATGGAAGAATGAGTGGGTGTATAAGTGTCTGAATGGATGATTTAGTAGGTGCATGACTGATTGTATAAGTGACTGATTAAGCATATCTAACTGAATGCATGGGTTAGTGAGTAAACTGTGTAAATGTCTGTATCAGTCTGTCAGTTGGTGTATAAGCGGCTCCATGGGTTGGTGATACGAAAATCCGGACCCAGGCTTACTATCAGAGTGGGCAGAACATACTGCGCAATATTGTCAAGGCACTCTAGGCATTTTGGTGAAGTATGCTTGGAGCGACCGGGAGAAGGCATTAAGTGAGATCAAGGACTTGGAGGACCTGCTATCCAAAGAAGAAGATAAAAATAAAATGGAGGAACTGCTAGGACTAATGAAAGCACGCCTATTGAAATATGAACACAAAATAAAACTGAGAAAACAAGAGAAATTTGAGCGTGACGAAAATGATTATTTACAAGGTAGAGTCTTAACATTCGCTCGCAAATTCGATGGCCCTAGAAAAGAATTAACACAAAGAACAAGCAAAGCAGTAACCCCCAGAGTGGAAACATCCGAATCAGACGTGACCGAGAATGAATCTGGCGATGAACATGCCGGAAATGCCGTGGGAGGAGTCAAGACAACGACACCTTTTCACAACGAATTTCAATGGCTGCGAGGTGGCAAGAACAAACCACCCGAACAACCCACCGGAGAACGCGACGATCAGGGTGGGGCAGGAAGAGCACAGGCGTGGGGAGCACGCAAAAAGAGATTCAACAAACGACAATAGATAACACCAATCTAACTGTGGTCAATCTCACGCCGAAACATCTGTCTGACAGTGAGATCAAGGTATTAACTCTGGGACTGACATTTTGTCCGAGCAGTCATCTAGAGTTTACACAGACAAGAATTGACCTCTTTAGCTTTATACGAAAACTGAAGCTACATAAATATTTCAAATTAAGGCCGACTTTGAAAGAACCAAAACAAATATCATCAAGAATGACAGCAACAGATCTGCTAACCTGCAATGATTTACAAGGATTGGAACTCTTGCAAAATCTCCATAAGGAATCGGAAGAACATTCTAACGTCATGGCAAACATGGCTCAAAGAGCGGTACAGGTTGGAATAGATCAGGAGACGGAAGAAAGTCAGTTTAAACCAAGATCCACATTTGTGCCACAGATGCCATTTGACGCTATTGACGTCTTTTCAGACGCCATGGTCAGCGACTTGTTAAAATTCAGATGTAAAGATTTGCAAAGTCCTAGAAAGAGCAATATCACTAATGAAGAAAAGCAGGCATTAAACAATCTACTCCAGGACACCTCTATAATAATCAAGCCTTCTGACAAAGGCGGGAATGTGGTCTTACAAACTAGAGAACAATACTGTGAGGAAGCCCTGCGACAACTATCGGACACTAAGTATTATGCAAAGACCACACGTGAAGCATATCAAGAAAGCATACGTAGTTATGAGACTCTTATCAGGAAATAGTATGACAAATCAATGTTGGGGACTGAGGAACATCTATTCTTGCGAAATATAAATCCAGTCATAGCAACTTTTTATCATATCCCCAAGCTTCACAAAGACAACCTACATCCACCAGGTAGGCCGATTGTATCATCTCAAGGCAGTTTAACAGAACATTTGTCCATGTTCATTGACCATTTTCTATTTCCATTTGTGGTGGAATTGAAATCGTATGTGAAAGACACTAAAGACTTTTTGAATAAGATTGCAAATGTAATTTGGAACCCACTATACCAACTAGTAGTGTTGGATATTACGAGTTTGTATACCTGCATAAATCATGAGGACGGCTAAAAGGCTTAAAAGCCTTACAATTTTATTTGAACAAAAGGCAAATACGCTTTGCAGAACACAATCTAATGTTGATAGAATTTGCCAGATGTTGTCTCACTAACAATATTTTTTTGTTTGAAGACAAATATTTTAAACAAATCTCTGGTACAGCGATGGGCACCTGCTTCGCCCCCAGCTATGCGAACTTGTTCGTAGGCTGGTGGGAGGAGCAGGTGTCCAGAACCTATGAATGTGGTACAACGAAGGGTAGAGCTGTGGTTTGGCATCGATATATTGATGACCTTTTTATGGTGTGGGAGGGCACGCCAGAGTCAGCCAATGCATATGTCAATGATCTGAATAACAACAATCTGAACCTGCACTTCTCGGCCACAGTTAGTCCAGTGGCAGTGGACTACCTGGACCTGAGGGTGTTTGTATCGGATGGTGAATTACACACAGCTCTCTTTCGAAAATCAACAGCGGGCAATTCAATTTTATATGCAACCAGTAATCATCCACCTAAGCTCGTACAGAGCATCCCATACGGTGAGCTTTTAAGATTGAAAAGAAATAGCTCAAGAAGATGTGATTTTGAAAAAGCGGCAAAAGATTGTATCGCCAGATTTGAGGTGAGAGGTTATGAATCTATTCTTCTAGAAAAAACACTTCAGAAAGTGAGAGGGATTCCTAGACAGCATTTTCTGAAAGACAACAGTACAAATAAGCGAGTGTCTAACAACACAGATGAGGGTAAGTTCAGGATGGTCACCACTTATTCAGCAGAAGCTAATTTTCTGAAACGTATGCTTAGAAAAAACTGGCACATTTTAAAAACGGACAATGTCATAAGTAAAGATATCCCGATATATCCATTGGTCACCTTTAAAAAGGCACGATCAATGAGAGATAGGCTAGTACGTAGCCATCTGGACAAGGAAGTCCAATCTATGAGAACCTTGAGAGAAATGCGAGGATTTTTTCCATGTGGAAAATGCAAAGCCTGTGCTAACAGTAAAAGGGGTCTGTCATATAATATCCCGGATATAAAAAGGAAAAGATTGATAACCAAATTTATGACCTGCAGCACATCATATGCAGTTTATTGTCTAACCTGTTCGTGTGGCCTCTGCTACATTGGTAGCACCATCCATCCTCTTAAAATCAGAATATTGGAACATCTAAGGGCAATCGCCAAAAATGATGCATCGTACCCAGTAGCGAGGCATTATGCAGAAAAAAATTCCAGCAATAGAAATATGCTACAATATTATGGCTTAGATCATGTGGCCGAAAGTATAAGAGGAGGAGATAGAATTCAAAAACTTCGCAGGCTAGAATCGCGCTACATTATTGATTTGCAAACTAAATTTCCCAAAGGTCTGAATAGTGGTGAGGAATTAGCATCACACCTGGGCTCATGAACAATAGATTGATAACGAAAAGAAGTTCTCCCGAGGAAGTTATCTTGTGTGTCTTATGAAATGTGCATTTATTAAGAATTGGAATAAAAGGGACTCTTTGCCGATCCACGGCAAGATTTGTATTGATCACTATGTCACAGCGATGTTACAGTGCTGCTCAGCCAATACACGGCATAATTAATGTTCAGATATTATCGAATGAGGGCGGAAATCTGTCCAATTAATAATATATTGTGAGCATAATGAATTTGTCCACATAAGCTTCTCATATGTAATGAATTTTATTATATCATATGATTTGACTGTGATTTGCAACTGTGATATGTTGTGGTCTGCAATGCATTTGCATATGTATTATGGCGATATGAACTACTTTTTACATACTACAAGATGGCGCTCATTTGAAATGCATTTTTGTTGAGTCCCTTTTCAATTGTTAAAGCACGAGAATGATTGTTTAAAAGACGGCTGCTTCCGGTGTGTCAGTAACACCGAGGAAGGCAGACCGCCGAAACGCGTTTGTTTCTGGAAGAATAAAAACATCTTCAAACGCCGCCCGCGAGTTCTTATTTCCTGTAAAATAAAGGAAACAGAGCCTGAATACTTGCGGAATGCACCGCCGCATAACAGCACCCGTCCACGAGTGATTCGTGTTTTGGTGCGAACCGAGCGTTAATCTGATACGAAAGCACCGCCGCAACAGAAAGCGTGAGGATTACTACATCGGCATAGGTGAAATCGAGGTTCTGCGAATCGGAGGAGACGCTGTAATCGAGGAGACCTGTGCTGACAACGCGAGCTTTAATCCATGCTACATCTGCATAACAAACGGCAGGACGAGGGAGGCGTCACTGAAGTTTACATCCAGGAAACATTCACTGAACTGTGTCAACATGTTCAGTGAATCGGCTCGCCGCAAAGCGGCTAAAGACATGTTCATGAAACAAAGGGGGACGCAATATTCATCGGTAACGGAGCAACCGAAACCAACCAGCACCTTAAATAACACCATGACCAAATTGGAGAGATTATATGAGCGCGAGACGCGGAAGTGGTGGGAGGCGACTTCCCTCCAGAACTACATTGAAGTGAGTAGGGTACCTAGGGGTCTTCGAGTATATACAGTCCCCTCATACAAAAATCCGGACCCAGGCTTACTATCAGAGTGGGCAGAACATACTGCGCAATATTGTCAAGGCACTCTAGGCATTTTGGTGAAGTATGCTTGGAGCGACTGGGAGAAGGCATTAAGTGAGATCAAGGATTTGGAGGACCTGCTATCCAAAGAAGAAGATAAAAATAAAATGGAGGAACTGCTAGGACTAATGAAAGCACGCCTTTTGAAATATGAACACAAAATAAAACTGAGAAAACAAGAGAAATTTGAGCGTGACAAAAATGATTATTTACAAGGTAGAGTCTTAACATTCGCTTGCAAATTCGATGGCCCTAGAAAAGAATTAACACAAAGAACAAGCAAAGCAGTAACCCCCAGAGTGGAAACATCTGAATCAGACGTGACCGAGAATGAATCTGGCGATGAACATGCCAGAAATGCCGTGGGAGGAGTCAAGACAACGACACCTTTTCACGACCAATTTCAAATAATCAGACAGTCATGGCTGCGAGGTGGCAAGAACAAACCGCCCGAACAACCCACCGGAGAACGCGACGATCAGGGTGGGGCAGGAAGAGGAAGAGCACAGGCGTGGGGAGCACGCAAAAAGAGATTCAACAAACGACAATAGATAACACCAATCTAACTGTGGTCAATCTCACGCCGAAACATCTGTCTGACAGTGAGATCAAGGTATTAACTCTGGGACTGACATTTTGTCCGAGCAGTCATCTAGAGTTTACACAGACAAGAATTGACCTCTTTAGCTTTATACGAAAACTGAAGCTACATAAATATTTCAAATTAAGGCCGACTTTGAAAGAACCAAAACAAATATCATCAAGAATGACAGCAACAGATCTGCTAACCTGCAATGATTTACAAGGATTGGAACTCTTGCAAAATCTCCTTAAGGAATCGGAAGAACATTCTAACGTCATGGCAAACATGGCTCAAAGAGCGGTACAGGTTGGAATAGATCAGGAGACGGAAGAAAGTCCATTTAAACCAAGATCCACATTTGTGCCACAGATGCCATTTGACGCTATTGACGTCTTTTCAGACGCCATGGTCAGCGACTTGTTAAAATTCAGATGTAAAGATTTGCAAAGACCTAGAAAGAGCAATATCACTAATGAAGAAAAGCAGGCATTAAACAATCTACTCCAGGACACCTCTATAATAATCAAGCCTTCTGACAAAGGCGGGAACGTGGTCTTACAAACCAGAGAACAATACTGTGAGGAAGCCCTGCGACAACTATCGGACACTAAGTATTATGCAAAGACCACACGTGAAGCATATCAAGAAAGCATACGTAGTTATGAGACTCTTATCAGGAAATGGTATGACAAATCAATGTTGGGGACTGAGGAACATCTATTCTTGTGAAATATAAATCCAGTCATAGCAAATTTTTATCATATCCCCAAGCTTCACAAAGACAACCTACATCCACCAGGTAGGCCGATTGTATCATCTCAAGGCAGTTTAGCAGAACATTTGTCCATGTTCATTGACCATTTTCTATTTCCATTTGTGGTGGAATTGAAATCGTATGTGAAAGACACTAAAGACTTTTTGAATAAGATTGCAAATGTAATTTGGAACCCACTATACCAACTAGTAGTGTTGGATATTACGAGTTTGTATACCTGCATAAATCATGAGGACGGCTTAAAAGCCTTACAATTTTATTTGAACAAAAGGCAATTACGCTTTGCAGAACACAATCTAATGTTGATAGAATTTGCCAGATGTTGTCTCACTAACAATATTTTTTTGTTTGAAGACAAATATTTTAAACAAATCTCTGGTACAGCGATGGGCACCTGCTTCGCCCCCAGCTATGCGAACTTGTTTGTAGGCTGGTGGGAGGAGCAGGTGTCCAGAACCTATGAATGTGGAACAATGAAGGGTAGAGCTGTGGTTTGGCATCGATATATTGATGACCTTTTTATGGTGTGGGAGGGCATGCCAGAGTCAGCCAATGCATATGTCAATGATCTGAATAACAACAATCTGAACCTGCACTTCTCGGGCACAGTTAGTCAGTGGCAGTGGACTACCTGGACCTGAGGGTGTTTGTATCGGATGGTGAATTACACACAGCTCTCTTTCGAAAATCAACAGCGGGCAATTCAATTTTATATTCAACCAGTAATCATCAACCTAAGCTCGTACAGAGCATCCCATACGGTGAGCTTTTAAGATTGAAAAGAAATAGCTCAAGAGGATGTGATTTTGAAAAAGCGGCAAAAGATTGTATAGCTAGATTTGATGTGAGAGGTTATGAACCTATTCTTCTAGAAAAAACACTTCCAGAAAGTGAGAGGGATTCTAGACAGCATTTTCTGAAAGACAACAGTACAAATAAGCGAGTGTCTAACAACACAGATGAGGGTAAGTTCAGGATGGTCACCACTTATTCAGCAGAAGCTAATTTTCTGAAACGTATGCTTAGAAAAAACTGGCACATTTTAAAAACGGACAATGTCATAAGTAAAGATATCCCGATATATCCATTGGTCACCTTTAAAAGGCACGATCAATGAGAGATAGGCTAGTACGTAGCCATCTGGACAAGGAAGTCCAATCTATGAGAACCTTGAGAGAAATGCGAGGATTTTTTCCATGTGGAAAATGCAAAGCCTGTGCTAACAGTAAAAGGGTTCTGTCATATAATATCCCGGATATAAAAAGGAAAAGATTGATAACCAAATTTATGACCTGCAGCACATCATATGCAGTTTATTGTCTAACCTGTCCGTGTGGCCTCTGCTACATTGGTAGCACCATCCATCCTCTTAAAATCAGAATATTGGAACATCTAAGGGCGTTGGCCAAAAATGATGCATCGTACCCAGTAGCGAGGCATTATGCAGAAAAACATTCCAGCAATAGAAATATGCTACAATATTATGGCTTAGATCATGTGGCCGAAAGTATAAGAGGAGGAGATAGAATTCAAAAACTTCGCAGGCTAGAATCGCGCTACATTATTGATTTGCAAACTAAATTTCCCAAAGGTCTGAATAGTGGTGAGGAATTAGCATCACACCTGGGCTCATGAACAATAGATTGATAACGAAAAGAAGTTCTCCCGAGGAAGTTATCTTGTGTGTCTTATGAAATGTGCATTTATTAAGAATTGGAATAAAGGGACTCTTTGCCGATCCACGGCAAGATTTGTATTGATCACTATGTCACAGCGATGTTACAGTGCTGCTCAGCCAATACACGGCATAATTAATGTTCAGATATTATCGAATAAGGGCGGAAATCTGTCCAATTAATAATATATTGTGAGCATAATGAATTTGTCCACATAAGCTTCTCATATGTAATGAATTTTATTATATCATATGATTTGACTGTGATTTGCAACTGTGATATGTTGTGGTCTGCAATGCATTTGCATATGTATTATGGCGATATGAACTGCTTTTTACATACTACAAGATGGCGCTCATTTGAAATGCATTTTTGTTGAGTCCCTTTTCAATTGTTAAAGCACGAGAATGATTGTTTAAATGATGGCTGCTTCCGGTGTGTCAGTAACACCGAGGAAGGCAGACCGCCGAAACGCGTTTGTTTCTGGAAGAATAAAAAACATATTCAAACGCCGCCCGTGAGTGCTTATTTCCCGTAAAATAAAGGAAACAGAGCCTGAATATATATATATATATATATATATATATATATATATATATATATATATATAATCTACTGGCGGTCGCCAGTAGATAGTTATAGTTAGGACCTATTTTCCATAGGAAATCCGCAACATTCTATTTGAAATAACTCTTGCATCGGTTGATGAATCTTCACGAAATTTTCAAACTTTGTGGCCCGCTCCGGTCCACTCCTACCCTGAAAGTCTCGGGGTGATTCGTCAAGCGGGGGCTGAGAAAAAAGGGGGTCCCAAAACGTGTTTTCCCCATTCATTTTCCCATAGGAAACTTTAGCCACGGCTACAGCCCGAACTGCTGAACGGAATTACACCAAATTTGGCAAAGAGGTAGTGCTTGGTTCAGAAAGAACCCTTTTTGTTAAATGGTGTAAATCCGTTCAGTAGTTCCTGAGAAAATCAAAGGAAAATCACATATATATCTATGGCCGTGTCGGATTCGCGCACCCTGAGCGCACCCTGCGCGCACCCTCCCGATCACGAGCTGCATGCTAATTGGCTTTCAAGTGGCTGTCAACACTCCAAATCAGGAAGTGTTGGCAGCCATTTTGTCCCTCGGTAGAACCGAGGCACAAGAAACTAAGTGCGCAAAACGCACAAAGGGGGCAGGGTAGAAACACCCTGACCCCCTAGGTCTGCTCAGGGGGTCCCACAAGGACCCCCTGGGCAGAAAAAAGCATTTTTTTTTTTATATCGGCGGGATGCGCTTAGGGTGCGCGGATCCCGGATCCCGGGTGGGCCAAGTCCTGGGGGCATGCAGAGATTTATTTATATTTAATGTGGGGGGCCTCTAAGGCCCCCCAAGCCCCGGGGACCGCCACCCCCCGGGGCTTTCAATGAAAAATGGTGCGAGAGGGCTTCCGCAGCCCTGGGGACCGCCACCCCTGGGGCTTCTTTCTTTAAATATTAATTACCTGTGTGGGGGCTCGAGGCCCCCACACGCCCGAGGACCGCCACCTCCCAGGGCACTAAATAATAAAATGTGGGGGTCCGTTCAGGAGCCCGGGGATCCACCACCTCCCCGGGGCTGTGCAAAGGTTGGGAGGGGGCCGCGCGGCCCCCTCCTGGAGCCCTCCATGGCCCTGGGGACCGCCACCCCCAGGGCCGGCTCCTGCAGTGTCCCGGGGTGCCTACCCCCGGGACACTGTAGTTTGCAATGACAGGACGGGAGCCTCGCGGCTCCCGTCCTGTCATTACAAACTGCTTTGGATATTGGAGGCGAGAGCAGGAAACCTGCTCTCTCTTCCAATATCCAAGCACATTGCTTTCACATGGGGAGCTGCATGTTAGCAGCTCCCCATGTGGAAAGCAATGCCGGCTCCCGCAGGAGGCGGGGAGCCGGCAGGGTCCGTGGGGGAGTTGGGGTCCCCACGGACCCCAAAGGATAGGGCCAGCCCGGGGGATGGGGTCCCCGGGGCAAGTAGTGGCCCGGGAGGGGGGCCACATGGCCCCCCTCCCCCAAATTATTAAATAAAGATTTTTTTTTTTTAAAAAGGCCGGCCCGGGGATGGGGTCCCCGGGGCCTAAGGAGGCCTGAGGAGGGGGCAACGCAGCCCCCTCCATAAAAATAATTTTTTTTAAATGTGGCAGTGACCCGGGGGATGGGGTCCCCGGGCCGAAGGTTGGCCACGGGAGGGGGCCCACGCAGTCCCCTTCCCGTTCCCATTTTTTTTAAAAATAAAGGGGTCAGGCCCTGGGGGATGAGTCCCCAGGGCCCAAAATAATTAAAAAGAAGGGGGCCACACAGCCCCCTTTTAAAAAAAAAAAAAAAAAATTAAAACCGGCATCGCGCCGGAGGCCACGCCCCTCCTTGTCAGCACTCTGCAAACGCGCCCCTGGCGCGTTTGCAGAGAGAATGCAATTCCCCTTGAATACTCGGGGTCCCTGGGGGCCAACTAGCCCACCAGGAACCTCCAGTATGCGCCAGGGGCTGCGTTGCAGAGAGGTGTTCTGAGGCCACGCCCTTTTTACACCTCTCTGCAACGCAGCTCTGTGGCGCTCAATGGAGGTAGCTGGTGGGCTAGTTGCACCCCAGGGACCCTCAGGATTCAAGGGGAGTTAATCCCTGACTTAAAACGCACCACGGGCGCGTTTGCACAGTGGTGAAGGGAGGGGGCGGGGCCTGAGGTGACATGTGTGCAAACAGGCCCCGTGGCGCATTTTAAGATAGGGAATTAAATCCCCTTCAATCCTGAGGGTCCCTGGTGGCCAACTAGCCCACCAGGTACCTCCAGTAAGCGCCATGGAGCTGCGTTGCAGAGTGTTGTAAAAGGGGCGTGGCCTCTGAACACCTCTCTGCAACGCAGCTCTCTGGCGCATACTGGAGGTATCTGGTGGGCTAGTTGGCCCCTAGGGACCCTCGGGATTGAGGAGGAATTAATTCTCCAACTTAAAACGCGCCACGGGCGTGTTTGCAGACATGTCACCTCAGGCCCCACCCCTTCCTTCACCATTGTGCAAATATTCCTCTAAAATCAGCCGAACTACGAATTCCAATTTACTCACCTGTTATCAGGAGAGACCACAGTGCTGCATCTTTGAGCCCAGTACTAATCCTGAAAAGTAATTTTAACCGTACTTACCAGTAACTTGAATTTCCTTCCATAGGATATCATTGCCTGCTTTTTGCTGAAAAAGTTTCTAAGTGTAGATTTTTGAAACTTACAAATATTCCTCTAAAATCAGCCGAAATACTAATTCCGATTTACTCACCTGTTATCAGGAGAGACCACAGTGCTGCATCTTTGAGCCCAGTACTAATCCTGAAAAGTAATTTTAACCGTACTTACCAGTAACTTGAATTTTCTTCCATAGGATATCATTGCCTGCTTTTTGCTGAAAAAGTTTCAGGCGATTTTTGAAACATATAAATATTCCTCTAAAATCAGCAGAACTACGAATTCCGATTTACTCACCTGTTATCAGGAGAGACCTCAGTGCTGCATCTTTGAGCCCAGTACTGATCCTGAAAAGTAATTCTAACCATACTTACCAGTAACTTGAATTTCCTTGCATAGGCTAACATTGACTGGTTTCACTTGGAAATTCTTCTAAGTGTGGAGTTTTGGAACTTTATAATATTCCTCTAAAATCAGCCGAACTACGAATTCCGATTTACTCACCTGTTATCAGGAGAGACCACAGTGCTGCATCTTTGAGCCCACTACTAATCCTGAAAAGTAATTTTAACCTTACTTACCAGTAACTTGAATTTCCTTCCATAGGATATCATTGCCTGCTTTTTGCTGAAAAAGTTTCAGGCGATTTTTGAAACATATAAATATTCCTCTAAAATCAGCAGAACTACGAATTCCGATTTACTCACCTGTTATCAGGAGAGACCTCAGTGCTGCATCTTTGAGCCCAGTACTGATCCTGAAAAGTAATTCTAACCGTACTTACCAGTAACTTAAATTTCCTTCCATAGGCTAACATTGACTGGTTTCACTTGGAAATTCTTTTAAGTGTGGAGTTTTGGAACTTTATAATATTCCTCTAAAATCAGCCGAACTACGAATTCCGATTTACTCACCTGTTATCAGGAGAGAACCCAGTGCTGCATCTTTTAGCCCAGCACTGACCCTGAAAAGTAATTCTAACCGTACTTACCAGTAACTTGTATTTCCTTCCATAGGAATCCATTGTCTGGTTTTCAGCAGAAAAGTTTCAAAGCGTCGATTTTCACAAACTACAAATATTCCTAAAAATCGCCTGTATGACTTAAACGCATTCTTTCAACTGTTTACAGGAGATGCACCAGTGCTGGATCCAGGATCCACCACTGAGTAAGAAAAAGTAACGATAACACTACTTACCTGCTAAGTGAATTTCCTCCCATAGGATAACATTGGTGATTCTATGTGAAAAAGTTTCTAAGTGCCCACTTTTAAAATACAATAATATTCCTTAAAAATCACTACTGTAACCAAAACGCTTTTACTCAACTGTTTACAGGAGATGTCGCAGGACTGAATCTAGGATCCAGTCCTGTGGTTAGAAAAAGTAATCCATAAAGTAACTAATTGCATTTAACTAGAAATTCCCATTGAACTCAATGTTGCATTGTGTTTGAAATTGTGTTGCCCATTGCAACAACTGTAACTACTGTACTTAAAAGTCTATTTCCTATTTGCAAAGTATTTAAACTAAAGTAATTCATTCTGAGAAAGTATATTTTGTAATGTAATGTATAAAGTAATTACAATGTAATTTAAAAAATAAAATATCTAAAAATAAATAGTTTAAAAAAATGTAGTAAATCAGTATCAAAAAAATAAATATAACAATTAATACATTTAAAAATTGTCATTTACAAAACCTTTGAAATTCACTGAAAAAAACCATATCTTTCAGACATGTTATAGTTAGGAATTAGCATTTAAAAAACCTTTGAAATTCACTGAAAAAACCATAGGTTTCAGGCACGTTATAGTTAGAAATTAGCATTTAAAAAACCTTACAAATTCACTGAAAAAACCATAGGTTTTAGGGACAGTTATAGTTAGTTGGACATTTCACTCGTACAAAACCATAGAAATTCCCCCGTTATAGTTAGTTTAGCTAACTATAACTCGCGCCCCCGCAATGCACTGCTGATGACGTCACATATTACATCACTCATGACATGGTCAGTGACATCACTGATGACATCACTGATGACATCTCAAATGACATCACTGATGACATCATCCAGTGACTGTGTGTTTCTGCAAAGTTTAAATATGTTTAATATATATAGGGAAAGGTGTATTGAAGAATGAGTGGGTGTATAAGTGTGTGGATGAAGGATTTAGTAGGTGCGTGACTGACTCTATAAGTGAGTGATTAAACGTATCTTACTGAATGAAAGGGTTAGTGACTAAACTGTGTGAATGCCTATCCATCTGTCAGTTGGTGTGTAAGCGGCTGCATGAGTTTGCAAATAGCTACATGAGTGTCTACATGGGTTATTGATTGGTTGTCTGAGTATCTGTATGGCTGCCTGAGTGTTTGTGTGGGTGGGGTGTGTGTGACTCTGTGCATAGATGTGTGAGTGGGTGATTCACTGGGTGCATGGTTTCAAGAGTGCATCTGTTATGGACTGTATGGGTGGGTGAGTGTGTGTATGGGTGTGTTAGTGAGTGAATGTATATCTCAGTGGTACATGTGTGAGTAACTACATATGTGAAAGGCAGTATATATGTGTGTTGGAGTATATAAATGGCTATAAGTGAGAGTGTGTGATTGTGAGAGTGGCTGTATGGATGAGTGTGTACTTGTATCAGTGATTGTATAAGAGCATAAGAATGTGCTAGTATTTGTATGAGTAAGTGAGCTGGTGTGTGTATAACTGTATAGGTGAGTAAATGGCAGTGTGATTAATTATTTGCATGACTGACTAGGTGTGTGAGTACCTCTATGGATGAGTGGCGGTGTGTGAGTGTCTATGTAGGTGTATGAGTGCATATGATAGGCCTGTACTGAGTGACCGTAAGTATGAGTGACTGTACGGGTGAGTGAGTGGATGTGTGTGTAGACCTAAGAATCAGTGAGTGGGTATGTAGTTATTGGTGTTGGAGTGTCTATGGTTTTGAGAATGGCAGTCTGTAATTTAGAGTGGGTGTTTCAAAGGTTATATTAGGGTGTGAGAAGATGCATCAAATGATCACATGGATGATGTCATCAGTGATGTCATCAGTGATGTCATTTGAGATGTCATCAGTGATGTCATCAGTGATGTCACTGACCATGTCATGAGTGATGTAATATGTGTCGTCATCAGCAGTGCATTGCGGGGGCGCGAGTTATAGTTAGCTAAACTAACTATAACGGGGGAATTTCTATGGTTTTGTACGAGTGAAATGTCCAACTAACTATAACTGTCCCTAAAACCTATGGTTTTTTCAGTGAATATATATATAAATATATATATATATATATATATATATCTACTGGCGGTCGCCAGTAGATAGTTATAGTTAGGACCTATTTTCCATAGGAAATCCGCAACATTCTATTTGAAATAACTCTTGCGTCGGTTGACGAATCTTGCGAAATTTTCAAACTTTATGGCCCGCTCCGGTCCGCTCCTACCCTGAAAGTCTCAGGGTGATTCGTCAAGCGGAGGCCGAGAAAAAGGGGGTCCCAAAACGTGTTTTCCCCATTCATTTTCCCATAGGAAACTTTAGACACGGCTACAGCCCGAACTGCTGAACGGAATTACACCAAATTTGGCAAAGAGGTAGTTCTTGGTTCAGAAAGAACCCTTTTTGTTAAATGGTGTAAATCCATTCAGTAGTTGCGGAGAAATTAAAAAAATAAGAGTCAAAAAATCAATTTCCCATAGGAAACTTTATGCAAGGCTACAGCCCGAACTGCTGAACGGAATTACACCAAATTTGGCAAAGAGGTAGTTCTTGGTTCAAAAAGAACCCTTTTTGTTAAATGGTGTAAATCCGTTCAGTAGTTGCTGAGAAAATCAAAAGTAAAAACACATATATATCTGGGCGGAGCCTAACCACACATGTCATCGTGAGATCTGATTGGCTGTCAGCACTTCATCCTGGAATTGCTGGCAGCCATCTTGGGACCAATATAAATGATAGTACCCCTTTGAAATGCATTGTAGTGAATCGAAGATTTTGAGGGTTACCAAAAGGAGAACTATAAAGGGTGATAACAGACTTTAGTTACATTAGAATTCATTTGTTGATGGTACCATACTAATTTCAGGAATTGTGGTGTGTTCTAAGGTGATTTTACCCTGTGAAAAACCTTCTGCTGGGATATCATGAATCATGTTTGAGAGAAAACTATTTTCACAGTTTTGGAAGGTGCCCCAGAAGCTAAAATGAGAGCATATTTTCTGTAAATTCACATTATCTTTCTCAGTCATGTGAGAATGAAGTCTGACATTCTCAGTAAAACATGTACATCCAACAAGGGCAGAGACTGTCAGTTGATTCCTTTGTGTTCTACTGCAGCTTCCCAGAGTGTTCTAAGGAACAACTAGAGTGCTAACAGCCTTACTTATGACAAAAGTATGGCACACCTGAATCCATCTTGATTGGAATAAACTGGTAACACTTAAAACATTTAATTTAAAAAGGAACAAAATGATGGGGTTCATTTTGTCATAGAAATTATGGTTAGTGCTGTAGAAAGAAAAATTAGGACATGTTTCAAGTGTGATCTCAAATATCTTCCTGTTATATTTCAACAGGAGCAGCCTGTCAGTTGATGCCTTTGTGTTCTACTGCAGCTTCCCAGAGTGTTCTAAAGAACAACTAGAGCGCTAACAGTCTTACTTATGACAAAAGTATGGCACACCTGAAGCCATCTTGATTGGAATAAACTGGTAACACTTAAAACATTTAATTTAAAAAGGAACAAAATGAGGGGGTTCATTTTGCCATAGAAATTATGGTTAGTGCTGTAGAAAGAAAAATTAGGACATGTTTTAAGTGAGATCTCAAATATCTTCCTGTTATATTTCAACAGGAGCAGCCTGTCAGTTGATGCCTTTGTGTTCTACTGCAGCTTCCCAGAGTGTTCTAATGAACAACTAGAGTGATAACAGCCTTACTTATGACAAAAGTATGGCACACCTGAAGCCATCTTGATTGGAATAAACTGGTAACACTTAAAACATTTAATTTAAAAAGGAACAAAATGAGGGGTTCATTTTGCCATAGAAATTATGGTTAGTGCTGCAAAAAGAAAATTTAGTGCATGTTTTAAGTGAGATCTCAAATCCTCTTCTATTTCATTAGAAAATTCTGACATGCAGACTGAAACAATCACTTTCAATACCAGCAGTAGACTTCCAGTTAACTCCTTGGGGAGCAGTAGCTTAACTACAGTGATCTAATGAACAACTAGAGTAATAACATTCTGAATTTATGGCAAATGTGTGACACATCTGAATGCCTTCTTGATGGAATCAAAGTAAAAAACTGAAAGCATTTCCTACTGAGGAGACTGCAGTAAATGAGGAAATTAGGAAACTTCATAACAAAGAAGTCTTCCAAGATGGCCACTAGTGAAAAAAGAGCCCAAATGTAGCACAAATATTACCCAGATGTAGCCCACATATAGCCCAATAACAAAAAAGTGCACAACACTTTTTATTTTTAGTTTTTGCAGTTTTATGTAGTGCAGACTGGTCAGGTATTGGAGCGTTGCATCTTAAAACATGACCCCCTACACTACAAAAACACCACTGCACTACCCTAAACCCTAAAACACTACCCCAGCACGACCCCCTACACTACACAAGCACCACTGCACTATCTTAAACCCTAAAACACTACCCCCAGCATGACCCCCTACACTACACAAAGACCACTGCACTACCCTAAACCCTAAAACACTACCCCAACACCACTGCACTAACCTAAATCCTAAAACACTACCCCCAGCACGACCCCCTACACTACCCAAACACCACTGCACTACCCTAAAAACATGACCCCTACACTACACAAACACCACTGCACTACCCTAAACCCTAAAACACTACCCCAGCACGACCCCCTACACTACACAAGCACCACTGCACTACCCTAAACCCTAAAACACTACCCCCAGCACGACCCCCTACACTACACAAACACCACTGCACTACCTTAAACCCTAAAACACTACCCCCAGCACGACCCCCTACACTACCCAAACACCACTGCACTACCCTAAACACATGACCCCCTACACTACACAAACACCACTGCACTAACCTAAACCCTAAAACACTACCCCCAGCACGACCCCCTACACTACACGAAGTACCACTGCACTACCCTAAACCCTAAAACACTACCCCCAGCACGACCCCCTACACTGCCCGAACACCACTGCACTGCCCTAAACCCTGAAACACCAGCCCCTGCACGACCCCCTACAGTGCCCGAACACCACTGCACTGCCCTAAACCCTGAAACACATACCCTAGCACGACCCCCTACACTGCCCGAACACCACTGCACTGCCCTAAACCCTGAAACACCACCCCCTTCACGACCCCCTACACTGCCCGAACACCACTGCACTGCCCTAAACCCTGAAACACCACCACCAGCATGACCCCTACACTGCCCGAACACCACTGCACCGCCCTAAACTCTGAAACACTACCCCCAGCAAGACTCTCCTACACTGCCCGAACACCACTGCACTGCCCTAAACCCTGAAACACCACCACCAGCATGACCCCTACACTGCCCGAACACCACTGCACCGCCCTAAACTCTGAAACACTACCCCCAGCAAGACCTCCTACACTGCCCGAACACCACTGCACTACCCTAAACCCTAAAATACTACCCCCAGCACAACCCCCTACACTACCCGAACACGACTGCACTGCCCTAAACCCTCAAACACTCCCCCAGCACGACCCCCTACACTACCCGAACACCACTGCACTGCCCTAAACCCTAAAACACTCCCCCAGCACGACCCCCTACACTACCCGAACACCACTGCACTGCCCTAAACCCTAAAACACTCCCCCAGCACGACCCCCTACACTACCCAAACACCACTGCACTGCCCTAAACCCTAAAACACTACCCCCCGCATGACCCCCTACACTACCCAAACACCAATGCACTACCCTAATCCCTAAAACACTACCCCCGCATGACCCCCTACACTACCCTAAACCCTAAAACACTACCCCCGCACGACTCCCTACACTACCCAAAGACCACTGCACTACCCTAAACCCTAAAACACGACCTCCTACACTACACAAACACCACTGCACTACCCTAAACCCTAAAACACTACCCCCAGCAGTACCCCTACACTACCCAAACACCACTGCACTAACCTAAACCCTAAAACACTACCCCCAGCAGTACCCCCTACACTACCCAAACACCACTGCACTACCCTAAATCACTACACCCAGCACAACCCCCTACACTACCCAAACACCACTGCACTACCCTAAACCCTAAAACACTACCCCCAGCACGACCCCCTACACTACCCAAACACCACTGCACTACCCTAAACCCTAAAACACTACCCCAGCACGACCCCCTACACTACCCAAACACCACTGCACTACCCTAAACCCTAAATCTACCCCAGCATGACCCCCTACACTACACAAACACCACTGCACTACCCTAAACCCTAAAACACTACCCCCAGCACGACCCTCTTCACTACCTAAACACAACTGCACAATTTGTTACAGGCGTTGCAACGCAGGCCTGTGGTGCTTACTGGAAGTACCTAGAGGGCTAGTTGGGCCCCAGGGACACTCAGGATTCAAGGTGACCTAATCCCCCAACTTAAAATGCACCACGGGGCGCGTTTGCACAGTGGTGAAGGGAGGGGGCGGGCCTCAGGTGACATGTGCGCAAACACGCCCTGTGGTGCGTTTTAAGTTGGGGAATTAATTCCCTTTGAATCCTGAGGGACCCTGGGGGCCAACTAGCCCACCAGGTACCTTCAGTAAGCACAACAGAGTTGCGTTGCAGAGAGGTGAAAAAAGGTGCGTGGCCTCGGAACGCCTCTCTGCAACTCAGCTCTGTGGTCCTAACTGTAGGTTCCTGGGGGCTAGTTGGGCCCCAGGGACCCTCAGAATTCAAGGGGACTTAATCCCGCAACTTAAAACGCGCCACGGGGTGCGTTTGCACACATGTCACCTCAGGCCCCCCCTCCCTTCACCACTGTGCAAACGTGCCCTGTAGCGCGTTTTAAGAGGTAGTTTTAATCCCCCTGCCCTATTATGTACTAGGGACTTGCAGAGGAGGTCATGCTAATCACAGGGGTACCCCAACGCATAGTGTTCCCTAGTGTATGTAGGTGTTTTCACTGTATTCTAAGTGTCTTTTAGCATAGCACTGGCTCTGGTTAGTCAGAGTCAGTTACCACCAGTACCCGTCTGAAAAAGTTGTGGGCACAGGATGATTTTGCAACAAGGCCTCTTTCTGCTCCTCTGTTGGTTCTTTCTGCACATCTTTTGCTTCTTTCTGTGCGTTTTTTCTTCTTTCTTCACATGTCCTACCTCTGTAGGCATAGTTAGAAACTAGCATTTAAAAAAACCTTTGAAATTCACTTAAAAAATCATAGGTTTCAGGCACGTTATAGTTAGAAATTAGCATTTAATAAACCTTTGAAATTCACTGAAAAAACCATAGGTTTCAGACACGTTATAGTTAGAAATTAGCATTTAAAAAACCTTTGAAATTCACTGAAAAAACCATAGGTTTTAGGGACAGTTATAGTTAGTTGGACATTTCACTCGTACAAAACCATAGAAATTCCCCCGTTATAGTTAGTTCAGCTAACTATAACTCGCGCCCCGCAATGCACTGCTGATGACGTCACATATTACATCACTCATGACATGGTCAGTGACATCACTGATGACATCACTGATGACATCATCCATGTGATAATTTCATGCATCTTCTCACACCCTAATATAACTTTTGATACACCCACTCTAAATTACAGACTGCCATTCTCAAAACCATAGACACTCCAACACCAAAAACTACATACCCACTCACTGATTCTTAGGTCTACACACACATCCACTCACTCACCCGTACAGTCACTCATACTTAGTCACTCAGTACAGGACTATCATATGCACTCATACACCTATATAAACACTCACACACCGCCACTCATCCATAGAGGTACTCACACACCTAGTCAGTCATGCAAAAACTTAATCACACACCCATTTACTCACCTATACAGTTATACACACACCAGCTCACTTACTCATACAAATACTAGCACATTCTTACGCTCTTATACAATCACTGATACAAGTACACACTCATCCATACAGCCACTCTCACAATCACACACTCTCACTTATAGCCATTTATATACTCCAACACACATATATACTGCCTTTCACATATGTAGCTACTCACACATGTACCACTGAGATATACATTCAATCACTAACACACCCATACACACACTCACCCACCCATACAGTCCATCACAGATGCACTCTTGAAACCATGCACCCAGTGAATCACCAACTCACACATCTATGCACAGAGTCACACACACCCCACCCACACAAACACTCAGGCACCCATACAGATACTCAGACAATCAATCAATAACCCATGTAGACACTCATGTAGCTATTCAGAAAGCCATGCAGCCGCTTACAAACCAACAGACAGTCGGATACAGACATTCACACAGTTTAGTCACTAACCCATGCATTCAGTAAGATACATTTAATCACTCACTTGTAGAGTCAGTCACTCACGTACTAAATCATCCATTCAGACACTTATACACCCACTCATTCTTCAATACGCCTTTCCCTATATATATTAAACATATTTAAACTTTACAGAAACACACAGTCACTGGATGATGTCATCAGTGATGTCATTTGAGATGGTCATCAGTGATGTCATCAGTGATGTCACTGACCATGTCATGAGTGATGTAATATGTGACGTCATCAGCAGTGCATTGTGGGCGCGAGTTATAGTTAGCTGAACTAACTATAACGGGGGAATTTCTATGGTTTTGTACGAGTGAAATGTCCAACTAACTATAACTGTCCCTAAAACCTATGGTTTTTTCAGTGAATATATATATATATATATATATATTATCTACTGG
The DNA here is from genome assembly GCA_963921515.1 of Calotriton arnoldi. Taxonomy (NCBI): domain Eukaryota; kingdom Metazoa; phylum Chordata; class Amphibia; order Caudata; family Salamandridae; genus Calotriton; species Calotriton arnoldi. Next base: position 219,010 of record CAWUFW010013187.1, read on the forward strand.
AGGTCGCCAGTAGATAGTTATAGTTAGGACCACGTTTCCATAGGAAAAGCATTTTTGGATGTGCTTATAACTTTGGTGTCGTTTGACGAATCTTTCCGAAATTTTCCCAAAAGTTCCTCTTTTCAGGTTAGCTCCTATCCTAAAAGTTTGGGGGGATTCGTCAAGGGGGGCTAAGAAAAAAGGGGGTCCCAAAACGTGTTTTCTCCATGCAATTTCCATAGGAAACTTTAGACAAGGCTACAGGTCAAACTGCTGAACGGAATTACACCAAATTTGGCAGAGAGAAAGGTCTTGGTCCAGAAAGCACGCTTTTGTTTAAATGGGGTAAATCCGTTCAGTAGTTTTAGAGAAATATCAAATTTTCCAGATATCGATATTTAAGAATTCTGACATCTGATTGGCTGAGGCGTTACGAGCACGAGCTTGCGGCTGATTGGCTGCGAACTGTTGAAACTAGGAAGTGTTGGCAGCCATTTTGTGATTCAGTCCGTCAGCTCACAACTCTCCCTCTACAAGGCATCAGGTCCGTAGTTCTACCTCTGCGAGGCAACACTACAAATATACCGCAGCTCTGTGTGTGCGAGATACCCCTTTCACGGTCCCTCTCCCCACATCACCAGCTCGCGGCTATGCCTTTAGAAGCCAGTCCGTCGCCTCGCAGCTCTGCGACTGCGAGCTGTCAGCCATTTTGTGACTCAGTCCGTCAGCTCGCATCTCTCCCTCTAAAAGGCATCGGATCTGTAATTCTACCTCTGCGAGGCAATACTGAAAATATCCCACAGGTCTGTCTGTGCGAGATACTCCTTTTACGCTCCCTCTCCCCACATCATCAGCTCGCGGCTATGCCTTTAGAAGCCAGTCCGTCGGCTCGCAGCTCTGTGTCTGCGAGCCGTCGGGCCCGCAGCTCTACCTCTGTGAGCCACCTAGTTAGCTCGTAGCTGTGTCTGTGCTAGCAGGCCCGTCGGCCCGTTACTCTCCCTCTGCGAGTTAGCCCGTCGGGTTGCAGCTCGGAGGGCTCGCAGCTGTATGTCTGCGAGCCAGCCCGTTAACTGATAGCTGTGTCTCTGCTAGCAGGCCTGTTGGCCCGTTGGTCTCCCTCTGCGAGTCAGACCACAGCTCTCCCTCTGCGAGCCAGTACGGTGCTGTGCTTTTGCGAGCCAACGGCTCGTAGGTCTCCCTCTGCGAGCTGAGCCCACGGGCCGCAGCTCTTCCTCTGCGAGCCTGCCCGACGGCCCGCAGGTGTCCCTCTGCTAGCCGAACCGCAGCGGACACTCTGCGAGCCAAAATTGGGAATATAAGGCGGCTCTAAAAAGAGCCCTTGTGTTTATTAGTTGGAGCTACATATAAGTGCGGATGCACAGCTTCAGGTTAATCAGGAAAACTCGGTTTCCCTCATCTGTGAAGTGTACTCCATCACTTCTGTAGATATCAGCCATATCAAAACGTATGTTGTTGTTGTAGATCGACCCCATTCTATGGTCTCTGAGGTATGCAGACACAGCTTTGTTGACATTCTTCCTAGATTTTTCAATCTTATGACAAAATTGGTTTGACCATTTCCACTTCTGTCTTTGGCATATATTGGAATATACAAAGACAGTTTGAGGCTAAAGTAACATCAATTGTCCAAAGGTGTCCTTCATAAGCATTTCCAAACCTACCCCAGTCAATGTGCCTAGGTCGTTACCACCACAGTGCACAATCATGAGATCAGGGTGTTGGAGATGCAAACAGGTTTTAACCAAAGGGAGCAATTGGTGCCACTTCAATCCTCTCTGTGCAAACCATTTAATGTGCACATTTTGTAAACCTAGGTCTAAGTCAATACGTCTCTGTTCTGCATACCTCTTGCACCAGAAAACATAGCTATGTCCTACAATCCACACTAGCATTTTGAAGGTATGGCTAGAAGATATGGATAAATGTCTGTAGCTCATGCAGTCCGTTCGTAGAATGAGAGATATGTTTAAACATGGGGAACTACTTTTTTTTCACATACAAAACGTTAACCGATTGGGAGATGAAATGTATTGTGTCCTAAAAAGTAGGGTGTATTTTAGTTTTGATGAAAAGCATCTTTGTGATTGGTTAATAAAAAGCAGTTTATACGTGGAGTACATATTATAGGATGAAATTTGCTCAGCTCAACCACACCTGCTAATTGTATTTGGAAGGTGCAGTTCAAACTTGAAAGAATGGTGAACTTTTGACCTGCACGTGCCGTTAAATGTTGGAGAAAATGTTGCAAAAAAATATATCGGTAGGTTTAAAAAAATGATGAACTTTTAACCTGCACATGTCGTAGAATGTTCTAGAAAGTGTTGATACAATACGTTGAACTTTTCACCTGTATGTGTCCTTAAAAAAACTGTTTATATGGAAAGTTCAAAAATAAGCAATAAAGAGAGGTTTTGCAATCTAAAAAAAATAAGGAACTATTCTGATTTGTTCTTTACATGGATTTATGTGTGGAGCAACAGGGAAATTGTGCCATTACTGGTTCCATTCTTGATGAAAGCGGTGCATTACATGTACTGTGTGACAAGAAAAGAATTGCATGCGTTTGTGACATTTGAAATCTGCATACCAACTAGGAAGGTAAATTAGAAATTAAGAAGGTGTGTTATGTGCGGGGGTGTATCCCTTTGGCAAGCTCCGCCTCTGTGAGCCAGACATTGTTTTTGCATAGGTGCTGGACGACATCTGATGCAGCCCCATCACCTACGCAGTCTGATGTGTCAGGGGAACACAGCCATGCAGCCATCACCCCGCCACACACACCGGACACAGAACCCGTATGAGGGGAGTTTTGTACCACATTGCCTTCATTGCTGATGTTCTGTGATTGATATGTGTGTGGGCTGCATTGTGGGGGAATTGCCTGTGCACGGATGGCGATGCACACACACATGTTGGTATGTGGAGCCAGGTGCCCGTGCGGCCTTGCGCTGCTTGTGCTATCTCACTCCGTCTCTCTCCCTCGCTCTCTCCCGCCCTGTCATAGCAAACTTGTGAAAGCGATGGGTGCGCGGCTCTCAGCAAGGCACTCGAGTACTTCTTAAGGCTTTTAAACACCGAGGGGTATATTCTCAAGGACATATCGCTGAGTTAACGGCACTTTATCACAACCAAAATAGTGATAAATTTAACGCACCATTCACAAGCTGGAGCAAACAGCCCATATCACCAGTTTACCAGCGATAGCAGCCTCAAAAAGCATTGTCACGGATGAGTCCGGCAAATATTGCTAATGAGATGTAGAGTATGCGTTCTCGTGCAAAAAGCAGCGAACACATCACTTCGCAAGTGTCTCAACCACCAGCAAGATCGTCGAAGAGAGTACAAAACAGGCGATAAGGTGCGTTAGTAGCAGAAAGTTTACACCTGCTCTGAGCTGGTGTAAAGTCGGACTACAACCTGCAATATGAAAGGGAGCCCACCCAGAGCCATACGTGAATGACAACAGATGCAATGGAGCCAACGATCATGCAGCTCGGACACCCAACACTGCTCCGACACCCCCCGCCACCAGCCCCTTGTCTGCCATCCCCCCTCACCTCCCCCCACACAAACAAATGTGACAGCAACGTTAGGAAATCTGGAACGTAACAAATTGGCTGATGTCGCACAATTATAGTAAAGAAGATGCATGTGAGGTTGGACAAATAAGAATCTCAGTCATCTATGGATTTACATATAAAACATTTTATTTAAACAAAACAACAAAATAAAAGTAGGTACAGGTATGGCGTGTCATCCCTCGACAATTTGTGAATCACAGCCTGCAAGACAAAAGGAAAGATAAGATTGTGCGTCATGCGTCCATGAAAGGAGAGAGAGAGAGAGAGAGAGAGAAAGAGTGAGAGAGAGGAAGAGACAGAGAAAGAAAGAGTGAGACAGAGAGGAAGACAGAGAAAGAGAGAAAGAGTAGAGAGAGAGAGAGAGAGAGGAAGAGATAGAGAGAAGAGAGAAAGAGTGAGATACAAGGAAGTGAGAGAGAAAGAGAGAAACAGTGTGAGAGAGAGGTAGAGAGAGAGAGAAAGAGTGAGACAGAGAGGAAGAGAGAGAGAAAGAAAGAATGAGAGAGAGAGGAAGAGACATAGAAAGAGAGAAAGAGTGTGAGAGAGAGAAGGAAGGAAGAGATACAGAGTGAGAGAGAGAGAAAGAGTGTGAGTGACAGAAAGGAAGAGATGGAGATGGAGAGTGAGTGTTGACACTCTGGAGAAAAACCTTACAGCTCACCTTTCTGCCACTGGTGTGTCTCCAACCACGTGCCGGGACATAGTGGAGTCTTGAAGTTTAGTCATCTGAAACATAGTATAGAATCAGTAATGGCAGAGTACATACAACTGCACACGCCTAATTCTCTGTTTCGCCCCTGCGCACCCAGGCTGCTGCACCCCATCGACTCCCACCGCCCAGAGGTGTCTGCCCACCTCTGCGCACCTAGGCTGCTGTATCCCATCCAGTCCCACTGCCCGGAGGGGACTGCCCGTTCCTGCGCACCCAGAGTGCTGTATCCCATCCACTCCCACTGCCTAGAGGTGTCTGCCCGCTCCTGTGCACCCAGGCTGCTGCACCCCATCCACTTCCACTGCTCGGAGGTGTCTGCCCGCTCTTGTGCACCCAGGGTGCTGCACACTATCCACTCCCACCGCCCAGAGGTAACTGCTCGCTGCTGCGCAAACAAGGCTCTCTGCTCACCTTCCGCCACCGGCGTGTGTCGAAGAGGGTCCACCACGTGCTGAAGCAACCTCCTCAGGCGCAAGTTGCGTACACGCGGTCAAGCCGAGCTCACAATTCAGAGCGGGTGTTGATTGCAGGATGGCCACGCATCATCGCAGGCTGCACACGCGCTCAGCTCTGGTGGCACTAACTCAGTGGAACTGAAGTCATCGCCTCGTGGCGGGAGGTCCGTGTCGGGGGGGTCGTCAATCTGTGAATCACAGCCTGCTAGACAAAAAGCAAGATAAGATTGTGCGTCATGCGTCCATCAAAGGAGAGAGAGAGAGGAAGAGAGAGAGAAAGAAAGAAAGAGTGAGAGGTAGACAGAGAGAAAGAGAGAAAGAGTGAGAGAGAGAGGAAGAGAGAGAGAAACAGTGAGAGAGAGGAAGAGAGAGAAAGAGAGAAACAGTGTGAGAAAGAGGAAGAGAGAAACAGAGGAAGAGTGAGAGAGAGAGAAGAGAGAGAGAGAGGTAGAGAGAGAAAGAAAAAAACAGTGTGAGAGAGAGGAAGAGATAGAGTGAGAGAGAGAGGAAGGGAGAGAGAAAGAGTGTGAGGGAGAGAAAGGAAGAGATGGAGAGGGACAGTGAGTGCCGACACTGTGGACAAAACCCTCCCAGCTCACCTTTCTGTCACCGGTGTGTCTCCAACCATGTGCCGGGACATAGTGGAGCCCTCAAGCTTAGTCATCTGAAACGTAGTATGGAATCAGTAATGGCAGAGTACATACAACTGCACACGCCTAATTCTCTGTCCTGCCTTTGTGCATCCAGGCTGCTGCACCCCATCCACTTCCACTGCCCAGAGGTGTCTGCTCGCCGCTGCGCACCCAGGCTGCTGCACCCCATCCACTTCCACTGCCCAGAGGTGTCTGCCCGCTGTTGCGCACCCAGGCTGCTGCACCCCATCCACTCCCACTGCCCGGAGGTGACTGCCCGCCGCTGCACTAACAAGCCTCTCTGCTCACCTTTCGCAACTTGCGTGTAGAAAAGAGGGCCTACTTTGTGCCGCTGCAAGCCCCAAGCCCTGGGCCCGCAGACAAGCACCCTGCATGTCATGCAGCCCCGCTCCGCAGGCCACCAGGTCTCACATTTGGTGCTGGGTCTTGATTTCGCCATGGCAGAGGACATACCAGTGCACCGGGCTTTTCATCGCAGGCTGCACACCCGCTCAGCCCTTGCGGTGCCACTAACTCTGTGACCAGCGAGGTGACGTCACGCGGCGGTAGGCCTGCGCTGTCTGATGGCTCAGGCCTACACTGCGGTCCAGCAGGGCACACAAAACCTGAGCTGTCCAGGCCGCCGGAACGGGCCATCACCGCAGGCTGCACACCCGCTCAGCAGTTACGATACCTGTACCTCAGTGGACCGAAAGTCACCGTCCCGTGCCGGTGTGCCTGTGCCGGCCACAGTGTATCCGGTGCGAGCAACTCTGAAATGGCGTCGAGCACGTGCGCCCGGTCTTTTTTATTGGCAGGGTCACGTGTCTTGTGACGCGTGTGCTGGATGGGTGTGGTGTGGGTGTATACTAGCCGTGAGGGAGTGGCTGTGGCGTACTGACAACTAGGGTGTGACCAGCAGATCAGTGTAATGAAAATCTGGGCCATGTAGCGTTGTTGTCCTTCCCTGTAAGCGTAAGCGGAGTGGGCTGGCCTGGCGTATGCCAGTCCTGCGTGAGGCTGTGAAGAATGACTCCGGAGCTATGGGCGTGGCTCCGTCCTGGTCTGTATGAGGAATCAACTGATGCGGGTGTCCCTGTTGTAGTGCTGACGTCACCCGGGTCGCAAGCGCCAATGTGTCACTCTGTGAGCCAAGTCCCACAACATGGCCAACATGGAAGGTACGGGGAATCACTGACCCTACATTCATCCATAGTTCCACACATGAAAGATGGTGGACATGACACATCTGTGTGGATATGAATGTTTATTGCACATTCAGTGGAGTGTTGCAGCTGTAGCAATACAGGGCCATGGAAAGTTTAAGTTTCAGTTTTTGGCACATGGAGGGCAGCCAATTAGAGCCAAGCTTGTGTTCGGGGTTAGGCTGCGCCAACATATGTACTTATAGAATTACTCCGCCAATCCCCAAGCACTTATAAATTCACTATACACTCTCCTTGCAGTACTGTAATGATCCAGTCTCTACGTACGTACTTGTACAATGACCGAGAGAAAGTTACATAACCGAAGTTTTCCCCACTGCCAGAGTAACATGGTTGCATACGCTGTCCACAGCACAATGTAATGTGGTAGGGCCCAGGGGCGGCATCTTGCATACATAATGAACACACGGACACAGATAGATAGTGGAACTGGGTACGGGCACGTGCGCTCGACTCATTTTTATTACCAGGGTCACATGTCCAGTGACGTCTGTGCTGGATGCGTGTGGGGTGAGTGTAAGCCAGCCCTCCGGGAATGGTTGGTGCTGGCAACAAGTACAACAGTAATCATTGGATCAGACACATAGATTCAATCATAAAGGGTCAATGATTTGTGCTGCACTAAGGTAGGGGCAACAGATGTGAAATAATACATAGAAGATTGTATCGTAAAGGGTCCATGACTTGTGGTACACTGAGGTAGGGGCAGCAGATGTGAAATTATACAGAAAACATTGTATCATAAAGGGTCCATGAGTTGTGCTGCACTGAGATAGGGGCATGAGAAACATTCAGCGTGTGCGCAGCCAGCGATGATGCGTGGTGCGGGCGAGCCGCACTGGGAGCAATGTCTGTTGCCTACTGGACTGAGTCATCTGCAATCGCGACTCGATGTGAATTGTGAGCCCTGCTATCCGCAGTGTAGATCGAAGGCAGTAGTCAGCACAGACATCGAAGAATGCTTTTAGTCACTTCCTGTTTACAAAATTCGAGGACATAGAGTACAATTCTGTCTGCAATAAATAAATCATGTCTCAATTTAAATTGTGAGCTCTGCTAACCGCAGTGTAGGTGTATGGAACAAAAGATGAAACATTTATGGAATACACTGTCGAAATATGTAGGTTTCAGGGACGTTATAGTTAGTTGCCTACTGGACTCTGAAATTAATGAATGAAGACTGAATTTGAATTGTGAGCCCTGCTGAGCACAGTGTAGGCCGGAGGCAGCGGTCAGGAAGGGCCTACAGCCACGTGGCGTTGACTTGAGCTGCATACAGTTAGTGGTAGGTGTGGCGCTCAGCGTGTGCGCAGCCAGCGATGATGCAATGTCTCTTGCCTACTGGACTGCGTCATCTGCAATCGCGACTCGATCTGAATTGTGAGCCCTGCTGACCGCAGTGTAGGCCGGAGGCAGTGGTCAGGAAGAGTCCACAGCCACGTGGCGTTCACTTGAGCTGCATAGAGTTAGTGGTAGGTGTGGCACTCAGCATGTGCGCAGCCAGCGATGATGCAATGTGTCTTGCCTACTGGACTGCGTCATCTGCAATCGCGACTCGATCTGAATTGTGAGCCCTGCTGACCGCAGTGTAGATCGAAGGCAGTAGTCAGCACAGACATCAAGGAATGCTTTTTGTCACTTCCTCTTGACAAAATTCGAGGACATAGAGTACAATTCTGTCTGCAATTAATAAATCAAGACTGAATTCAAATTGTGAGCTCTGCTGTCCGCAGTGTAGACTGCCATTCAGTGTTCCTTTGGACTTGCAAGATGAAGTTGGTCATTGTACTAAAGCTATAACTGATATAAAACAAGTTCTTGAAGCAAGGATACTAAAAGGATATTATGTAGGTTTTAGGGACGTAATACTTAGTTGCCTACTGGACTCTGCAATTAATGAATCAAGAGTCAATTTTAAATGTGAGCCCTGATGACCGCAGTGTAGGCCGGAGGCAGCGGTCAGCAAGGGCCCACAGCCACGTGGCGTTGAGTTGAGCTGTACAGTTAGTGTCACCTGAAGCAACCAGCGTGTGTGCAGCCTGCGATGATGCGTGGTCCGGCCGGGCCACACTGGTAGCAATGTCTTTTGTCTAATGAATTCTGCCTTAATAAGGCTACGTGGCGATGACTTGTGGTGCACTAAGTTAGTGGCACCTGAAGCACTCAGCGTGTGCGCAGCCTGCGATGATGCGTGGTCCGGGCGGGCCGCACTGGGACAATGTCTCTTGCCTACTGGACTGCGTCATCTGCAATCGGGACTCGATCTGAATTGTGAGCCCTGCTGTCCACAGTGTAGATTGAAGGCAGTAGTCTGTACAAACATAAGTCTGTGGTGCTCTGCTGCTGGGTTCGGAGGGGGCCTGTGTCGAGGAGGCCGGCGGTCATGGCGGAGGCCTCGTGGCAGGGTGAGGGCTGCCGCCCTGGCAGACGTTTTGGCCTTCCCACAAGTGAACCACGCCCAGAGCCCCAGCCTATTTATTCATACTCCTACGCTGGAGTGGGGTACGTTGGACCAGCCCACTCCGCTTCCGCTTCCAGGGGGGGACAACACAGCTACATGACCGAGATCTTCCCCACTGCCTGAGGTAACATGGTTGCGTCTATTGTCCACAACACTACAAGTACCAGCAGTATATGTCCACATGGAGAGGTTTGTGCTCTGCATAGTGAGGTCTGTCCACCACTTCACCGCTACACTTGGTATTGTGTGCATTTTTATTGATGGGTGACTTGCGTCCTTCACACATACTTGGTTGCCACATCTCCCAACATTCAGATATTGTGTGGCTGAGGGACTATGCCGTTTTTGGAGGGTCCGCTGTCCTGTTCTTTGCTGCCTCGGTGGTAGTAGGGAAGGGGGTGGTCCGGGGGGGAGGTCCTGAGGGTGATGGCAGAGGGTGTTGTGGCCTTCTTGGGTGTCGGAGCTGCATGGTCAGTAGCTCTATGACATGTGTTGGTCTTTAGATGTGGTTATGGGCTGGGCTCCCTTTCACACTGTAGGTAGTCGTCCTGCTTTACACCAGTAAAAGGCAGATGTTAAATTCTTACTGCTAACGTAGCTTATTGCCTGTTTTTGGATCGCACCCCAGATTTGGCTGCTCGTTGAAAATATCGGAAAGTGGTGTTTTCGTGTTTTTTTGCACGGGAACGCCAACTCTGCATATTATTAGCGTTAGTTGTCGCTCTCATTTGTGGCGAATTTTTTTGCGGAAGCTATTGTTGGAAAACTGGCGATATCGGCTGTTTTCACTAGGTTGAGAATGGAATGATAATTTAAAATCACTGAAAAAAACATAGGTTTAATGAACATTATAATTATAAATTAGCATTTAAAAAACGTTTGAAATTTACTGAAAAAACCATAGGTTTCAAGCACGTTATAATTAGAAATTAGCATTTAAAAAACCTTAGAAATTCACTGAAAAAACCATAGGTTTCAGGGACGTTATAGTTAGAATTAGCATTTAAAAAACCTTTGAAATTCACTGAAAAAACCATAGGTTTCAGGGACGTTATAGTTAGGTGGACATTTCACTCGTACAAAACCATAGAAATTCCACCGTTATAGTTAGTTCAGTTAACTATAACTCGCACCCCCGCAATGCACTGCTCATGACGTCACATATTACATCATTCATGGCATGGTCAGTGACATCACTGATGACATCACTGATGACATCTCAAATGACATCACTGATGACATCACTGATGACATCATCCACGTGATAATCTGATGCTCCTCATCACGCCCTAATATAACCTTTAATACACCCACTGTAAAATACACACTACCATTTTCGAAACCATCCACACACCAATACCAGTTACTACATACTCACTAACTGATTTCTAGGTCTGCACACACATCCACTCATTCACATATACAATCACTTATACATGCAGTCACTTATTAATACAACACTATCATATGCACTCATACACCTATTCAGACACTCACACACCGCCACTCATCCATGGAGTTACTCACACACCTAGTCAGTCATGCAAAGAATCAATCACACTCCCATTTACTCACCTAAACAGTTATACACACACCACCTCACTAATTCATACTGACAGTAACGCATAGTTGCTCTCTCATGTAATCACTGAAACAAGTACAGACTCATCCATACATGCCACTCTCACAATCACTCAGTCTCATATATAGTTATTTATATACACCATCACTCACATATACTTCCTTTTACATATGCAGTTACTCACATATGTACCACTGAGACATCCATTCACTCACCAACACACCCATACACACACTTAGCCACCCATACAGTCCTTCACAGATGCACTCTTGAACCCATACACCCAGTGAATCACCTACTCACACATCTATGCACAGAGTCACACACCTCCAACCCACCCACACACACTCAGTCCCCCATACAAATACTCAAGCAATCAATCAATAACCCATATAGACACTAATGTAGCTACTGACCAACCCATATAGCAGCTTACACAACAACAGACAGACTGATACAGACATTCACACAGTTTAGTCACTAACCCATGCATTCAGTAAAACACGTTTAATCAGTCACTTATACAATCAGTTACATACCTGCTAAATCCTCCATCCAGACACTTATACGCCCCCTCATTCTTCAATACACCTTGCCATATATATAAAACATATTTAAACTTTACAGAAACACACAGTCACTGGATGATGTCATCAGTGATGTCATTTGAGATGTCATCAGTGATGTCACCGACCATGCCATGAATGATGTAATATGTGACGTCATGAGCAGTGCATTGCGGCGGTGCGAGTTATAGTTAACTGAACTAACTATAAAGGTGAAATTTCTATGGTTTTGTACGAGTGAAATGTCCACCTAACTATAACGTCCCTGAAACCTATGGTTTTTTCAGTGAATATATATATATATATGTATATATATATATTAATTATTAATTATTTAAAATGTATTTACTCCCCACCCCATACCCCTACAAAACCCATAAACTACATCTAAAATCTTTTAGAAAATTAAGGTCACAATTAACATAATTAATTATCAATTAAACAAATGTTATTCATTAAAAAATATTAATAAATTATTCAAATGAATTAATTTCCCACCCTTTACCCCTATATATCCCACAGCCCACAACTAAAATTAATCTTTAAAATAAATTGCTACACAGTTAAAAAAATTAAGTGTCAATTAAATAATTAATAGTATTTAACAACAATTTTTTTTAATTTTAATTAATTTACTCCCCATCCTTTACTTGTATAAACCCCACAACCCAAACCTAAATTAAATAATCACACAGTAAACATAATTAATTATCAATTAATTAATATTATTTAACAACTAATTATTAATTAATTAAAAATAAATTAATTCCCACCCTTTACCCCTCTAAACCCCACAACCTGCACCTAAAAAAATACACAATTTACATTATTAATTAGCAATTAATTAATTAACATTAATTAACAACGAATTATTAATTAATTAAATATAAATTAATTCCCACCCTTTACCCCTATAAATCCAACAACCAGCACATAAAATTTACATTAAAAAAGTAATAGAGCTTTTAACATAATTATATATCAAATAAATAAAGAATTTTAAATAAAAAATAATCATTAGTGTATTATAATTTAATTACTTCCCACCCTATACCCCTATTAACCCACTACCCACTATTGCATTAAAAATCACAAACATTTATTTAATTAAATTTAATAACTACTAAAAATGTAACAAATATATTAAAAAACATAAAAAATAATTATACAAACAATTTACATCATATACATTTAAAATATATACTAAAATACATAACAATAATTAAAAAAATATATTTTAAACCACTATGGTTTTTGCAAGCGATATTAATGGCTTCGATATTTTAAAAATCAATATTACTTACCTTAAAATCAATATTCTTGACAGCGATATTCTTGCTGACGATATTTCCATATCACGATATTATGGTATGGCAATATTTTTTTCATTATTTTGTCTGGATACCCCTGGGATCATCACAACCTCCAATCCCTGGCGGTGCTGCTGCGGCCCCGCCAAGCATGTTACGAATTTCATCAATGCCACAATTTTCATCTCAATGCGGCCGCCATGAAAAGTGTGGTGGTAAGGAAACAAAGGAGGCTCTACAGGGCCCCCTGGTGCCTCAGGCCATGTGGATGCACACTGGGGGATACAACATGTGCCCCCCTGGGTGCATGCATGCCAGTACCTGCATGGAATGGACTGCAGCAGTCCATGCCGTGCAGGTACTGCCTTTGACATTCCCATTGCAATGCCTATTTTGTAGACACAGCCCTGGGAACACCAAAGAACATGAGAAACCACCTAATCTGGCAGGGGGTTCAAACTTGGGTTTGGCGGTGCAAGATAGGGGCGGTCCCGCTTCCACACTGCCAAACTCATAATAAGGCCCTTATTATTTCGCAGCACCAGCGGTGTGTTCCTAAGAAAACATTTGGTCCCTGCTCTCAGGTGTTTAAAAACTAAGCATTTGCACACTTCTCATTCACAGAAGGATTCTGACAGAAGTTGACGCACATTTTGCTCTTAAAAATATGTTTAGAAAACATATCGCTCATTGATTTAAAAATATCGATACAATATGGCATTTAAAAATGAAAGGGAGAGTAAAAAGGAGACAATTCTCTCATGAAAAGGGAACAAAGGCAGAGCTAGTAAAATAGTTAGGGCCAAATGTATTAAATGTTTTCCATTGCCCTGCACCGGGCATTGGGATGCAGGGTGATGCAACACCTAAAATGAGATTTACCAAGTCACGCAAGGCCCCCTTGCATGGCCCTGCGTGACTTGATAAACAGAGTAATTCAAGGCAGTGCAAATTGCTGCCTTGCATTACTCTGCTGCAAGGAGGCATTAAATGGGTGGAGTGTGGGTGTTCCCATGCATCCACCCATGCATCCTGACACATTCCCAGTTTTACCAATGTTGGTAGACCTGGAAATGAGACAGAATTGTACACCTCCCCACCAGAGGCACAACAAGGTGCAATATGTTTATTTCTCCTCGTTGATTCCTCTTTCTTAAGGTGCTGGATTTTTCAGCACACATAAAAAGAGGAAAATGCCTCCGAGGATTGTTTTTGTGCAGGAAAGTGTCCATTCCTGCACAAAAATATTCCTGCCCACAATGCAGGTGCCCTGGAACTATGGTGCAAGGGTTCCTGCGTTGTGCCTAAGCAGCAGTTACTGTACCAGTGCAGTCAAAGAGCAGGAATGTACCGTATGATGTTAAACACAACACATTCCTGCCCTCTCCTTGCTGCGTTGTGTTGCATGAATACTTGTCAGATATGCCCCAGTTAGTATCAAGGGCAACATAAATTATGTTTGAGAAGCTGAAGTTCACTTGACATCTCTTAAACTGATTCTCCAGATCTTAGGAGAGCTACTAGACACTTCTCCTTAAAAGGCTGCTATCTTCGGATCTTTGGGCCTGGGTGCTAATGTTCTTGAACAGCCGATTGCATGTCACAGGTACCTCACGTTTGAATTTTTAAAATTCTACAACGCAATCTTTATCTGTGCACGTCTCTTGCTGGGAAGAATATTGGGCATTATTATGATGTCGGGCAGACTTACCTCTGCCTGACACCGACGCGGAAGCAGGACCGCCCAACTAGGAGTCAGAGGTCCCGCTATCTGCATCAAGATGTGACCGCCTTCACGGCGATTGCAATGTGTATATTTTGTATTGCTGCAGCACATGCTGCAATACAAAAGAAACACATTTGAAACATCCCTGCACTATGTGGCAGGCACCATGCGGTGCCTGCCGCATAGTGCAGGGATGTTTAGGGGGGCACCATAGCTGAGGGCTAGGGGGAAGAAGGGCCCGCTATGGGCCCCCAAAGTCACTTTCCGCCTGCCTTTTCATAGCAGGTTAACTGCCATGAAACGGCCGGTGGAAAGGGACATTGTAATCCCAACAGTGGTGTCTGAGCAGGCACCACCACTATTGTAGGGATTGCAGTCCCTCCGACGGTCCGACGGGCTCCGTGAGCCCTTCGGATGCGTGGCGGTCGGTCTCTCCACCAGCCCACCATCCGACCGCCGGCGCCATCGTAATGCGGCAGGCGGACCTGCAGGGGCAGATGGCGTTGGGACTGCCACCGATGAACTGACGGTGGAGGTCCCACCGCCATCGTAATCAGGCCCATTGTTCGGCATTATTATCATAGGTCCATAGTGTTTGAAGCTGTTTCCCATTTTTAGCAGCAACTGTAGAGCAACTGCATGACTGTATGCAGTAATTGTCTTAGGTGCTCCTTTGATGTTAGGCACTCGTGAGTTTTAGCATAAAATGTGCATTGATGTGAATTTGAATGGTTGTGGTTGTTTATATTGGCATAGGTCTTCCAAGCTGGAAGTCCTGTTCTCTAGGCTTTGCACTTGAATTGGGGTTTGACACACAATTCCAAGGAAACACTCCTTCCACCAGTGGCATAACAATAGCCCATGCATTCCCTGCGGTGCACAAAAGCCCAGTGTCAAATTCACTTGAGGGTGCAGTTTTTCAAGGAGGTCTATCAACGGTATTAGTTTCCTACAGACTACTATCGAATCATGGCCCCGAGTTTATTCAAGTGCTAATAGGCAACATCTACTGTCAGGGTTACTATATTGCACAAAGCCCACTGCATCTGAACACAGTGTATCTTGGATATTAACACAACACTAAATAAGAACACACAGTACACTCTGTTTCAATCTACCCAAACCCACTGTTGTTAGTAAGTATGTATCACTACACCATCGAGGGTAATACTAATTTCTATGTGACAGTGCAACAATGCACCTGGTGCATGTCTTTTCTTTGCTGAAAAAGGTTTGCGCTCGAATGAAAACGGTGGTTTACAACGTTCCAAGTTCTGCTCTAATGCATGTTCCTAGTGGCCAGTTAAAGATGGTATTTGTACATATTCGACTCTACTTATGTTCCGCAACAATAAATTGATAGTTGTGTTTTTGATATATATATTGTCACTTAATGAGTTACGTGGCCTATCTATGCCTGCTCCACTACTGTACCTAATATTCTCCTCCATGATATCTGCTGGCAGCATGTTACTCACCTGTTTTATGATAGGCTCTGTCAAACATTATAAGTTGCCTTCTAAAATACCACATTATTGCTGTCGAGTTGTTGGGGTGGTGACTTCCTGGAGCCTCACCATAGTCCTCTTATTTGGATGTATGTGTGTTTTATCGGCTACCAATGGGGAAGAGGAGAAAGGGATGGGTTGGGCAGGATGGGGGTTTGTTTATTGTTCTTTTTTGGAGTTTTGCCTTTCTCCATCTTTCTGCTTTTCTTTCCCATTCGCTAGTCGACCACTCATGGACACCTCCCACAGCTGTCTGGACTGCAGTCCATCCTCACTGGTTTAAATGGATTAAGGTACTCATCCCAATGACAACTAAAGAAAGGATTTTACCAAAAAGGAGTTCCACTAGCAATAAGTTACTCTTATCAGTCCCCAGGTTTCAAGTACCTAACCATTTACTTAACACAAATACCCACTATGTCTAAACTAAAGATGCATAGTCTAAATGCGAAAGGCCTAAACCATCCACTTAAAAGGAAAAGTTTATTGATTACTGCATACATTAATGGGGATATTGTCTTCCTACAGGACACCAAGACCTAGCTCTCAGAATTAGAGGAGTGGATGAAGTTACCTGCTCCAATGTAAACTAGAAACAAGCATTGGCAAAGCCAATAGGTCTCGCCTTTTAGATGCCAACTCAGACCTACCAGTTTTGTCATTGTTTTTTGCCGATATTCTTCAGCATTAGCAGAAAAAAGTCAAATTACGATGATGTGCACGCGTGCACATGTAATTATGAGCTGGGGAGGTGGAAGAGAGTTCAACCTGGAGCGAGCAGTAGGGCATTTCTGAGCGAATGCAGCACACAAGTGAAAAAGCAGGAAATTACGTACTCCTGTGGAGTGGTGGTGTCACAATATGGAACAGAGTGATGACATAACATGAAGCACCTAAGAGCGAGTGATGATGTCACATTCATGAACTACCAGCAGTGATGTCACATAAAGGAGCTAACAGAGGTGATGTTACATGGTCGATCTGACATCAGTGATATCACACATAGAAACTGGCAGCAGAGATACGAAATAATATATCAGGGAATGTTGATGCCACCAAAGCAAACCAGTTGCCAATGGTGAGGTCATCAGAGGCAAATAAAAAATTAGCGATATCAGGCATAGAAGCTGACATCAGTGAGGTTACATCAGAACCTATTTGCATTAATGTCACTAACGAAAGCTGAAAGAGCTGAAACCACTTGGGGAAATTGCCCTCGGTGATATACACGAGGACTGATAGCGTGATGTCACATGAGACAACTGGCTTTGAAGAAGTCGACCAAAAAAATTATTCCATGAGAACAATACCAGTTTTGATACTAGTGAAGTTTTCAACGTCGATGTCATTCTTGAAAACCAACAATGTAACATGTTGAGTGGCATGAAAATGTGGACAAGAAAACTGAGGTCAATTATGTAACATGAGTTAACTACCAGCGGTGCTGTCAGGCTGGAGAACTGACGAGTGTGAGCCGAAGTCACAGCAGTGCGATCTTTCTAGGGACAGTACTGCCTGACATCATGTACAAAATCCTTGAAAAGTGAGGTTACAGCTGTGATATCGCATGATCAGACTGGGACACTTCTGAGTGGAGACATTTGTAGGGAATTGCATTCTTTTTGTAGCAATCAGACGTCTCGTGTTTTTAATGACCAAGTTTGTAAGAGCGATAACGTGCTAGCAATTAAGACACAACAATCAATCCACTGCACTTTGGGGCATATTCTCAAGAACGTGCGATAAACATCGCCAAAATAGGTTAACGCAAGTTTCCATATCGCCGTCTATCGCGGGAAAATAACCCTGTGTTAACGTGGCATTCACAACACGGCGGTAACATGCGATAGTACCCCGATAACGCGTCAAATGTCCGCGATAACATTACCAGGACGGCGATGAAAATCCAAACCTGAACGCGAAAAAGTTGCGATGGGCCCAACCGCGATAAGACAATCAGCGAAAGCAGCGCCAGGCCTGCAAATCACACACGTCAGGCGGGAAAAATCACTACAAAAGCAGAAAAAATAAATAAACAAACAAAAACCGAACTACAGCGAAGCACAATGGAGGCAGCCGGAGCAGGGACAGAGGACGGCCCGAACCCCACAAGCCCCACGGATGACCAGCCTGGGACCTCGGGGACAGGGAAGGGCAAGGACAAGAAGAAGAGGAAGACGCGGTTCAGTCCGCAGGAAAACAGGATCCTGATCACGGAGGTGGTAGAACACCATCAACAACTGTTCGGCACCTCCACTGTGTCATTGGCAACAAAAAATGGAATATGGCAGTCAATCCTGGACAAGGTGAATGCAGTCGGAGTGCTGAGGAGGACAATGGAAGAGCTCAAGAGGCGCTGGAATTATGTGAAGCGCAAAACCAAGCTGAAACTTGCCAACAACCGCAAAGCAGCAATGCAGACTTGAGGTGGGAGTCCAGCGCCACAGGAGGAGCTGGATGAGATGGAGGAAATGGTGTCCACAGTCATCAGTGTGGAGACGGTGGCAGGAGTTGGGGCACCGGACACTGCTCAACATGACCTGACACAACAGCAACAGGGTGAGTAACCACCAGGGACTGGGGGGACGGGGGGAGATGGGCCAATGGCACACATGCACAATCAAGTATAGCACAGTGCACACCCACAATGACTCTGGATCATGTCCTGTCATGTGGTTTGGGACCTCCTGGTCTGCCTTGCTACGTTGACTTAGGCCTGGCTGCCATTGTTGCTAATGAGACGCTACAGCTAGTCGGGTTAGGGTTTTAGGTGCTAAGGTTTATGGTTGGCTCACCACTATATTCCGAGGTCCTATTATCCTGTGCATAGCTCTGTGTATGTGCAGAATCCCTACAACATGGCGCAACCAATGAGTGGGCTGCTTATCTGCGAGACACTTGAGTAGTACTTGTGCTTGTCCACAACTCCCTTCGCAGACGCTTCCGGAAGGGTGTGTGACTGTGATACCTCCTATATTGACGTTTTTATAGGTTCTTTCAAGCTTGAAGTTGTTAAAAGGTTTTTTTTTTAAAAAGAATACCCTCTATTGTGCTGCCTCACATTAGGTTGTCGAGAACTTTTAGCCTGAAATGGCTGTTCAAATTGCGGCACATAGCCGCACAGCGCTCCGGGCTCACTTAACAGTGTATGGAGTGCCTGACGCGGGTGTCGATTTGATCTTTGTGGTACAAGCAGATCCAGCTTACCACTTTGAGGTGTTTTACTCTTGGGTCACCTTTCCAGTGGTGGATGGGACTGATAATATGTTCCATGAATATGAAGCCACCGTTGTTCCTAGTCACTATAGACCGTATAGGAATCTTGAAGTACCGCTCACGGCTTGGCAACACCGTGTTTGGTTTGATGGTGCCCTCCCCCAACCGGTTACCGCGGTTCGTTTAGGCCCCTTATCAATTGATGGGGCCACTTGGCCTGTATACCCCACATCCGCGTTATATGACGGTGGCAGTCGCTGAACTGGGTAATATGCATTCGTCTTTGATACGAGTACATAGAGCTTTAGTACAATATGTTACAGGCAACATCCAGGGAGCCCCGCCTGGAGTTGCGGCCCATCCAGCTAGTGCAGGCGGTGTAACCATAAGTCCTGTCATGGGGAATTCGGTGATGGGCAAGCGCCCACAAAATAAGGATGATTTTCCTTATTGGCTTGCAGAAAAATTTGACCAGCTGGAGGCAGTTTTTCCAAATACCTCTCCCGTGGAAAAACACAGAATTTTGACGATTAGTTTACCAAAAGACTTAATCCCCGAGTTGGCAGACTGCAACAACTGGGGTAGGGTATTCGCAGCAGTATATGCGAAGTGTTTCGGCACTCCTTCCATGACGGTTCTCCCCTCTGTAATTAAACGTGTGCAGGATGAGCATGGCCCTGAAGCGGCTGTGGAATTAGGGATGAGACTGGTGGGAGTGTTCGACGTAGTGGCTGATTTGATTCTTGCAAATGTCAAGGGCGATGCAGTTAACTTCCAAGTAGCTAATGCTTTGGCTTTGGTCCCAGATCCGGACAAGCCGCGCGAATTACCGAAAATTATTGCTCAGGCTTACAAAACCATTGGTCGCAATAGCCTGGGAGTTAAGCCTTTTGCTAAATCGCAAACACAATCGCAACAACAACCAAAAACTCAATCTGAGAAAGATGAGAAACCAGTTTTTACTAAAAAGAGCTGGAGGTTGAAAAAACAGGGTAAGCAACAGAAGAAGCCGGGGTCGCGAGGCGCATCCCCTGTTTCTGTCTCTTCTGAATGCACATATGATTTGCGCGATAGGGCGAGAATTAAATCTCCAGAGAGATTTCAAGTCCCTGATTCGCGTTCTCCTCGTTCTTCACAGGCACCAACATCTTCGCAGGCTGGTGGAGGAGATCGCCAGGATAGAGGAAGGGGTCGAGAGACTCCACAGGGACGAGACCAACCTCGACAACAGGTCAGAGGGAAGGCTGAAGAATTTCACCATTCTCGCCCACAGTTTCAGAAGAAGAAGGTTGCCGCTGTAACAGCGAGATATGCCACAGACGGTGAGAACGAGGCTCCTGAATTGGACATGGGCAGTGACCCTCCTAGACAGCGCCGCGGAAGTTACCATAGTGCAGGAGGCGCTACGTCCTCATGTGGAGGCGACAGCAACTGAAACATTCATTACTGTCGAGACGGCAGACACCAGAGTGGCACCCCCTGACAGACTATATAATATTGTCATTCAAATTGAAGGTGACATACAGCGTGTTATTAAAGGGATTTTTGGGGAAAATCTGACCTCTTCATACGACATTTTGTTAGCGGAGGCGGATTGGCCGCCCCCATTCGTACTTGCTGCGCATAAAATGGGAGGAGGTAATCCTTCCGAGCTTTTCTCGTCATGTCCCAAAGGACAAAGCGGAGGCTCTTGCAGCTGAGTGGGCTGTGTCCCTGGCTCCAGCGTTATACCGCAACCACGTGGGCTGGGATGAAGACTCTCCCCCCCATGAAATACCTCTGCGGTCCCTACCACAGCCACAACCCCAATATCCCATCAAACGGGAAGCTAAAGGTCCCGTTTCCGAAATTCTGACCCAGTTAGAATATCAGGGGTGATTGAAACATGCGTGTCACCGATGAATAATCCCCTTTTCGCGGTTTCTAAACCCGATGGATCGTACTGCTTAGTTTTGGATTACCGACATTTGAACTCTCATTGTCGGACCTTTGCGGTACAAAACACCCACAGTTCTGTGCTTGTGGACAGTCTTGTTCGTAAGAAATATAAAACTACACTTGACCTATCCAATGGTTTCTACACGCACAACTTAGCCCTGGAGAGTAGCCAATGGGGTGCTTTTACCTCCGGTGGTACATTATTTAAATTCCGGCGTTTACCTATTGGCTACAAAAACAGTCCAGGCGTATTCGCTGCCCGTGTTGTCTCTTTGTTAGACGGCATAGACCCAGATGCATGTTCGTACGTCGATGATATCTATCTGACGGACGACGAGTTATACCCGCATCTTTCCCGAGTGGACTGCATTATTCTCGAATTTGTGGTTTTAGGTTATGAGTTTAACTTTGCCAAATCATACATTGCTGAATTTACCGTGTTGTTTCTGGGCTATGAGCTCAACAATGAAGGTAAGGGCTTAGCCCCCCATTTCCTTGAGAAATGTGCACTTTTGTGCCCTCCGACCACTCTGAAGAAACTTCAGTCTTTACTGGGTTTTCTGAACTTCGGGCGTACTTACATTCCCGAATACGCCCAGCGTATTAAGCCACTGTATGCCTTGATACAACCTAGCTTTTCGACGTCATGCTGGCTTCCGGAGCATTCTTCCATTCTGCAGTCTTTGCAGACAGACCTACTTGAATCTAAATTCTTGTTGACTCATGATAACCACACAAACCTGGTGATTAGAATCATTCCAGGGGCAGTGGGTTTCACGTACTTGACCTTTAACGAAGGTGACAGTACCGATTGCATACAAGTCACATCTATACACTTCTGCAGAAATGCGTTTTCCTCTGTGGAGAAAGTTTTGACTGCAGTGCAGATGGTGATTCTGAAGGAATGCGCACTGGCACAGGGAAAACGCATTTTGGTGGTAACACCCTATCCTGCCCTAGAGGCAGTGACGAAAGCAAGTGTTCCAAACTCTAAAGCTTTGCACCCCATTGGATACAATGGGCAACATCTTTGACGTCTCCGGATGTCACTTTTATCTTTGATTCTTCTCTTCAGACTCAGGAGTTTTTACAGTATGAATTCGTTCATCCTCCTCCTCTGTCCTTGCTACCGCTTGAGGAATACGAATGTGTTATTTATACCGATGGTTCGGCACAACCGGCCACGGGTTCCAAGCATGCTTATTCAGCCGCATGTGCTATTGTTGCAGGTACCTTTGTGAACGGAAAGTTCAAATCAACTGTAGTGCATACACAGGCACTAGGAGACAGTACTGCACAATTGGCCAAGCTGCGCGCATTGGTGCTCGCACTTGAGTTCGCTAATCCGGATGTGACCACTCTAATTGTATGCGATTCTTACTACTGTGTTCAGTCTTACAATGACAATCTGTTCTTTTGGTCGCAAAACGACTATAGAGATGCCAAAGGTAGCACAATTAAGCATAAAATGCTTTGGGTTCAAGTGGCAGATTTGCAACAGCGACTGCCCCTCACACAGGTTGTTCACACCCTTGGCCACCAGCGTGTGGGTGCACACGCTGTCGGTAACGGTTTGGCAGACAAAGCTGCCAAATCAGCAGTAGCCACGTGCTCAGTCGCAGCAGTTACCAGATCCATGTCTAATATAGATTCTGGTATTCTAGCAGCTATTGCTGCGACAAAGGAAGGTGCTAATTACCCTAGGGGTTTCCCTTCAAAATACTCTTATCAATTAGGTCCCGAACAGGCTCCTTACGTAAGAGTTCCAGACGTTGGGGATCGGCTGATTCCCAACGCGGACCGCAGCCTTTCCTTGATAACTGCAGCACACGAAGGCATGGTTTCGGCTCATGCTGGGGTGTCTGCGACAGTTTCCATCTTGCAGCAGCGTTACTGGTGGCGTGGTTTATACAAACAAACCCATACTTATGTGCTTTCTTGTGATGTTTGTCAGCAGATTAAGCCTTCCACGGTTACACGGCCACCACAGACCCCGCTCTGCATTTCTAACAGACCTTTTGGGTGTGTTTACCTGGATCACTGCGGTCCATTCTCTTCAGACACTGCATATAAATATATGAGGCAACCATTTTCTCCATATTAATACCCTGTCTTCCCGCATTTACACATTAGAGAATATTATTTCATCTGTTGTAGATATTGTTCACGATGATGTTTCTGTGTTGTATCATGGTCAAAATCAATTGCGTTCAGTAATGCAGTTTGCATGGACTTTGCAAACACTTAAAATGGGGAAAGTTCCTTGGCAATTTTTGAACACCTCTGCCATATTCTTACCTTTTAATTTAACTGAGAAGCAGCGGTTCATGTCCATGAAGGATGCAGCATACACTCTGTTACATATCGAAAAGATAGAGCCCTTACCATTCTCTGTTGCGGAATTGGATTCTGCTGTGTGGCTAGTACACTGGGTTATCGCTTTGCCTTTTTCATTGTTTGAATTTAGTTCGTGCATGAAGCATTATCCTGTAGGCCGTTTCCAGCCTTTAGGCAGTGCCTTCCTGCATGAACTTTGGTCCCTGCCTTTCATGTTTAAATGCCTTAGAGACGGAAGGGAGGTTTTTCTCACGGGGGAGTCATGCGATTCAACTGTGGGTCATTCCCTTGTTTGCAAACACATTCAGTTGCCCGGGGCTTGTAACGTTTCGGCTCCGAATCTTGCTTGTGTATTGAAGGGCATTCCTGCTCCTTCTATTGCTCCTACTTTCACTGTGCTTGCAAATGGTAGCTATCTGCTTTTGAATAACCAAGACTGCTGTGGCATGCTGGCCGGCACACCTTATATTGTTACAGTTTCACACAGGGTTGTCTGCTGCAAAAATGTGCTTTTGCCTCCCCCGCACGACATCATAGATAGTTCCGTTTGGCCTTCCATTCCTACTCTGAGGGCGGATTTCAATAAATTGAGCAGAATAAAGGCACTATTATTGAACCAGGAGGTTATGCTCACGTCCGCCCGGGAGACGTTCATTCTCCAGGTGGCGAGTACCCACAGTGAAATACAGACCCTTTTGAACACTAACCTCCCACAACATTTCGGTGAACTGATTCACCGTGTTTTTAATGCTTCACGCACTGAAGGTCTAGTGCACTTTTTTAAAGTTGTGGGCTCTGGCCTTGTGACCTCTTTTCAGACTATTTTTGGTGTAATACCGGCTTTTATTCATTCTATTTTTTCCAGAGACTTTGGTGGCTTTCCGTTGATCCTTGCCTTGGCGGCTGGTATACTGCTTTTGGTCTGTTTCCTACGCAATGGCTGCACCTCCTTGGGCCCTTCTCGACCCAGGTCGTCTCCAGATGCTCCGTGAGCGCATACTCGCTGGTTTCGGCATCCTGCCATTGGCGACGCTCAGTGTGTCCTATAGACTTTCTTTTCGCTTTGCGTATTTCATTTGCGCGCAACCTGTGATGTCTTGCATCTGATGTCCTTTCTCGTGGTCCTTGGATTATTGCCTCTCCAATACGTCTCTGTCTCGACCGGATTTTGTCCTGCTGGTGGGTCCCTTAGAGGCCCATGAACGGGACTGTTCCGGTGCAGGCTACATGGCGCGTGCGGCTGCACTGGGGATTTTGGCACAATGGGATATCTGGGCGGCTGCTCAGAATCTCCTACAACAAAGTTATATTGAGTACCACGCAAGTTGTCTTGCAATGCTGTTCGCTGCTCCCTCGTGCGAGGAACATGACTGCAGCTTTGATTTACTGGACTGGATGGCGTCGCTTTTTTCCGATGATTCCAATGATGTCCTCTTGGAAGGTGTGGCGTTTTTCTGCACTTACACCCTGTTGGATTGACAGGTCTTCGCTTTCTGCAGCCTGCGTCGCTGGATTTTTTTTTTACCCTCTCCATTGTTTTTTCATCTCCCCTTTGTTGTCCTTCCTGGGGACCGCTCCACGACGGACGTTTCTGTTCTGCTCCATCTATTTGAACTGTGTCATCTTCTTGGACGATGGACTGCCCAGGGGAGGGTGTCGTGTGGTTTGTGGCTTCCTGGTCTGCCTTGCTAAGTTGACTTAGGCCTGGCTGCCATGATGCCTTTTTGCGCACGTTACTTTGTGCCATTGTTTTTCAAGCCTCTGCTTCTGCCCGGCTATTTTAGCAGTGTCTGCATTTCTATCTTTCACCTTTTCTCCTGTTCCCTTTTGGGCTACGTCTGCACACCATGTACAAGGTCGAAAAACAAGTGTCCCTTGTTCCTGCTGATTTGGCCAGTCCCTCGCACTTAGACATAACACTCTATGTACAGCTGCCCTGGAGAAATTCGTGTGCTTTTAATATTGTGTTTTTCACTGTTAGAAACACTTGGAGAAAAACCTTTCCAGAGAGAAGAGCTGTGCTTGTCTGATGATGTAAAACTTGCATCTAGATATTGAGGTATGAGGGTTCGCCTGACAATGCCCAGAGGTCTTCTATTTTTATAATAAACTAGCAACTAGCACGGGGAGGGTGGTATTGTCATTTAGCCATATATCCACTGCTTTATGAAATGCTTTCCCCGTTTGTATTCTATGGAGTTGTAACTATGCTGCTTATATTATCATTATACATTATGCTGATAGTACTGGCACGTGTACTGTATCTTAGCGCACGGTAGTTGAAATAAACATTTTAAACTATACAGTGTCTCTTCTTACGCACGTTGTGGACAGGTATGAGTGAGTTATGAAAGGGTGTTCTTGCTACTGCGAGTCCTGAGAGAGAGATACAGTGTTCTGGGTTGTCTAATCATTGGTAGCATTGTTGCTAATGAGACGCTACAGCTAGTCGGGTTAGGGTTTTAGGTGCTAAGGTTTATGGTTGGCTCACCACTATATTCCGAGGTCCTATTATCCTGTGCATAGCTCTGTGTATGTGCAGAATCTCTACAACAGTCCCTGATCTCCTTGGCATACTGCAGCACACATAGAAACAGCAAGTAGGCCCCCGTCCACAATGTGCACAGAGGGGGCTCTTCCCAAACATCACTAATCTCACAACAAACCCATGCACATGTGCTGAACCCAGCAAAGCGGCGTATCTGTGAGCCACAGTGACAATGCAAGTGACACTGCATGACGAGTAGCATGGCTGCAGTCAATATATCATGACATGTTGCACGCCACCATACTGAAGTGGCTGAGTGTGGACCACATCCGTAAAGGAGCAGGTCACACTCTGACACATCCACCTGCACAAACAACCCCTGACCTCAACAACACAACTGCGGACAAACCATGCCCCAGAGTCCCAAGTCCCACCAAGAGCCCAATTTCCCTAAGAATGCAACATCTCAGCACTGTAGAAGCACAGAAGTCGAAGGCACACCGCCTGAAAGGGATAAGGGCAAGCCAAATCAGAGCTGCAGGGGCGACTCTCCCAAAATTCAGCACACACACATAACATTCAGAGCACATCAACATTGACAACAATGTGGTATAAACTGCAACACGTTCACAGCAGAACAGAGGACACAACTGGTGCCGCTTGTGTGTAGAAACTGGTCAATCACATTTGGCATAGCAGGGAAATGTGAGATGATAATGTACAAGTACAAACACACATCCGTGATGTCGTCGTAATGTCCACTGTCACGCATCAAATAGGCAGCTCCTCCCAAACAGTCACAATGTACATTGTCATGCAGTCTGTATGTAAACCTGTACAATGCGTCAACATACATGTGAACACAATGTTAAACTGCATCTCCCCATCACATTGCAGAGGGAGAACCAACACCTCCTGCAGAGCAGACCCAACAGCTCTTCACTGATGACGAAGAGGACCTCCACACCTTTGACACCGATGCCCTCCAAGAGTTCATGGACAGCTACGGCACCTCACCTCCAGGAGCAGGGCAGCCCAGCTGCATCGAGGAGACCCCACCCCCTGCACAGACCACACAGCAGGAAGCACCTACCACCCCGGCTGTCTCCCAGGACCCCCACGAACAACACATGGCCCTTCAACGCCGTGTGTTAGAGGTCCAGGAGAAGATGGCTGATCAGGTGCGGGTGGGGTTCCACCTCATGGCAGCCAAACTTGATGCCATACATGGGTGTCTGAGTACCATCAGGGACCACTTACAGTCCCTAACGGACACCCACAGACCGCTCCATGCTCTCCAACGATCCATGGCTGACATCGCTGGAGTCATGATACTGAGACAAGAACAACTGTCCAGTCAGAGTGGCTCCAGCGATGTCATCCGGGAGTTGGGACAGATGCGGGGGCTCATGGAGAACATGGAGCGGATGACGGCGGAAAGAATGGCTGCCACGGCTGCACACCAGCTAGATGTGGCTGGGACCTTCCATGCCCTGCAGCACATCGTCATGGCATTGCTGCCTCAAGGCCTTGCGCAGATGAATGCTGCTGCTGCTCCTACATCCACATCTCCGCCCCCTGATGTGTCAGTGCCTCACAGTGCGACAGGCAATACACCACCACCCACGTGTGAGGCACATGTGACATCAGAGGACGAAGATGCGGGTGACTCAACCTTACTGGTAAGGAGGAGGCAGTAGCATTCATCTCCGCCATATGGCCTGTTTCTGCTTGGTTCTGCCCTTTGCATCATCACCTTCCACTGTCCCCCGATACACTCTACGACACTCACCTTGGACCTCGACATGGACTGCCATTTTCTGTTTGGTTACCAATGACACAGCGATCAGACTGCGGACTGAACTCTTCCCCTTCCGATGTACTTGTCAATCCCTGAAGGACTCTGGCTGGCCCTCCACGGGCCAATAATGTGAAGTGGGGTTTGCATGGCCCTGTACTGCTCCAGCTGCAACACTCCACTGGATCTGAATTAAACATTCAGATTCGCACAGATGTGTCATGTCTATGATCATTCAAGTATGAAAGTATGGATGAATGTAGGGTCCGTGATTCCCACTTACGTCCATGTTGCCCATGTTGTGGAACTTGAGTCACAGGGTGCAACATTGCCGATTGCGGTCCGGGTGGCGCCGACACTACAACAGATACACACGCATCAGTTACTGCCTTGTCCAGCCCAGAACTGAACCACGCCCAGAGCCCCGGGCTCATTGTTCACACCCCTGCGCTGGACTGGGATACACCAGCTCAGCCCATTCCGCTTACGCTTACAGGGGGGGACGTCAAAGCTACATGTCCCAGGTCTTCCCTGTAGTGATCTACTGATCACTGGTCTAGTTGTCAGCATGCCACAGCCACTCCCTGAGGGCTGGTGTACACCCACACCACACCCATCCAGCACCGGCATCACAGGACATGTGACCCTGCCAATAAAAGGGGCCTACCACATCACATCACCCACTGCCGGAGGTGACATGATGGCGTCCGCACCACGAGACTGAATCATGAAGGGGCCATGACCTGTGGTGCACTGAGTTGGTGGCACCCACTACACTGCGGCCCGCACAGGCCTACCGCCAAGTGACGATGACTTGCGTTGCACAGGGTTAGTGGCACCCGATGCACTGCGGCCTTCACGGGCCTACCGCCACGTGACAATGTTTTGCGTTGTACAGGGTCAGTGGCACCCTCTGCACTGCGGCTGGCAGGAGCCTACCGCCACGTGACGATGACTTGCGTTGCATAGGGTTAGTGGCACCTGAAGAGCTGAGCGGGTGTGCAGCCTGCGATGATGCGTTGGCCTCGATACGGCGTCCAGCGAATCAAGACTCGAATTGAACAGTGTGCCCTGCTGGACCGCAGTGTATGCGCAGGCAGCAGTCAGCACACACATGACTCCACGGTGCGGTGCCGCAGGGTGCGCTCGGGCCTGTGGCACGGAATCCAGCGATCGGGTGAGGAGGATGCACCGGCACGTGGTGGGCCCTCTTGGAGACACGCCGTGGCGGCAGGTGAGCATTGAGGCCTGGGTGCGCAGGGGCGGCCAGTCATCGCTGGGCGGAGGACCAGTCTGGGGACCTGGGCTGGGGTGCATCAGGCACACAGGATTGCGCAGGCACCACCGGTCACGGCGGGGGACTCGTGGCTGAGTGGGGGGTGCCGCCCTTGCTGACACGGCCCTGCATGCGATGTTCGTGATGTGCACGGGTTGGTGTGTGATCTAGCCACCTTGTCTCCAGTGTGAATGTGCCCGTTGAAGGTGGTCGGCCACGTGTGTGTAGGCCTATGGGCAGGTTGTGGCGGAGACTGAGACACACGCAGTAGTCACTTTGGTGGTGTATTGGTGACGTGTGCATTCCCACAGTTGTGAGTTGGGGGATTGTGGAGTTGAGGTGTGTGGTGTGTTCAGTTGGTACTTGCCGATGGGCAGTGCATTTCCATGGGGGCCATCCTCAAAGCGCTGGTTGGCGGTGGACTTACGGACATGTGGGGATCATGCACACTGGCTGGGGTATTTGCGGCGACATTGGTGGACAGGCCACGGTGGTCCACTTCTGTATGCACAGTGACGGCATGCGTGTGATTGCTGTTGCGGTGATTGTGTGCAGTGTCGGCAGGGGGCACAAGTCATACACGTGTGCTGTGAATTGCCCCCAACACGTGCGTGACGTAGTTCCCTTGCATGGTCTCAAGATGTTCCTGCACAGTGTGGGGGGTGTGAGGGGCAGGGGTATTGGGCTGACACACACCGTGATGCTTTCAGGTGTGATGAGTCCTGCATGATGTGACCGTAGCAGCAGTTCGTGTGGTCGCTACCTTCCTCTTCATTCCTACGACGGTTACGGCCACAAGTAGTTCTGTTACGGTCTTCTCATGCATGGTTTATCTGGCCTGTGGGCATTCCGGTTTGTCCAGGTGCAGTACACTGTACCAGATTAGGCATGTGACTATACGGAAGTTTGACCATTGTCACCATTTCTCCCACAGGTTTCTGAAGACACGTTGCCCTGTTGGAGTTCCCCGTTGGGAATGGAACGCATTGGCTGAGCTTTTTGTTTTGTTGATTTATGTATTTGTAATAAAGTTCTGTTTTTCCACTACCATTGACTACTGGACTTCATGACCTTGGGGGGAGGGTCCGGGGGGGGGGGCTGGGGGTGGTGGCGGTGGGTGTTGTGGCCCTCTTGGGTCTCCGAGCTGCATGATCATTGGCTCCATGGCATCTGTTGGTCTTCAAATGTGGCTCTGGGCTGAGCTCCCTTTCTACTGCAGTTGGTCGTCCTGCTTAACACCAGTAGAAGGCAGGTGTTAAATCCCTGCTGCTAACGTGCCTTATCGCCTGTTCTTGGTTTGCATCGCAGGTCTGACTGGTCGTTGAGAATCTCGCGAAGTGGTGTTTTCGTGTGTTTTTGCACGGGAACGCCTACTCTGCATATCATTAGCGTTAGTTGTCGCACTCATCCGTGGCGATGTTTTTTGCGAAAGCTATCGCTGGAAAACTGACGATATCGGCAGTTTGCACCAGCTTGAGAATAGGGCGATAAATCTATTGCCACTTTTGCGGCGCTAAAGTGCCGATAAGTCGGCGATAAGTCCTTGAGAATATGCCCCTTTATTTTGTGCTGAGACCTGCGGACATCACCCACAAGAAGGGCAATAGTAAAAACAAAGCTGCAAATATACCACTAATACTGACTGTATCTTGGGTGAGATGGGATGCGCAGCACTAAAAATGATCCTGTGCGTTTCTCTAACGTGGTAGTGGTCGTGCTGGTACTTTCCTATATAGGTCATCAAATTCCTTTTAAGCCAGCTAAAACATCTGCATAATCTAGCCAGGACGAGGTAGCAACAGACCAACATTTGTTTGCTTGCAAGTCCACTGCACTGCTCTCCCACAAGCACAAACAGTGAATTCAACAGGCACTGGTCTGTGCTGCACAGCTGTCGTCAGCAAACAATAGACAGCAGCATCGAGGAACTTCAGCGCCCCATCTCAAGTCAGTATCACCGTCTCTGCTGTTTAGAACTCTGCCTCTTACTTGTATTTATTTACCCCATGCATGCTGTGGGCTAGTTGCTGAACTGTCATTCTAAGAAGTGCGTGCTGACCAAGCGCAGCATGGCTGGAATTAAAGTAAAGAAGCATTGTCAAAGGCAATCTGGTGGGGTGGCTAGAGAGGGAGTGTTTGGGGTGGATAAGGTGATGATTTTTAAAACAAAAGTGCAATAAAGCAGGCAACGCTAGCTGATTCATAGCATTTTTTAGGTAGAAGAGCCAATATAACTGGTGGTCGAGTAAAGTTGTCCAATACCTTCGTATTGAATTAGAACTATATAAAGAGCAAAAATATAAATACATAGCAAAATAACAGCATTGCCAAAGGTTTGACAACGCATTTTTTCTGGTGAGGTGGGAGAGGGGGGTCAGAAAGCAATGACAGGAGGGGTTTTGAGACTTAAAAGAAATGGTTGGGGTGAATTGAAGGTAACGGCGGGAGGATGAGGAAGAATTGAAAATAGCGACGGAGGGTGCGGGTGTTGAGAACAATGATGGGAGGGTGGGTGGTGGCATTGAAAACAAGAATCGGGGAGGGAAGGTTTGAAAGCAACCCAACAAAATTAAACTTGAGTCTGCCATAACCTCACCACAAATGGTGGGCCAGAGGGACCATGTTCAATGTAACTGGTGCTCATGTGAAGCGGTCCAGTACCTTCTGGTTGACTTGCTGCTACAGAGAGCTGCAAAAAAATAATTAAATAAAAGCTTTGCCAAAGCTTTTTTTCTGGCAGTGTGGGTGGGGGAGGTGGGAGCGCTGTAAGAAACGAAGTGATGGTTTTTGGGAATTAAAAGGAACAACAGAAGGGTGAGGGTAAATTGAAAGCAACTCTGGGATGGTGGGGGAGAACTGAAAGCTAAGAAGGGAGGCTGATGGGAATGGAAAGTGACAGGAGGGAGAGGGGGGTAGAACAACAATGATGGGAGGCTGAGAAGGTTTGAAAGCAGCAGCACCAAAATAAATAAATAAATCTGCTTTTGTGTAATGCAATTCAGTGAACATGGAAAGCACTCTAGTGCCCTCGGACAGATTGCACTGCTAAAGCCAGTGAGCGGCACCTGAGAATCATCAAAAATTGATTAAAAAAAACTTGCATTAGCATGAAAGCAAAAAATACACCCATTGACAACGGGGGCAGGTGGAGTGGGGGTGTAGAAGAAATAGTACCTGCTTTGCAGCAGACGAGCACTCATCAAGTGGAATTAATCTGTGTTTGGTCCGTGCTCCTCAGATAGGAATGGAAGTGATGTGTCGGCAGCAGGTATTATCAAAGTCCTTTATTGAAAACAATAGTTTCACAAGTGAGAGTGAAAGTGAGAGTGCATGCGCTAGCGCATGCTCATGCAGGCTCGACCTAAAAATGGCGTACTCACATTAGTGTCTAGACATTCAGGATTAATCGTGAGTATAACAGAAAAGGAAACTTAGGGGCAAATGGCTAATCACCAGGCTGCAGAGCAATTACCTAGATATCTATGTCATATATTAATTCTACCTGCTCATAATTCTGGATATCAATTAACAAAAAGCTAACTGAACTCCCACAAATGGCTAACATCATACTTGGCAGTGATTTTAATCTCGGAATGGGGGGCATAACAGATACAAACTCCTTCGATTTCCATCCCTTCATATCGCACAAGCAGTTGAGAAACCTATATACAATACATAAGCTAGAAGATACATGGAGACTGCTCAACTCTGAGAGTAGAGGATTCACATGATTTTCTTTCCATGCCAGAGCTACTAACCCATTGAGTATCTATTAATTGAATCCCCTCATATACAATATGTAACTGAATCAACAATTAAACTTCTTGTTGTACCTGATTATGCATACATCCCTGTGTGCATCCTATTAACTATGCAAGTCGGCTCCAAACTAAAAACAGGACCTTATGTCGCATAAACTCACATCTCATTGAGACATTGCAGATGTGGAAGAAATTAAAAAACAGGGATTCAATTATTACTAGACGAGAATTTGAATTCATGCACCTACACAGTCATGATATGGAATACAGCAAAATGATATACTACATGTCTTTGATTTATTGAATGACCAGGAAAAACAAAGACATTAATAACAGGTTAGATTAACTCACTAAGAAAATCAAAAGCCTAGATGAGCAGGGCTAGGACTTAAAAAACCTTAAACATCTGGGCACCCTAAAACGTCTAAAATGGGAGAATAACAAAATAGACAGTAAAAAAGCTCATTAAATCACAAACATTCAAAGAAAATGTACCACCCAAATAGAGAGATGTAACAGATACAATGGTTCAGGGAAAAAGATTCATGAAAAAATGAAAACAGAAATGAAAAACATTGATAGTACTGTAAAATAATCACTCAGTGCAACAAAAGAAAAACCAGAAAATAAGGTACCCACAACAAATTCTTATAGAGAAACTTTGTTTGTTATTGCAAATATTTGTATAAGGCATAAATAGTACACAATCCAATGTTCAATTGGTGCTCACAGGGATACACACAGCAAACATATAAAAATACAAACTACACTGTAAACAAAAAACACAAAATGGTAAAAGGATAAAACAAATACAAATATGTGTCCGTATTATAACAGGATCAAAATGCACTATATGCATCCTCTCGATTTGCCAAAGGAAACCGTTGATGCGTTTCGACCTTATAGATTCATTAGGTCATCACCAGGACATAGGCCACTATTGGGAGCAACCAAAATATAATTTGTGATGTATAGTCTTAATAAGAGGCAGGTCAGGAGATAATGTCCTCCAGGCCAAAAATGTGTACTGACATATCTTCCAGAGTCTCATGGAACCATGGTTCCACCACCACATGTTTATAAAATCACATTGGTATAGGGGAGTCTTAGGCCCAAATTTTATGGACCGCCTCCAAAGCGCTATTTAATATGCAAGAGAAACTGTGAAATGAATTCACCTTAACAAATCAACCGCAAAACTCTCCGTTCATCCCCTAAATAAAGTGGGCTAAATGCTGGTATCTTAGATCAAATTTAGAAAAATAAATCAATAGTTACAAGTATAAATGATGGACATTAGATCACATTTAATGCCATGCTGTATTAAGGAAATGAAAATCTCCCATTACAAAACTGCACAAAGTTTCTGAATAAAACTAATATTAAAAAAAAAACAGAAGAAGAATGATTTAACCAAAATTGGCCCCTGGATAGAGAGGTAATACTGAAAGTTATTTCCTTTATACCAAGTGGAAAGATACTGGGAACAGATGGCTATCCTACTGCCTTTAATAAAACCTCCTCAGGAGTAGTAATCGCCCCACTTGAATATGCACTACAACACTTTGCTTTACAAGGCAAAGTTATGGGCACAGCATCTGAGGCTACAATTGTTGGTACACCCAAATCAGGAAAAGACCCAACTTCAACAAACAAACTAAAGACCAATCTCTCTGATTATTACTGAGGCTACAATGCATGCAAAGCTATTGGCTTGTAGCCTGGAAAAGCTGATCTTAAAACTAATTCACCCATCACAAGCTGACTTTGTTAAGGGCATATGGCCAGTGATAATACACATATCTTCTGTCATGTGATCTTCAAGGGTCAATTCTTAAAATCCGGTTTAGCTGCAAAACCCTCAGATGTAGCGAAGGCCTTTGAAAAGGTATCATGGTCTTCTCTGCAGGCCTCCCTTCAACAGTATGCCTAGCGAATCAATTCATTCGAATGGTAATCACCTTATATGTGTGCCCCAGACGAGGATTAGAGTTAGCAGCATTTTTCTTTTTCCTTCTTTCTAGGGCAAGGAGCCAGACAGGGCTGCTATTTCTCCCGCTCCTTTTCCTGCTGGCCATAGACCGACTCCAGAGATTAATCAACGGTAATCCCAGCATACAAGGACTTTTGTTTAAATCAACAATGCTGAAAACTGCAGCATATGCTGATGATATCCTTGGATTCACAGCTGATGTAGAGAAAACCATCCTGTCCCTTGTATATAATGAGCATCAGGCTACAGTTTAACCCCTTGTGTGCGTCAGACGGCCCCCGGCCATCTAACGTCACTGTGGGCGTGTGCGGAGGACGGCCGGGGGCCGTCTGAACCGCGCACGCGTGGAATTTCTCAGCACAGCAGGGGAATTCCGGCCGCAGCGAAGCGGTTAAATCAAGATAAAACAAATGTTCTGCTGCTCAAATCCCTGTGCCTGCCAAGTAATACTGAAAATACCGGACTGTAATGGAAAACAACATTTATTAAATGTATTAAATACATATGGATATGGTTTCCCAATGACCTTCAGGAACCTGTCAAATAAAATTAAGCCGGAACACCGGAAACAAATAAAAGAACTTAGTGATACCTGGTCCCCAAATCCTGTAGATTTAGTAGGTTAAAATCAAATCAATAAAAATGATGATCACACTTATAATTAATTTCTAATTGAACATGGTTGCTGTCGGACTCTCTCCCAAGTTTTGCCACTATAGTGCACATAATAGTTTTTAAATTCCCATGAAATAAAAAGGACAAGAATTGTATATACAAAGCTTTGACTAGACTACAAACAGGGTGAATGTCGATTTCCAAACTGTTACAGCTACAAGACTGTTTTCCTTGTGAGACTAGGATTGCATTGGGTCACAGAAAGGTGTAATAATCGCTTTGGTTGCCACTACTTTGAACAAAAGTTAGCCCACCCTGGCCCTACTTTGAAAAAAACTTAGCCCACCCATTATAATTCTTACATACCTTGCAACTAATCCAGTTAGGGCACACCACTCAAACTGTATCATCATTGTAGTGTTGTGTGTATTATAGAGCACAGGTCTCTTTTGTTCCCTAACTCACTCCGTAGTCTAGTCACGTAAGTGTTTGGGTGTGGTTAATGAAATTCATGACACAGTGCGTGTCAGTTAACAGCTCAGCTCTAGAGAAGAAAGACGTGTAATACCTAGCTCCATGTGTGACATGATTAATTTGCATGCTATCGGGCTGGAGAGGACGCTACAATCCTTGACACAGCAAGAACCGTTTTGCAAGTTGAGAAGAAACTCAAAAACCAAATACCTATATCAAACAATATCACAATGACACAATGAAAAAATAAAATAGATAACCCCACTATGGTCACCCTGGGTAAAAGAGAAATGAATCCCGCTAACAAAAGATCTTAATATAGGTGACAAACTAGTAACACTTATTGAACTTTAAGTTACCCATGCTCTTTCCAAAATAGACTTTTATAGTTTTCTTACAACTTAAAGCCATAATATCGAAACTGAGTTCCCGAAAAACTGTGAACCTGCCAAGTTTGATTCATACTCTGGGTAATGGCATTCACCTCTCATCAAAATATATAACATAATCAATGCATATAACATCAAATCCATCTCACAACGTCAACTTAAATGGAAGGCAGAGCTCAAAATATACATAGGAACCCAAAATTAGAAGAAACGTGGTCTTCGATCTGGGAAATACTTCCTAACATATTATCATCCCAGCCTTAAGACAATGGAAGCGTTTCTCCTTACATCAAGCCACTTGGACGCCAGCCAAACTTGCTAAACTAGGCTTAGACTGCTGGAACTTCAAAGACACACTAGCTAACTTTGAACATCTGTTGTTTAGCTGTCAATTTAACAAAACCTTTTGGGCAATGATTGCCACTAAGATCAAAGACATCTTCTAGACACATATCGATCACTAATTGACTGTTGCCCATGGGATTCTCACAGTTCCTCATAAACCCCAGCTTCCAATTCCAGACATAAGGCTCATAGATCGATCATTAACAATCACCACAAAACTCATTTTTATAGAGTGGAATGCCTCTAATAATACCTGGTTGGCATGGGTAACTTACATTTGGGGGGCATATAAATCATCTAAAGTACACCAAGATATCATAAAAGGTGCTTTTTACACATGGAACACCTTTTATACATTTTTACTGAAACTAGACTCGCCTATAACCGCTCAGTAGCTCACACACAGTACAAAACACTACTGGAAACTTCCCTAAGAACACATCAGGACAGGGGCTTGTGTACAATTACTGCCACATCGTTACATGGTGCTCAATGCTGACTCCTTAATTTCCTTCTGCTTAGTACTATACCATCTAGAATCTCTCAGCATAGTGTCTGCCTTTTTTGTTTCCAATACAAGATGACTTTAGCGTTCCTGCAAAATGAATGCACAACCACAACACTTTGTTGCCCATTATAATGGATTTACTTATATCTTACTAAGTGATCCTTGCATTTAGGATAACATGTAAGTAACTCACCCCTCTGTAACTCTACAATATGCCAAGCTAATGAATATTTTTACATGATTTTTCTAAAAGAATGTGTCGTTCTGCACTGCACGTCTTTCTGTTCTGTATTACTCTTACTGACTCTTCGATATAACTCAATTGAATGTTTCGAAACTTAAAAAAAACACGAGCCTGAGGCAGGCTTTTCCAGAGACCTGTTTACAATTTCACTTTCAAACGGTTACAGTGTTACAGTACGTCTGATCCCCTAACAAACCCTTCATGCCCCACAATGTAGTTTTGTGTCACTCTCACTGGAAAGTATCAGGAATTTCAGACAGCTTGGAATGATTAAACACTTTTAATAAAGAGAGTGAGACGTGAGGGAAAACACTCTATGTAAACTCTGACGAACTTTTCTGGCTGTACTTTTGCTTTGCAACTAACTTCTTGAATACCAATAATTAATTGCCATCATTCATGCTCACCGTTCTGCCCTGTATAATAAAACTAACTCCTGTCCCACAGGAGTTAAATTTCACTTCATAAACTGGAGCTGTGAAACAGACCAAGGCCTAGTGGCTTAATGCTCATTCTTGCCAGTGTGATAGTTAATATGTAGATGATAATAAGAGAGTTAACATTCATATGATATCACTCCCTGCCATGTTATTTCTATGGGAGTGATGTCACTTCCTCTATCGTGGGTATTTTGGTGAATTTTCTTCTTATAAATGCAGGGCTGCAAACACCACATAGAAAGGTAAAAGTCAGATCTTGATGATCTGCTCAAACCTTGCATCCGGCAACTCGAAAGTTAGCGAAACAATCAATCAATATTAAAAAAGTGTGCAGTAATTGCTAATAAATGGCAGTCCAGTGCTGCTACATAATGCTCATGTCAGTGTTTCTGATCTCTTCTCTGACATACGCTGGAGTTAAGTGGTCCAATTCTGTAGTGTCAGCAGTGGCGTAACGAAACTTACGGGGGCCCCTCTGCACCACATGGGCTGCGGGGACTTTTGTTACACCACTGAGTGGCAGGCCTGATGATGATAACTGTTGGTGGGAGTGGTGTGTAATAGTGCTCTTAATCAGTGTAGGGTGCAGGTACTGTAGATGGCGGTGAGGGACAGTATAGCCCAGATCGTTTAAGCTCCCGGAACTCATGTGGAAGATGGATCCGATGACTGAAGGAACAAGCAGACAGTGGCAGGCCTCCACCTTGTAAGGCATACACATTAACTATTTCAGGAACTTCTTTCATATAGGAAGTTGGTGCTCAAGTTCTGGGTTCCCACCTTGAAGGAAAGTTGTGTGTTCTACCATACTGTTGAGTTTCTTATACTCATCAACACAAATATATCCAGAATATCGACTACCACTACATTATAAAAATAAATAGGTATAGATTTAGCATTTGTAACTCCACATTTACGTACCTAGATGATATCTGCTGTATACAATATTGTTGTAGCTCTATATTAAAAAAAAACGTAATATTTTGACAAACACCCCTTTCTATGTTAATATTTCAGAGGACCAATGATAGCCTAAATGAAACACACATTGTCTAAAATGTTCCCTCCACAACAGCGAATCCTGAGCCCCCGATACTGGTGGAGCAGGTGTAATGCCAGATATATTCTGAGTATATATACATCTTAGGGGTGGGTGGAACTCATGTATTTTCGCTCCGCAGAATTCCTCAGAGTTACATGAAAACTCTGTGAAAGGGTGGAAATTGGCGCATCGTGCTGCTCGTGCTGATTTTCAGTGCTGGGAGCTCATTCCACGCAAAACAAAATCAGCACGAGCAGCACTGCAAGGCACACCGAAGGGTGCTGCTGCTCAAGTTGATTTTGCTGCAGCTCGAGTAGATTTTCTACTGGAGCCATGAGTGTTCGCAACCGCCCTTCACCTGCCGTATTGGGAACATCTTTCTAGGTGCCCTCCTAGCATCCAAAAATCATGCTAGGGGATGTCAATTCTTGCTTGCACATGCCAACTTATCATTGGTGCTCCGCATGCGAGAAATAAGTCTGCCACACAGTGATTGGTGGAGTTTGGCCGGAACACGGAGTGGCTAAAACTTGCCAACTTCACCTCCTGACAGCATACCTTATTTTAGAAAGATAAATAGTGTGACCAGAACTTTTTATACGTGTCTCTGGGAGTAGGATGCACAGGCCCCTTTTGTTTAAAGCTACTAGATTCTGTGTATGTTCAGAGCCTTGGAATTGCATCCAAGTGTATGTCTAGAATATATAACACATATGTAGTAATAGTGTGTGTGAGTGAGCCTGAGTAATGGGGCAATTGGGATCAATTTTGGATTCCCCTGGCCTATCATCTTGTACTAGATGAAGGGTGAGGGCTGTTCTCCCAGACTGTGGAAATGTATTGCTTATGTGCATATGTAGTGCTTCTTAACTTCTTAGCTGCTTTTATTCATTTCTGCTGTTACCATGTTTTTAAAAATTCACGCTGATAGTAGCTTTTAAACAATTTGGGTCTAATTGCTTTACCTCCTGTTTGAAGTGCCCGACCTGCGTAGGTCGGTCTCCTTGCTTCCTCACTTCCTTCGTGGCACTTCCGCCGCAGTTGGCGATCTAGTGGGTAGGGGGACGATCAGCTGCTGCACAGCAGGGCTGATCGGTGGGGGGAGGAGCTAACCCCATATCAGGCAGGCTGGAGCAAGCGCGCAGCGCGCGCGCAGCGCGGGCGCGCCACTGGCGCGCCGAAGGCGCGCCTAAGGCAAGCCCGTCTGCGCCCGTCCGAGCCCGGCCGGGACCAGGGGCCAGAACCCCTGGCCCGCACATCATATATACAGCTGACCAAATATTGGCCTTAGCCCCCAGGTCCGCCTTTCTAAACAACAATGTAGCAGACATTTTAAGAGTGGAAGGCTTATTGTCCAGTCCACATGTAGTGGGGAAAGCTGGTGTTATATACCACCCCCAGGGAAAGTTTGTTAGCCCATATGAATTACGGGTAGCAGTCTTAAATACCCGCTCTCTGCAAAAACACAACTTGGAGGTTCTTTCTCTCCTCCAAGACAACTCTATAGACATCTTGGGGATCACGGAAACATGGCTTAAAGATTCCTCAATATCAGACATGACAGCAGCCCTGCCTCCAGACTATACAGCCCTATGGCATAACAGATTGGGAGACACAAGAGGTGGGGGGTTGCTTTGTTATATAACAAACAACTCACGCTGAACACAATAGTCACCGAAAACATTGAGGGCGCAGACATTTTGGGAGCTAAGATTCTTTTCAAGACATCCTGCCTAGTCCTAGTGGTGGTCTATCGCCCCCTCAAACCTCTACTAAATTCCTTGAGCGCTTTATAGAGTTAGTGAGTGACCTTCGTTCTCGGTACCAAAATGTTATGGTGATAGGAGACTTTAACCTACATTGGAACCTTGTACCTAGAGATACTCATGCCATACAATTGGAAGAGGCTTTGACCACCTTGGAACTTAGGCAACTTATCAAGGCCCCCACCCATGAGAAAGGCCACACTCTTGATCTAGTTTGGACCACTGACCCCTCTACCAGTTTAGTAGACATTAGTCCCTGTGTCTGGTCCGATCACTTTTTGATCAGGTGCGTAATTCCCCTTGCCGGTAGGACTCTTTCACCCCCCAGAATGGAAAGTCTTACGTGGGTGGAAGAAAATAAAAAAGATGTCCTAGTTACAATCCTGCGTAAGTCCGCTTCAGGAAATTTAGTGCAGGGCACCCTCGACCAGGAAAGTGAGTCTCTCGCATCTAGGATGAGGAATGCCATTGACAGAGTTGCTCCTGCTCGTAGAGAGAGAGTGAGGCACAAGGGCAAAGGGGCGCCCTGGTTTAATGCGGCACTCAGGGAGGAAAAACAAATGCTACGTCGGTTTGAGAGAGCCTGGCGAAAAACATACGATCCAGGCGCACTCGCCGAATACAAAGCTAAGTTTGCCACCTATAAAAAAGCCATCATAGCCACGAAGGCGGAATTCTATGAATCCAGGATCTTGGCCGCCGAGAATAAACAGAAGGAGACCTTTCGGATTATAACTGAGCTAAAACAGCCACCTGAACAGAGCCCTTTAGGCTGCCTTACAGATTGCAATAAATTTCAGACTTATTTCTTGCAAAAAGTTAATGACCTCTTGGCAGTCATCCATCAAACCCCTACTGTCCAGATTCCTTCTATGGCGGCTCCTAAGCTTCCTGCCTATGCTACACCTCTGTTAACCTTCCCTGAATTAGATCATGACTCTCTGTGCCCTCTCATGGCTCGGACTAAGTCAGGTTCACCTGCGGACCCTTGTCCACCTATGGTGTTTCGCTTGGCACTTCCTGCTGTGGAAAAGGAGGTCCTCAATTTATTAAACCGATCACTTAAAACCGGCCTTGTCCCAACCAGTTTTAAAGAGGCTAGAGTTAGACCTCTACTGAAAAAACCTGGGGCTGATGCAGCAAATCTTAAAAACTTTAGGCCTATCTCTCAGCTCCCTTTCTTGGCAAAGGTGCTGGAGCAACATGTGCTGAAAACCCTCACTCACCATCTAGAGAGCAATCGGCTACTTCATACAAAACAGGCTGGTTTTAGGGCCCACCACAGTACAGAGCTAGTGATGTTGGCAGTCCTGGATTAACTTAGGCTGATGGCAGATACAAAAAAACCATGTGCCTTGGTTCTGCTGGACCTGTCCGCGGCATTTGATACGGTCAATCATGGCCTACTCTTGTCGCGGATGGGGGAACTAGGAGTTCATGGGGTAGCACTCCAATGGCTCACTTCCTATTTATCAGATCGATCGCAAAGGATCCAACTTGTCGATCAGGTTTTCCGATCTTGGTGAGCTGACGTGCGGCGTCCCCCAGGGATCGGCACTGGCTCCCCTCCTCTTTAATGCCTACCTCTGCCCCCTAGTGGCAGCTCTATCTGGCATGGAGTGCCAAATCTTTAACTATGCAGATGATACCCAAATTATCATCCAGATTGCTAACTCCCCCTCGGCCCAGGTTCGAATACAGAACATTTTGAAGTTTATAACAAACTGGATGACAGCCAATTCCCTCAAAATAAACCCCGATAAAACTGAGGTTTTGGCTGTCACCACAGATACTAACCCCTGGAGTGACCAATTCTGGCCTCAAGAGTTGGGCCCTACTCCAAAGCCAGCCTCAGTTGTAAAGAGCCTAGGGATAAAACTGGATGCCAAACTTTCCATGTCCCACCAAGTTTCTGCTGTGGTGGGAACATGTGTGGGGCTGTTAAGACTGTTACGCAAACTTGCCCCCTTTTGTCGTTTACCGCACTTCGCATGGCAGTGACTGCACTGATTATCTCTCGTTTAGATTACGGGAATTCACTGTATGTTGGCCTTCCAGAGAAGGAGCTAACAAGACTCCAGGTAGTCATGAACGATGCTGCCAGACTGATTTTTAGGCTTCCTAGGAGGGCCCACGCTACCGGGTTACTACAGCAGCTACACTAGCTCCCATTGAAGCAGAGATCTAGATTCAAGGGGCTATGTATAGCCCATAAAGCAATCTATGGACAGGCCCCAGCATATATTAAAGGACGCTTGGTAACTTATGTACCAGGGCGTTCTCTGCGATCTTCAGATGCTGGGTTATTATCCTGTGCTCGCTTCTCGAGCTCCTCCAAGGGGGTAGAGCTTTCTCTACATTGATCCCCCAGCTCTGGAATAAGTTGCCAGAAGGTCTCCGCAAAGAACCAGCACTTCTCCCTTTTAGGAAAAAATTAAAAACCATCCTCTTTATAGAAGCCTGGGGTACAAATTTGGCTTAAGCTAGGGCGCACTACTCAGCAGAGTCGCTATGGTGCCTTCTCTCACAGCGCTTAGAGACCAGTCGGTGATATGCGCTTTAGAAGCTCCAATTAACATTAACATTAACATTAACATATTGCCTGCATACCTTTGGCTGGAGAAGCGAGAACTAGACACTGAAGTAAGGAGGATAAAGATAGGAATATCTTTAGAATCCATGAGGCCTTTTGTTTACAAGGAGCAACTGATTGGTGTTATGAACATTTCCCTTTAGTGGATGATAATTGTAAGGGTTTGGACTCTTGCGTGAGGTGAGGAATATTCTATGAGGGGACTTCCCCTTTTTTCTGTCCCTATTTACTCCTTCAGTTGGGCTGACAACAGACAGCTGCAGAAACTTCACACCTACTGCGACTGTGTTGTGGGTGCTCCAAGTTGGGGACAGCTCCAGTGGTACTTGCTGTGAGAAGCATCACTCTCCTCAAAGGCTTTCTGGAGAGAAGATATGTAAAAATAGAACCACCCAAAGGGGTTCTAGAGTTTGAGGCAGTGGATCCACATCCCCCAACTAGCAGATGAGTATAAGCACGGAACACAAACCACCCCGCTTTATTCCAGTTGGAAGCTCTTTATGATTTATGACTGGTGTCTGCCTGATAGCCAATCTCTCAGAGGTGAAGGGACATCACCTGAAGTCTGCAGTATCTGCTAGATGAGCTGTGGGTCTGCCTGAAGTACCTAGAATCATGTCTGTCTACTGAGAGAGGGAAGAAGTCTGCCTGGCCTTGGAAGAGGGGAGACCATCCAAGAGGAGAGGGAACCAGCCTGTGCATGGGGACTGAGAGACATCAAGAGATAGATAGATAGATAGATAGATAGATAGATAGACAGACAGACAGACAGACAGACAGATAGATAGATAGATAGATAGATAGATCCTTTATAGTGTGATTATTTAAAATTGTTACAATAAAAGCCATAGATGCATTTTTAAATATCAACGATGTAACAGTGCTTACAAATGCCTGAAGGGGCATGCAAACTTGAGCAAATTAATAGTCACTAAAATTTTGAAAATATGAATTTAAAAGGTTGCTGTGCCTTTTAAAAGTGCATGAATATAAGGTGCAGATAATACGGTACATGAGAAGTCTAAAGTGCAATTTATTCCCCTAAATACGGTTCAGGGCTGGCCTCAAAACCACACACAATGCATCTTGACAGAGCCCAGAGTAAAGTGCAG
The DNA here is from genome assembly GCA_963921515.1 of Calotriton arnoldi. Taxonomy (NCBI): domain Eukaryota; kingdom Metazoa; phylum Chordata; class Amphibia; order Caudata; family Salamandridae; genus Calotriton; species Calotriton arnoldi. Next base: position 263,104 of record CAWUFW010013187.1, read on the forward strand.
TTGCTAAATGGTTTCTTAAAGTCAAAACCTGGCTGGAGGTCTAGTCAAAAGGATAGTCTAGTCGGAATAGTGCTTATCCATGCACGGTACCTTTTAACAGAGCCCTGGTTAAAATACAATTACTAAATGGTGTCACACAGTCAAAGGGGGTGGGTTTTATCACACATAGGGGCATAGTCACAAGAACGGGCGATAATTATCGCCAACCTAGGTTAACGCAACTTTACATAACGCCGTCTATCGCGGGAAACTAATGCTGTGTTAACTGCGTATTCTCAACACGCCGGCAACAGGCGATAGTATCCCGATAACACGTCAAATGTCCGCGTAAAAATCACCGGGACGGCGATAAAAAAGGAAGCCCGAACGTGAAAAAAGTGGCGATGGGCTAAACAGCGATAAAAACATCATTGATAAGCAGAGCCAGGCTTGCCATTCCTACGTCAGGTGGGAAAAATCACCATAAAAACTGCCAAAAAAACCCACAAACTACTGAGAAGCACCATGGAGGAAGCTGGAGCAAGTACAGAGGCCAACCAGAACCCCACAAACCCCCCGGAAGACCAGCCAGGGCCCTCGGGGAAGGAGAAGGGCAAGGAGAAGAAGAAGAGGAACCCGCGATTCAGTCCGCAGGAAAACAAGATCCTGATTACGGAGGTTATAGAACACCACCAACAACTGTTCATCACCTCCACTGTGTCATTGGCAACTAAAAATGCAATATGGCAGTCCATCTTGGCCAAGGTGAATGCAGTCGGAGTGAAGAGAAGGGAAGTGGACGACTGCAAGAAGCGCTGGAATGATGTGAAGCACAAAACCAAGCTGAAACTCGCCAACAACCGGAAAGCAGCAATGCAGACTGGAGGTGGGAGTCCAGCGCCACAGCAGGAGCTGGATGAGATGGAGGAAATGGTGTCCACAGTCATCAGTGGGGAGACGGTGGCAGGAGTTGGGGGACCGGACACTGCTCAACATGACCTGACCCAACAGCAACAGGGTGAGTAACGACCAGGGACTGGGGGGACGGTGGGAGATGGGCACAATGGCACACATGCACAATTAAGTATAGCACAGTGCACACCCACAATGACTCTGGATCATGTCCCTGATCTCCTTGGCACACTGCAGCACACATAGAAACAGCAAGTAGGCCCCCGTTGACAATGTGCCCAGAGGGGGCCCTCACCACACATCACTAATCTCACAACAAACCCATGCATATGTGCTGAACCCAGCAAAGCTGCGGGTCTGTGAGCCACACTGACAATACAAGTGACACTGCATGACGATTAGCATGGCTGCAGTCCAATTATCATGACATGGTGCACGCCACGACACTGAGGTGGACCACATCCATAAAGGAGCAGGTCACACTCTGACACATCCACGTGCACAAACAACCCCTGACGTCAACAAGACATCTGCGGACAAACCATGCCCAAGAGTCCCAACTCCCACCAAGAGCCCAATTTACCCAAGTCTGCAACATCTCAGCACTGCATAAGCACAGAAGTGAAAGGGACACCGCCTGAAAGTGATAAGGGCCAGCAAAATCAGAGCTGCAGGGGCGACTCTCCCACAATGCAGCACACACACATAAGAAACAGAGCACATCAACATTGACAACAATGTGGTACAGACTGCAACACTTTCACAACAGAACTGAGGACACAACTGCTGCCGCTTGTGTGTAGAAACTGGCCAATCACATTTGGCATAGCAGGAAACTGTGAGATGATAATGTACAAGTACAACCCCACATCCCTGATGGTGTAGAAATGTCCACTGTCTCGCATCAAATAGGCATCTCCTCCCAAACAGTCGCAATGTACATTGTCATGCAGTCTGTTTATAAACTTGTCCAATGCGTGAACATACATGGAACCCACTGTTAAACTGCATCTCCCCTTCACATTGCAGAGCGAGAATCAACACCTCCTGCAGAGCAGACCGCACATCTCTTCACTGATGATGAAGAGGACCTCCACACCATCGACACCGACGCCCTCCAACAGCTCATGGACACCCTCAGCACCCCACCCCCAGGAGCAGGGCAGCCCAGCTGCATCGAGGAGACCCCACCCCTGCACAGACCACACAGCAGGAAGCACCCCCACCACGGCTGTCTCCCAGGACCCCCACGACCGACACATGGCATTCCAACGCCGTGTGTTAGAGGGCCAGAAGGAGATGGCTGATCAGGTGCGGGTGGGGTTCAACCTCATGGCAGCCAAACTAGATGCCATACGTGGGTGTCTAAGTCCCATCAGGGACCACTTACAGTCCCTAACGGACACCCACAGTCCGCTCCATGCTCTCCAACAAGCCATGGCTGACATCGCTGGAGTCATGACTCTGAGACAAGAACAACTGTCTAGTCAGAGTGGCTCCAGCGATGACAGCCGGGAGTTGGGACGCATGCCGAGGATCATGGAGAACATGGAGCGGATGCAGGCGGAAAGAATGGCTGCCATGGCTGCACACCAGCGAGATGTAGCTGGGATCTTCCATGCCCTGCAGATCCTCATCATGGCATTGCTGCCACAAGGCCTGGCGCAGATGAATGCTGCTGCTACTACTCCATCCACATCTCCGCCCCCTGACGTGTCAGTGCCTCACAGTGCGGCAGACAATCCACCTCCGGCCCCTGATGTGTCACTGCCACACAGTGCAGCAGACATTCCACCTCCGGCCCCTGATGTGTCAGTGCCACACAGTGCTGCTGACAAAACACCACCACCCACATGTGAGGCACATCACACATCAGAGGACGATGATGTGGATGATTCTGCCTTTGTGGTAAGAAGGAAGCGGTAGCATTCATCTTCGCCATATGGCCTGTCTCAGCTTGGTTCTGCCCTCTGCATCATGCCCTGGAACAACATCTTCCACTGTCCCCCGAGACACTCTGCGACACTCACCTTGGCCCTCGACATGGACTGCCATATTTGTTTTGGGTACCAATGACACAGCAATCAGACTGCGGACTGCACTCTTCCTCTTCCGATGAACTTGTCAATCCCTAAAGGACTCTGGCTGGCCCTCCACGGGGCAACAATGTCAAGTGGGGTTTGCATGGCCATGCACTGGTCCAGCTTCAACACTCCACTGAATGTGATTAAAACATTCTAATTCACACAGATGTGTCATGTCAATGATCAAGCAAGCATGAAAGTATGGATGAATATAGGGGCAGTGATTCCAAAAAAAGGTACTCCCTGGGAACTGATATCAATGCGCATGTGTGACCGTGACCCAGATAGGCAGTGTAATGACTGGGAATGTGTGAACTAGCTGTGGCCTCATTGCTTCTAAACAACAATCTCGCAATTTCCCAACTTAGCCCCATGACAACGTAGGAAATAGGGCTGTGTGTAAAAAAGTCAAAGTTATGTGGATGCCACAGCTCGGAGCAATGATTTGTTTGAGTGTGCAGCGGTTGGACTCCTGGGATGGTCTGTGCGTAAGTGTGAAGGTCATTCCATGCAAGAGAACTGCGAGCAAGGACTTCTGTGTGTGGGGTGTGTATACGTTGGTCTTTGGTTAGCGCTGTGCGTAGTGTGGGAGTCATCATCAGCTGCTATAGTATCTCTCAGGGGGTGCCGGGCGCATGCAATTCTAAGCTCGGAGGTGCAGATGTGCCACCGCCTTCTAGTCCAGACAAAGGAGCTTTCATCCCTAATGTTAGTTTGTCATCTGCTTGCATTCTGGAAATGTGATGTGGATTGGGGGAGGGGATGTCACTGCTTCGCCTTCCGGCACGGTTGAACCCTTACCAGCCGTGTACGTGCCCTCACGGTCAAATTTGCATGCTCTGATGTAGCAGTGTTGTTTTGCTTCAGTCTGACAGTGATGGGTACAGGTAGCTGTGAGGAGGCGTGTGACTTCTCACCTTGCACCTATTAGCTGACACTGTTCACTACTATTGATGGATGACGTCCGTGTACACATGTGATCTGTACATGGCACATATGTCCAGGGGACACCTTGGTGTGTTCTACGCAAGGTATTCCTACTGGCTTTTTGGCTGGTGTGCATCTCCCATGTTGCTGAGGTGTTAACTGTGGCCCCATCCCCCTTACGTCCATGTTGCTCATGTTGTGGGACTTGAGTCACAGGGTGCATCTCTGCATCAGGGTGGTTCATATTTGATCCCAAATGACACCCGCAATTTCATATTTGACCCCAAATGACACCCGCAATTTCATATTTGACCCTAAATGACACCCGCAATTTCATATTTGACCCCAAATGACAGCCTGTTGTCTTTTTTTGAACACCAATGACAGCCTTCATGTCATGTTTTTGTACACATGTGATACGCTGATGAGTGGGATTACGTACTACATTTGACACCTTGTGATGGCATTTCGAATACGTGACACCCTGAACAGCCTCTCTATACAGAGGTGACATACCCACCATCTATTTGCTATTTGTGAGATTGTTAGCACTTAATGTTGCACTTCCATCTGTCAGAGTGATGTGCTAATGCAGAGGTCTGACATGCACACAGGGAATGTGTGTTGCAATGAACTTATTTGCACATGTTGTTCATGTGGTCATTTTGTACTGTTCCATGATTGCTAAGGACTGTCACAATGTGACGTGCTCATGCGAAGAAATTGTTAATGGTTTGTTCCTTCGGGCTATTCCTGCTGCAGCTGCAGTGGGGTGTGGTCCACCTGCCTCATCTTCCTCATCATTGTCCGGTGCATCTGGCACTTGGATCCATGGGGCATTGGTGCGTACACATATGTTGTGCAATACACAACATGCAATGATCATCTTGCACACTATTACTGGCCTGTACTGGAGTCTTCCACCTGTGATGTCCAGGCACCTGAAACGTGACTTTAACACGCCAAATGTGCGCTCAACAATGCCCCTGTTGCGTTTGTGGGCCACATTGTACTGCCTCTGGGCCGGGGTGTTCGGGGCTCGGAGAGGTGTCATCATCCACGGGCAGAGTGCATATCCTTGATCACCTGTGAGAGGTAAGTGAGATTAGTGTAAACTGGTGGTTCTGCATGCTGTGTTGGCAGACTTACGAGTTTTGTGGTGTGTGATTTGTGTGACTTTGGGATTCATGTTTGCCATGTATTGCTTCTGGCTGATGTGCGGGGTCAATGTGTATTACAGCTGCTCCTCCCTCCCCCCGAGCCTATTTACTTGTGTGCGCTGCGCGGTTGCATCACTTGCACTCCTACCGCACACCATTGTCATGCCTGTCTGCGCATGTCCGCAAGCCTGTCAACAACACTGTAATGTTGGCCGTTGAAGGTGGGCGGCCACGTGTGTGTAGGCCTATGGTCAGGATATGGCAGACTTTGGTGGCCATCCCGGAAGTGAACCGCGCCCAGAGCCCCGGGCTATTTATTCACACTCCTACGCTGGACTGCCGTACGCCGGCCCAGCCCACTACGCTTACGCTTACAGGGGGGGGGCGACATAGCTACATGTCCAAGGTCTTACCCACTGCCTGAGGTAACATGGTTGCGTCCACTGTCCGCAACACTACACACACCAGCAGTATATGTCCACATGGACAGGTCTGTGCTCTGCATATTCAAGACTGTCCAGCACATCACCGCCACACTTGGCATTGTGTACATTCTTATTCATCGGTCCATTGCCTCCTTCGCACATTCTTGGTTCCCACCTCTCCCCGCATTCTGCAATTGTGTGGCAGAGGAGCTATGCCTTTGTGGATGGTTTGTCTACATGTCTGGCCCCTCTTACCCAGTTACTTGTGTTGTGTCGTGTCTGGTAGGTGGGCATGTTGGTTGGCATGTTGTATGCAATTTTGTTACGTGTGCATTCCCACAGTTGTGGGTTGTATGATTGTGGAGTTGAGGTGTGTGGTGTGTTCCGTTGGTACTTACCAACGAGCAGTGCATTTCCATAGGTGCCATCCTGAAAGCGCTGGTTGATGATGGACTGTCGGAAGATGTAGGAATCATGCACACTGCCTGGGTAGTTGGCGACGACATTGGTGAACAGTCCCCGGTGGTCCACTGTTGCCTGCACATTGATGGAATGCGTGTGCTTTCAGTTGCGGTAATTGTGTGCAGTGTCGGCAGAGGGCACAAGTAGGACATGTGTGCAGTCAATTGCCCCAACACGTGCGGGAAGCCAGCTATGGCGTAGAAGCCTTGCTTGGTCTCCTGCTGTTCCTGCGCAGTGTGGGGGAAGTGAAGGTGCTGGGGTATCAAGCTGGTGATGGCATCCAAGACAGGTGTGAGGAACTTTGATAGGGCTGGCTGTGAGACTCCTCCGACTCTGGCAGTTGTTGGTTGGAAGGTACCAGAGGCCAACAAGTGCAGCACAGCCAGCAGCTTTGTCTGTGGAGGGATGTTGGTTGTCCACTGTGTTGGTACCATCAGCCAGTGGGCAATGTGGGTCAGGATGCGGAGGATGGTTGTCCTTTTGAGCCTGTAGTAGGCAATGACCTCCTCTGGCGTTAAGTCTCTGAGGCTGGTGCGTTTTCGGAACGTCCGCTGTCTTGTTCTGCGCTGCCTCGGTGGCAGCCCGGGGGGGGGGGGTGGTCCTGGGGGTGGGGGGTGGTCTTGGGGGTGGTGGCGGTGGGTGTTGTGGCCTTCTTGGGTCTCCAAGCTGCATGATTAGTAGCTCCATGGCATCTGTTGGTCTTCAGATGTGGCTCTGGGCTGGGCTCCCTTTCTACTGCAGGTTTTCATCCTACTTAAGACCAGGAAAAAGCAGGTCTTAAGTCCCTGCTGCTAATGTGCCTTATCGCCTGTTTTTGGACAGCATCGCCGATCTGGCTGGTCGTTGAGAATATCGCGAGGTGGTGTTATCGTGAGTTTTTGCACGGGAAAGCCTACTCTGCATATGATTAGCGTTAGTTGTCGCTGTCAGCCTTGGCGATGTATTCGGCGGCAGCTATCGCAGGTAAACTGACGATGTCGGCTGTTAGCGCAGGCTTGTGGATAGGTGCGCTAATTCTATCGCCACTTTCGTGGGTGTAAAGTGCCGCTAATTCGGCGATGTGTCCTTGAGAATATGCCCCATAGTCTTCCTATGGAGCTAAAAATAGAAAGGGAAAGAACCTTGGACTCGTAAAACTGCTTATCCATGCACGGTGCCTCTTAAAAGTGCCCAGATAAAATGCAGTTGCTAAATAGTGTCACGGAAACACAGGGGACAAGTTTTATCACAAGTAAGAGGTCTTTCAATAAAGACAAGATAAAGAGGGAAAAGGGCATTAGGCTCACCCAGCGAAGCCAAGCATTAAATGAGTTTGATGTCTTCAGAAGTCTATTGGGGCGTGGTATCGGGAACACATGTTGGAGATGTCAAAACTGCTCTCAGGAACCTCAGAAATCGAGCTGCCAAATGTGAGGAGTCGCTTTTCAGGCATGATATAATGGCTGCACGACAGATTCTAATGTTTAGGGCATGGAATATTGGACGCAGCCAGAATATCCTAAGATAGAGCAGCTTTTCATAAATGCAAAGGACGTGGATTAATGATTCTTCCTGCTTTGAACAGAATCGGCAATATCTGTCATGCTCATCAAAGGTTGTCCGGCCATACCAATACGTTTTTAACGGAATTAAGCCCAATCGCTGTCTCATTAGCTCATATTTTAGGGCTAGACTAAAAGGCAGGGAAAGATAAATCGGCAGGGCCCTTGGTTCATATAGTTTGAACACCAGCTGCCTTGGGCCAATTTTTTAATGGTCAGGGTGTCCTGTTCCCTTGAGATTGCTTTTGCTTGCTTGGTTATTAGTCTAGAGACTATTGGCACTGGGAGGCCACTAGACCAAATCTTTCAAACCTCTAGTGTATCCAATGCAGAGCTGTAATACCTGTGCCAGTTGATCAGGGGAGTTTTTATTATTTTCCAAATTGTGCTTTTTAGTGTGTTTTCTTTTGCTTGTTTGGCTTTCATGCACTATATTAAAGATTTTGTTTTGAGTGCCCAGTGCTGCAAGACTAAGCAAAACTCCAAGCAAATTTGGGCATGTGCTGTGCAGTTGGGAGGGGAAAAGACTTTTCGATAGCAAATGGATTGGGTCCTATCAAGCTAATTTGCTATTCTTTCTCTAAAGGTGATTGCGCCATGCATTATTGTTGAGTGTAATTTTCAACACACCACCTTTAGGAGGGGCCTTAAGTCAAGATTCACAAGTAACTTCCATAATTTGTGGAAGGCCCATTCCAGTGAGTTAGTGACTGCCTGCTGCGCATGGATGTGAGATGAAATGCGAGTGAATGAAGTGACCCCCAAGGTCCAGCCATACTCCCAGATATGTATATGCTTCCACAACTTTAACAAGACTCCCCTCAATGGACCAAGTCCCACTTTTTTTTCTATTTAGATGAAATTATCAGGACTTTTTTCTGTGTCACATTTATCTTCAAGTTCTTAATTTGATAGTAGACTGCTAGTGCATTGAGGAGTCGCTGCAGTCCAATAGGCGTCAAGTCGAGAAGCACAGTATTGTCTGTATATCGTAACAACTGTATTCTGGTGCCTGCCATTTTTGGTGGAAAGGTCCTCGTCATCTTTAGGTGGATTTGCAGGTCAGCCAGGTACAGGCTAAATAGAGGTGCCAATATACATCTTTGTTTTAAGCCTTTGTGTGTCTTAATTTTTGCTGTGGTGGCTCATCCAGCGCAGAATTTTATTTTGATCCACGTATCTGTATAAAGCATGGTGATGGCTTTTAATAAATTAGCTGGAATTCCCCAGGCGTTCAGTTTTGACCAAAGCCTCGATCTTGAGATACTATCAAAAGTGGTTTGAAAGTCTATAAAGCCAGCATACAGGGGCGTGCCCTTTGCTGCCATGGTTGCTTCGCTCAAATGGGACAGGCAGATGAGATTGTCCTCAGTGTGGCATCCCCTTTGGAAACCTGCTTGGCTGATCAGAATTAAATTGTGCCTTCTGCCCAGTCTTGAAGCTCCGTGTTTAGGATGCTGGCAACGCATTTCCCTTCCATGTACAGGAGCGCAATTAACCTGTAGTTTTCGGGGATGACCAGGAGCCATTTTTGTGTATCGCTACCAGTAATGAGCCCCTCCATGACTCGGGGATTGCTGACCCCAATAGGTATTGCTGAAATAGGGAGCCATAATCGAGACCTATCTGGTTAGAGCCCACTTGTATACTGCTGCCGGAATGCCGCTTGGGCCTGGGGCGCCATTGGGCACATTGGTTTAGTTGCCTTGGTTCCTTGAGCTAGGCTTTTTGTTGTCAGGTCGCTGGTCAATGGGCTAGATGGTCCTAAAGGTAGGTTGATGATCTTGCCAAGAGCCTTGCTTTCATTTCTGTTTTCATTTTTGTCCTCCGCCTGCTCCCAGTATAGGCTTGTGACATAGAGTTCCCAATTGGTCGGAGCGACATTGCCGCCTGTTGCCTGAGGCTTTGGAGTGGGGCTTTTATTGATCCACCTCCACAATTTCCTCTGGTCCTTTGATTTTATTATCATAAATGATTCAGCCCATTCTCTGGCTTTCTTCTCTTTTCTTTGAATTAAGAGGGCTTTTCTGTATTTTTTCCTTGAGGTAGAGATCTGAAATCGCAGCCATTTGTTCTCCCCCTTGTTGTTTCTGGGGGTCTTCAGGACTTTATTTAGTTGTTGTTTTAAGGTTCTGGTTTGTTTTTTTCTAGTTGTTGAGGGGATGAGCTGGAATGATTTCATGCTGCTGGCATTCCTTGTAGCAATGCTGTCTGTCTCCTTTGAGAATATGGACAGGTGCCCCCAAAGATTTGAGTTAAGAGGTTCATTGCCTGCAGTCAGGATCGCCTTTAGGAATTCATCTACACACATGCCATGCCCCTCTTGGTTGTCCATGTTCCACCTTACTCTGTGGATGGGTTCAAGTTCATCTTGCTTTCCTATGAAGACCACTTTAGGGTAGGCAGGGGTGCAATATTGTGGCTTCACAGCTAAGGATGGCGTGATTGCTGGCTAAGGTCATGGAGACTTCAATTTTGCCTATGCGTTGGAAATGAGCCAGAGACACCCACATGTAGTCTAGGGTGGCCATCCTAAAAGCAGACGTGTATGTGTGGGACGCTGGAATGTCGGGTGCTACTCTACCGTTTATAATGCAGAGGCCCAGCTGGTTTAGTTGTGCTGCAAGCACTTTGCCTTGCTTATCACCTCTTTGGTATTGAGCATTGATTGGCTGGATATCCCAAATCTTATCATGGAAACCTATTAGGCTGTTGTTCAAATCATCTTGCATTAGGTTGGTGTTGAAATCGCCCGTGATTATCCACATATCGTCCATTTTTGTAGGGCTCAGATCCCGCAGATTGGGAGCAGTGACATCAAGGTAGATTCACTTCTTAACCTTGTGCGATGTAAATAGAGGCAGCCTACGATGAGGGATAGCCTTGTCCTCGTTCGCCCACTGCTGGTCAGAGTTATTTTCAAGATGATATGGTACCCCTTTCCAGCAATTAGAACCTTATTGTTACCATTAAAGCGTTCTTTATGTAGATTGGTACCCCATCGGAGGCATGCCCCCCAACTTGAGAGGTTGTTGCGGGGGATTCATACACTGTAAAGTCCGGACAGGGGCAGGATTTTAGTGCCCATGTTTCTTGGAGAGCAATAATGTCATATTTCTGCAGCTCTTTAATTGTTTTGTTATTGACTGCTGAGTCAGTTAGCCCTCTTATATTCCTTGAGCTTAATTTCAGGCAGGACCCCCTTATTTGGTTTGTAGTGTTGCCCAATCCGTTAGCGTGATATGTTGGGTTGTACAATGATGGTCTTTGCCATATCTGATAGCTGTAATTGTTGAAATTCCTTCCATAATTTGTGGGGGGTGACTACCCCTTGAGGCGCCCCTTAAAACTGAGCCAGTGATGGGCATATTCCTATTTTTTTTAATTGCACTCCTGACCTGTGCCTTTATTTATGCGTGCATCCTACTCCAGGAAACTGGTGCAGTATTTGCTTACCACAGGATCAACAAGTTTTATGGCCCATAGTTCAAGCTGAGTATTACTTTTCCTTAGAGCATTAACAAGGTTTGGACTGTTGAAGATGATTTCAGTGCGCTTGTTGGATCCGCCATTCCCTGGGGGAAGGAAGGCTACCCTTCTATATCAGCAGAGCAGATAATTTCCTGACCTGGTATATTTGCGTATAAGTTTAAGGCGTTTCCTCCATTGAGGATATCCCATGTTCCCATTGTTGCATATTCTGGGTAGAAGTTTATTATTTGGTCTATTCCAGGTTTGCTTTTATCGATTTCTGAGAAGTGGGTCTTTCTAATTGGGCTTTTCCTGGGATTTCCTTCCCATTCATTTGATCTGATTGGGGTCGGTGGTGACTCCTTTGGGGATTTGCAGTTCCCTCCATTTTTTGTCATGCCTGTTGGGACACCCCGTTTTGCTAATGAGCCTGTTTGCAGCAAATGGTGGTTAGATGGCTCACATGAGTCTCCCAGAACAGCTTCATCTCTCAGGCCTTTCAGCAATGATGTTGTTTCAGTTGTTTGAGACCCTACTGAAGGCCTGGAGAGGACTGAGAGACTTGTTTCCTTCAGCTGGGTTGACTGTATTATCTGGGGTGGATGGGGGGGTCCTCTTCCAGGAGCTGTGCTGGATCGCTGGCTTCTTCTGGGGTTACAGCAGTGGCGGCTCGCATAGGGAGTGCTGCGGGGCGGTAGGGCAGGGTGGGGGAGGGGTCGGTGGGGGGTAGTGGAGTCAGACATACGACGGGCAGGAGTAAGGTAAGTAAATAAATAAATAAAACTATTTACCTTGCGCTCGCTGCATCGCCAACTCGGCAATGCAGCGAGCGCAAGGTAAATAGTTTTATTTATTTATTTACTTACCTTACTCCTGCCCGTCGTATGTCCAACTCCACTACCCCCCCACCCAGCCCCTCCCCCGCCCTGCCCCACCGCCCCGCAGCACTCCCTCTGCGAGCCGCCACTGGGTTACAGCCTTGTTTGTTATGGCTGTGGCCTCCCTGGCTTAGTGGCCTTCTTTTGATTCAAGTCGAGGGCCCCCAAGTCACTAGTGTTCACCACTTGGCTTGATTTGCAGTACCCTTTATCTTTTGTCATGCAGGGTTCAACTTTCCCGTGTTCCTCTTCTAGCGCTGATCGTGCCATTGGAGAAGAGTCGATCTTCCGTTATTGCTTTGTGCACTTTTTTCAGTCTTTTCTTATGTTTCCTTGACAGGCTAGGTCTCGGATTGTCAGACGGCACCAGGTTATTGGTTTTGTCTTTATTTTGTGGTTGAGATGCCCTTTGCCCTGAGCAGGGCTGATTTAGGGCATTGCCTATCTTGGGTGAATCGTTTTCACTTGAATAGTGGTTATCACTAGGAGCATCCGCATGTATCATTACCGCTCCTCATCCATCTGGGTTTGGTCACATACTGGTGTGGTGGCCTTCTTGATGGGGTTTTGTTCTCCTGGGCTTTGGTATCAAGTCGGCCCATTACTCGTATCCTGGTGGATAGCTTTAACTTTTAACTTTAACTTTTTATTGCGTGATTACTTAAAACCATTACAATTATAAGACAATATATCAAAATATTTCATTATATAAGACCATATTTAAAAAATCGCTGTGATAAAACAATGGTAGCCGAATATTCGAAGTTCAAAGACCTTGTTTGTGTGGTAACATGTACCAATTCATAAGTCTCAGGGTTTTGTAGGCGGTCTGTTAAGAATGAAAGAAGGGTAATTAAAAAGTTTTAAGAACTTTGCATTGTAAAGTTGCGGGTAGCTGCCAATTTTCCATTTTTCCTCTAGTATGGCCAATTAGGGTGCTGCAGATCTCCAGGTAGCTACGACGAGAGGTACTGAATCGGTAGTGCTCGGGTGCCAAGGACAATGAGTCTTAAGAACATCATGTGGTGGCCCCACCTTTTTGCTGGCAGTTGGAGTTCAGAATTTTTCCTGCTTTGTCTAGAAATTGGACGAGGTGGCAGGCTAGTAGGGTATCTTTGCCTTCGAAACAAACTTTAACTGCCTGCCTGCATGATCTTATTCCCGTTTTTTTAAAAGCAGGTTTTAATATGCATCTGTGCTCCTTATCCAATCTCCTGCATATGCATAATAGATGTATCATGTCCTCTTTTGAATCACCGCATAGTCAGCAGTTGGTTGTTGTTTGTAAGCGTTTCCAGGGGGGCAGATGGTATAGTGATGGAAGAATGCCCAGCCTTAGATGTAGGTATTTCTCCTTGGTTGACCGCGTGAACCCGGCGCCTAAGTTGGCTTGAGGGGAGCCTCTGGTCTAGCTCTGAAGGACAAACCAACCATGGGCCCTTTTCTTTAACACTGCTTTGTCCTCCACTAGAGAGATGATTTTTACTTTTTTGTTTACAAGCTCTTTGAACGTGTTATGCGATCCAGTACTTTCCCAGAGATTTCGTAGAGCCAGGGTGTCTATTGAATTTTGTAGATAGACTGTTGCTTCGCTACCTTTTTTTTATTTCAACCTCCTTCCAGAGGTAGGAATTTATAGTTGTCAGATCCGCTCCCTTTATTTTATGCCAGGATTTGACATAGGCGCCCTTCTGCGCTATTTGCTGGTTCCTTAAACCGAATTCTAGTCTTATTTGCGCCGGAGATGTATATTTAGGAAGGTCGAATATAATTCTCATTGCCCTGGCTACTGTGTTGTCCAGGATCTGCGCGTCGCCTCCTCGTAGACATTTGCTGTCGTAGGTGATAGTAGGTAGGAGTTTAACTTGGATCACCTGTAGCAAGGGAGTGAAGCTGGGTCCCGCCGTTTTGAATTTGAGATTTTTTAGGGCTACCGCCGTTGCATTGCCTCTCCTTGCTATCACTTCTTTCTGTTGCTGGAACGTGCCTTTACTCTCAACTATTACACCCAGATACTTGTATTCTCCAACGGTTTCCAATGGGGATCCTCATAGTTGCCAGCGGTAGCTGTGTGTAGACCTCCTCAAGTTTATTCCCATCAACTTTGTTTTATCCAGGTTTATACTTAATCCATTTGTAGCTGTGTAGCTGTATGTTGTGTCAATTAGATGTTGTAGGCCAATCGGCGAGCGACTAATTAGGGCAATGTCGTCGGCGTATAATAAGTTTGATAGGTAAAACCTCCCAATTTAGGAGCGTGAGAGCAGCAGTTATCTAGCTCATGGGTGAGATCTGACATAATAAATAAGTTAATTAAGGTTGGGACCAGGACACATCCTTGTTAGAGGCCCTTAGTTGTCTGTACTTTTCTCAACAGGCAGTCACCTGTTCCCAGCTTGATTTGCACCCATGTGTCAGTGTGGAGTAAAATCAGCTGAGACAGTAAAGGTGATGGAATTTTTCTTTTTGATAGCTTGTCCCACAATTTATTCCTATTGATGTTATCGAAGGCAGATGTAAAATCGATGAAGCAGACGAAGAGTGGATGGTTGGCAGTTTTGGTGGCATCTATTAGCAGCGTTAAGGCGAGGATATTTGTTGTTGTTCCGGTGTGTTTACGGAAGCCAGTCTGATTGATAGGGATTACTGCATTTTCGGCAGCCCAATCGGTAAGCTCATCCAGTAGAAGGCCAGCGTAATATTTGCCGTCGTTGTCTATTAAAGCCACAAGCCTGTAGTTTTTTGCATAGTTTTTGCTGCCTTTCTTGTGGATTAGGGATTTTATTGACCCCGTCCATGAGTTCGGAATTATTTCTGCTTCTAAAATCTGTTTGTAAAATGGCAGTAGTTCTGCTGCCCAAAATTCTGGATCTTGTTTGTACAGAATAGGGGGGATGCCATTAGGACCCGGTGCTTCCTCTGCCTTGCCTTTCGCTATCCTTCTCATAATTTGTTTGTCCGTGAAGATCATGGGTTCTGACTCCGGTGATAAAGCCCAGTATAATATTCTTCTACTGGATTCTGGTGGTCCGTTCATGTTGTCCGATGATGGTGCTATATTGAAGTGATGCCAGAGGTAATCAGCCCATGCTTCTTCTGTCAAGTGCAAGTTAATACAGGGTGCTCTTGAATTCTGAAAGCTGTTCACTGTGCGCCAAAACCTTCCACTGTTGTGTGATTTTGCGTCATACAACAGTTTGGCCCACAGCTTATCCTCCATCTCCCTTTTTGAGTGCCAGATGAATTTCTTTTTGATGGTTTTTAGGTTTCTTAATTCCTCATAAATGGCCTTGTCGGGGCCCGTCTGGTGTAGCCGCCGCAGTGATCTGTTTATTTCTCTATTGAGGAGCCTTAGACTAGTTTTTTGCTCACTTGTCAGGTTGTTGCCTTGCGCGCTATAAGAGTCGGGGGAAAGGCCTCCTTTGCGGTTGTCCTTCAGTTGTTGGACGGGCATCTTCTCTCTTTGTGTGGGCTGCCCCAAGGCTGTTGGTGAACATTTCCCAGTGCCTTAGGATGCCAGCGTCTGTCGTTATGCCTTTTTCCCAGAGATGTTTTGCTGCAATCTCAAAACCTTTCAGGTTGCGTGTATTGCATTTTATTCTTTTGTGTTTGACCAAAAAAGACGCACTCGGATTCCCTTCTGGCAGGGTTGACGCTGCACCTTGTATATTTAGCGTGATCTCCTGAGGGAAGTGATCTCTAGCATCCATTGTTCCTATTCGGAAGTCCGAGATTTCACTAAACAGTGACAGTGATGAGAATGTGAGTTATGAAAAGTGGCTGCCGGCGGACAGTCCTTTGGAAAACGGCTGTGTAGTGCCACCAGGTTCAGGTGTTCTAGGTACTTTAAGAATTCCTTTGCTTGGAGGCGCTAGGTGGCGCACGAGCGGAATTGCCGCACCTTAGTAAGGCTCCTGCGGCTCAGGGAAATTATCCGCAATTATCCTGCCCTAAATGCCCACAAGCAGAACTAAACGACGTGGGAATCCAGAAAGATCAATCGTCGCCGCAAGTAGTGTTTTTTTCCGGAATGGAAAACCGATCGGCAACGCTGCATCTACGCTGCTTGGATGAAAAAGCGGAGCCTCGATCATAGCCAGCCGGCTTCCGGGCTCCGCACGAAGCGTCAGGAGAGGCCGAGGCTTACATATCCTGCTAAGCCCCACAGAGACCTGCACACCATTTCGGACATTTCGGAGCGTTGTGGAACTGAGAAATACGTGTGGAGAGAAGCAGTAGAAAGCGCTCGACTCCTCTATGCTCCTCGAGGTGGTGAATGGATTCAGACCACGGGAAACAAGTAAGGAGGCCAAATGGCGGCGAAAGCAGGGCATAATATAGCTTGAACGGTTACAGGTTCAAACGCGCTTACTAAAGTTGTGGTAATCAAGGCATTACAGTTGCGGGACTCCGGCCTGCGCAGCATATTGACACGGGCACTCAGCTCTGAATATAAAGCTATTAACGAGACTGAGGCGAGACACAGCGCTGAAACGCAGGCACAAAACGGCGGTATACACTAGATGAGAATCCCTATGAGAGAGGGCGACGTTACAATTTAGAAGCAGACGAGAAAGGACACGACTTGGCAAGACAGCGTGGGTGCCAACTGCCAAACATGAGATCCCATATATGATGGCATAACATCTGCCGGAGTGTGACCCAAACAAGCAAATCTATATAATTACCTCGTTTTTTTCCCGTTCCTTCAACTGTGCAAACTCTATGAACTTACATTTGGGATGACTTGCAGATAATCATAACATAGCTCGCACGCTACAAGGAGCTATAAAGGAGCATTTAACACGGGGTGCTTCATAAGTGACTAGGCATATTGGACGCAATAGCCATAGACACACATTTCAACCTGTGACGGCTACTTATTTGAGTCACGGAAGATGTTCAGCAATGTCGAACAATACGCGGCAACTGCCCATATCACTCAAGATCATGGGAAAAACTGATGGCAAACAAGCGAAGATAAACTTTGAGCCCAAAAAAGGAACAAGCTCACAACAAGAAGCTGAGCGCTTAGATATGACACCTCCACAAGATTCAACACCTCCCCAGGAGGATGAATTAAAGACTCTGCTACTGGCTATGCAACAAAGCCTTACTTCTATAGAGACCAAGATGGACTCAATGAATACCTGAATGGACTCTATAGTACTCAGATTAGACAAACATGATACACGCATCACTGAGGCAGAGCGTCGAATCTCCGATACAGAAGACAAAACGACTGGAGCCTGCAAACAAATGGCACAGATGGACAAGTTGCTGAAGGTGATAGCAGCAAACAATGAGGATTTAGAAGTGCGATCCCGACGCAATAATATACGTGTTGTGGGAATACCGGAGAGCGCAAATACAGGCCGAATGGAGGACTTCATTGAACGTATGTTGTGTACAGTGTTTGGCGCAGAATCTTTCTCTTCACTTATGGTGGTAGAGAGGGCACACCATTCGTTGGACCCTCGACCGCCTCCAGGTGCGCCACCACGCCCAATAATTGCAAGGCTACTGAACTTTCGTGATAGAGATGTAGTGCTGCAATTAGCCAGAGAGAAAAGAAACCTCAATTTTGAGGGACAAGAATGTACAATATACCCGGATTTTACGCTTGCTGTGCAGGAAGCCCATAGAAAATGTATTCAGGTAAAGAGTAAACTGAGGGAAGCACAAATAGACTATGCTCTTATGTATCCAGCACGTCTCTGGATTACTCATCAAGGTAAACAACATTTCTTTGTTGAGGCGCAGCAGGTGGAAGACTTTCTCAAGCAATGCACTCGGAAAGACAGGTGACGGCAACAAGAGACCTCTCTCTTGAGAGAGACATCACCTACATCGGAGTGAAATCCACAAAGCTCGACGGATGCTGTGTCCGTATAACGTGCTACAAAGACCAAAATTGACCGAATTGCTGGTGCTGGTGTGTTGTGCCGGATGAAGTAGATGCAGCTGGAAAAGAAAGATCGCTGGATATGGACAATAAGGTCATAACGGACTGTGGCCAGCAGATAAGTGGCATACAGGGACAAGTTAATAAATGGAAACCGAGCACTCCTTTCCCCTTCTCCCCTATTTCTGTATATGCAGGGGACGTACCAACTGTAGGGGAAAGGTACCCATGCTTGCCCCTGTCGTACCCCGAAGGGAAAACCCCCTGAATTTAGAGATGAACCTGTTGTTTTGGTTATGGGTCTGTTTGGGTGGGGGGGACTGTGATTCCGGCAATGTTGGGGAGCCATTGTGGGTGGGGGAGGGATGGGGAACTAATGTTTATGTTAGCATATTCCCAGCTTTAAGAGATGTAAGACTATACATGCATGCTACATCAGGTACTGTTAACAGGGACGCCCAATTCCCTCATCATTGTCTTTTTAATGCAAGATGGCACAGGTTAAAACAATACAGGAATTACATTTCATCACATGGAACCTTAGAGGGCTAGGTGAACCACGTAAGCGAAGGCAGATTTTAGCTTATCTAGACCGACATCACGTACATATTGCAATGCTTCAAGAAACGCATTTTGATCCCCATAAGGCATCCACATTTGGTGAAAAATGGGCAGACCATCGTACCATTTCATCCTACTCTACGTACGCCAGGGGAACAGTTATTCCAATTAAAAGAAAAATGTACCATTTACCGCACCGGGGATGACCCGAGATCAGGCATGACGATATTCGATAATATGGGGGAAATTATGCTCCGAATCCGTCACTCTGATTAATTGTTATGGGCCAAATGTCGACAACCCAGAGTTCTATGCATCACTATGGGGAAAAATACGGGAGATAGGGTGCACACACCTGATTTGGGGAGGGGATTTCAATGTAACACTTAACCCCCAATGGGACAGATCCAATCCACTACCCCAACATTACTCCAAAACACAAAACCTATTGCAAAATATACTGATAGATAACAACCTCTTAGATGCATGGAGACATGTACATCTGGAGAAAAGGGAGGGAACACACTTCTCTACGTTTCACTCGTCATGGTCCAGGATAGATTATTGGATCGTTTCTAAAGGAATAGGACCCTGGATTTCTAAGACAATTCACTTAGCTAGGGCACATTCTTACCACTCACCAGTACAATTAACTTTGGCTCCTCCGCATTGCACAATGCCCCATGGAAATTGGAGACTAATGCCACAGATATTACTAGATACAGTATTTCATACGGAATTTGGTCAAGAAATAACTGACTTCATTCAGCGAAACAAAGGCACAGTGTCCCATGTAGCCATGGTGTGGGAGGCTTTTAAAGTCACTATTAGAGGGTTTTGTATGGCCAAAGGATTCGGAGTCCTTCGAGACATACAAAAAACACTTCACACACTTGAATTAGAGCTAAAACGAATGGAACACAAACTGAATTGTAAATTAGATGGTAATCTTCAAAAAAGAAATGAGGGACAAGCTGACAGATTATAAAGAACCAGCAGAAAGGGAATGTCGATTTCGAGGTAAATATTTTAAGGCCCGTAAATATGTTGAAGGCGAACGACCTGGGAAAGCGTTAGCTGAAGAGATCCGAAAACCTCGCTTCTCCAACTATGTGCTGGAAGTCACAGACCCAGAGGGTAACATCCATAGGGACAATGCTGCAATACTCTGCGAATTCAAAACCCATTACTCTACCTTGTACACTAGTAAGCGACAGACACAGATAGACTTGGACACACACTTTAATGATGTAGCACTGGCTTGGTTAGGCAATGCACAGAGGGAGTTTTTAACTGCCCCATTAGAAGAGGACAAAATTCGTGCTGCGATAATGCAGATGAAATCAGGCAACGCTCCGGGCCTAGATGGCCTCCCAATGGATTTTTATAAAACATACATAGATCAAATCGCACCCATATTAAAAGAAGTATATGAAGAGGCATATGAAAACTGGATTCTCCCTCGAACTATGAGGGAGGCGTTGATAACATCACTTTTAAAATCAGGGAAACCAACTGACCAATGTGATTCATTCAGACCGTTGTCAATGATGCCAAATGGTGGTAGAGCACATGACATATAAAGCTAGGGGCTGCCCTCGGAAATTCAAGAAGATATGGGCGCCTTGGATGAAGTATTGTGGCTTAGAAGTGGAAGGGGTAACAGAGGGTGGGGGAACACCGTCACGAGGAATGGAGGAAGACCCTTGACTGTTGTATCCTATGTTCCTATTGACGCCACACAGAAAGTCTGTAACCTTACACTATGCGCTATACAACATTGATTCTTTTGTGTCACTCAATGTACTGCCTTGCAATGGACAATTACTGTGAACATATACCTGATGAAACTACACTGGATTATCCAATATTGTCTGTCAAGTATTTATGTTTTGTTTTCTATGTTACTTTTCGATTAAAACGAAATACAATAAAAATATTTAAAAAAATAAAAATAATGACGCCAAAATCTTAGCAAAAGTCCTAGCTAACAGGCTCACCCTTTTAATGGAAAAATTAGTTCTGCCAGATCAGGCAGGTTTTATTCCAGGGAGGGCGACATCCCATAACCTCCGCACCTTGCTTTCCATCATGCAAGACATTGACCCTGACTTAGAAGCAATAGCGGTTTTCCTTGACGCTACCAAAGCGTTTGATTCAGTAGAGTGGGACTATTTATTTGGGATACTGCAACGAATGGGTATGCCGGTTGGTTTTCTTACATGGATCAAACTACTTTATACATCCCCCACAGCCAAGATATTGATTAATGGACAATGCTCAACTCCGTTCAATATTACTAGAGGGACAAGGCAAGGTTGCCCACTGTCCCCCCTTTTATTTTCCCTTGCTATTGAACTGTTAGCAGCGTAATTAAGACAACATCACCGAGAGAAAGCCGTACGATATCCTATGAGGGAAATGCTCATCTCCTTATATGCTGATGATATTACCCTATCTATCAAAGAACCACAACAAAACTTAAATCCTATACTTAGGGAGTTCATTATATTTGGGGAACTTTCAGGCGTGCGCATTAACTGGGGAAAATCACAAATCTATCCATTGACAGCCGGTACGTCATCTTTCCCAATAGATTGTCCGATACAATGGTGTGAATCGGAGATAAAATACTTAGGTATCCGCATTACAGCTGATAACTATGGTACAGCACTTACCACAATAACTGCATGGGATACGCGATGGATCTCACTTCCCCTATCCCTGGCAGGGAGAACATCATTGATTAAAATGGTAATTCTCCCAAAACTATTGTACCTATTTATAAATATCCCTTACTATCCTGGCAAACATTTTTTTGCTGCGTTAAAAACAGAGATGATACGTTTGACCTGGGGAGGCAAGCAACCGAGAATTAAATGGGACACACTTACTAGAACACATGCACAGGGCGGTTTCGAAGTACCAAATCTAGAGCTCTTTTATTTCTGTGCTCAAGCGCACTACCCGACATACTGGTTTTACCCGCCACCATATATGCCACATATTGCAGTAGAACAAGGTTACATGGAACCGATCCCACTTGCAGGTACCATCACCATAAATACCAATGTCAGGGAGAAAAACACCACTACGGTAGATTGCACTGTGAATGCATGGAAGCGCATCGCCGAGAGGCTTGATGTTACCATGCCCTATTCTCCCTTGCTCCCACTTCTCTATCATCCACAGATTCAGTTATTACAAGAAGTCGGCTTCAGACAAATGATACTCAAGTTCAATATAAAAACCTGGAGGGAACCTATATATCGACGGAAATGTCCGCACTAGAGAACAATTTTTTGGAGAAGTAGAACCTACACCGATAGAAGTGTATTATTATGTAAGACTGAGACAAGGTATTAAAGCGAACACAACTTCCTTTCCGCTAGAGCCTCTGACACTGACCCCACTACATAAGCCCTTGCAGTTAGGGACACCTTGACATTTGGTTTCAGTGCTATATCATAACATTCTGAATGCCCATGCAGGAGATATCTGAGTCGCTCGCAGACACTGAGAACAAGAGCTAGGGCTTGAACTGACAGATGAACAATGGGAATACTGTTGTGCACAAACTGGGCAGATAACGGCTAGCAGTCGTCTCTGCATTATTCATTTCAAATTTATACATGGTGTATATTATACGCCGGTTAAAATGCACAAATTTCACATTAGAAATGGCAATCGATGTGATAGATGTGGAATGGAAGGAGCGGACTTTCTACACCTGGCCTGGGAGTGTAGTTCGGTTAATCAGTATTGGCAACAGGTCTTTGCAGCATTGACACAGATGACAACAATTCTAATAAACGCCTCCCCCATGTTGGCTCTCTTAGGACATACCGCACAGATACCTGTAAGTTGCAGGAAATATGTATCACTTGGGCTATTATTAGCCAAACGGAAAGTAGCCTGCAGATGGGGACGGGGTAAAGCTCCCAAATTCAAAGATTGGATCCGGGACTTACTATTCTGGCAGGCACAAACATTGATATATGCAGAATTATTACCACCGTCATCTCGCCACGAGACATATGGGAGCCATTAAAGTCCTATTTGCTATCACACTCTGTGGAAGTAGGTAAAGACTAATGTACAGGAGATGGCGGTAGGGAAGAAAAGCTGATTGAATAGACAAGAGATCTGTAAGATAATGATCGTTTCAAAATGTACAATGTAAATTGTTTTATGACATTTGCTCTGATTGTTGAGTATAGATTGGATTGAAGATCATAGAATATTACAATGATATAGGAATGCTGATGTATAAAGCTAAACGTGGAATTTGCATATGTAAAGTAAGGGGCAGTTCAGACCTTTATTGTAAATGGAGCCGATGTTGCATATATGAAATATTCGGTATGGGGAATGTGCTAACATTTGTATTTTGTTTCATAAATACCAATAAAAAGATAATTAAAAAAAAAAAGAATTCCTTTGCTTGCCTAGATTGTTTGCCCCATTTACTCCCCTCTTGGTTTGGGATGCCCCATGCCTAAAACTGTTCTTCCATCAAGGGGTCCCTAGTCAGGGGCCCCGCGAGGTGCCTGTTATGATGATGTTCGGGGTTGCCTACTCTGACAATATTTTTGACAACTCCGAGACCAAGAGTTTCATTCCTGCCCTTTTCTCTCAAGGATGCAAGTATATATTTAGTAATACTCATTTTTGATTGGATTTGTTTCCTCCTAAATCCAGTTTTATTGCCTTTATGCCATTGTTTGCTGACTGTTTAACGTCTAATTCCTTTATTTCATTTATGCTCCTTTTTGAAGTATAGATTGTTTGCCCACCCTTTAGAGGGCCGTATTTAGCGATTCTAACTGCCGGTAGATGATAAGCTTTGAAGCCCTGTAGTTGATGCGGTTGATCTAACCAGGTCTCTTGGAGTGCAATTAGATCAAATTTTTGAAGATAAAGCAATAATTCTGTATCATTGATTTTGTTTCCTAGGCCATTTATATTCCAGGAGCATAGTTTTAGATGGTGTTTTGTTGTAGAGTTTTGTTGCATGCCTTGTCAGGTTTTCTTGTCCTGTGTGTTAATTGTCCTTGCTATCCACGTCCAATCATCTGGTTTGGGATTTCCATGTAATTGTCTGGGGCTATGTAGTTTGATTTCTGTCTGCGAGATGGAGGTGCTTCGAGCCCCTTTGAGCACAGATGGAGTCTTTCCTGTCATTTGGTTATTTGGCAGCCTGCAGCCTTCCTTCTCTTGTTGTTTTTGAGACAGCGGATCTGGGTACCCGATTTTTTGGTAGAGTTTTAGTCGAATCCCCCAAGCGTAGAATCGATTTCCTCCTTCAGAATTCTCTCTGCTATTTCCTGTGTCTTTGTTACCTCTTGATCTGACAGATGTTCATAGTCTTTGAACTCAAAAGATTCTAAATCGCTTGTGCTTATGTCAGTCAGATTGCTAATGGATGATAGTAGTCGTAGTATATTGCCTCGATTGAGGGTGTCCCCCCATCCTCTTGATTTGTACTCTGGGATTAGCAGGATCGTGCAGCTGTTGGGCTCCTCCCGATTGCTGATCCTTGCTTTGGTTTCTGCCACGGCTGGTTGTTCCTGGATCGGAGGAATTCTTTCTATTCCGGTTGATGAAGCTTCTGCCCGCAGTATAGTTGCCTTGGTTTCTGCCACGGGCATTTGATCCTGGATTGGAGGAATTCTCTCTATTCCGGTTGACGATGCCTCTGCCCGTGGTACCATTGAGCAGTCACCAGTTTCCGTCCCCTTTGTTGGACTGGCAGAGTTGTTTGCCCGTGAGTTGCTCCCGGTGTTTCTCCTGAGCTTTGTGCCTTCATCGTGTTTTTTGAGCCTTCTGAGTGTAGGGAGTCTCCTTAGCCGGTGAGGTTGTTGGAGCTGGAATTGGCCTTTGTATTTCTTCTCCCCCTTTTATAGTCACTGTTCCCGCATTGAAGTATTCCCTTATATTGGTGGTCTTTTCCTCCCTTTCCGCCTCTGCTTCCGGCGTTGTTTAGTTTTTTCCCCTGTTCTTTCCGGGCTTTCTTTTCCCGTAGGTTGTCCCTGCGGGCTATGGCGGCCGATGTCTGCTAGTTCGCTGGCCTGCTGTTGCAAGACGTTACAGAGCTGTAAGTTTGAGTGCCCAAGACTTTCTTCATGCTGTGTGTCGCTAGCCTGCCTCCGACCTCGACCTGCAATTGCAGCATAGGTCTTTTCGTAGGTGTTCTCCGATAGATTCCTGCAGTTCCTGCTATTCCCTAAGGAGTTTTGATCCTTTGACCCTTTACCATCCAAAGACATGTTAGAGGTTTTTTGGTTGTGACTCTGCTGCTTCCTTGTCCCCATGCTGATAAATGGTGAAGCTATCATGTCTTTTCCTTCCGTGACGTGATGTTCGTCTATGGCGGCATAGGTCGTTCCATTTGCAGAATCGCATTGCTTTCTGCTATTCCCTAATGATTTTTGATCTGAAGTTTCTTGTTCTTGGCTCTGCTTCTTATTTCCCCCTTTGATGCTGGACTTTGGGCTGTCGGAACTTCGCCGCTACCGAGATGGTGTTCGTTTCTTGCGTTTTTAGGTCGGTCAGAAGTCCCCCCCAGTAATGATGGGATTGTTGTAAGCTTGTCCACAATGGTGTAGCAGGTGCATCTCGGCTGAGTTATTTTTGTTTCTGCTTGGACCTTCTTAATCACGCTGCTCATGTCAGATATCTTGTTATCAATATTCGACACATGTATTGCCAAAAAGTTTAGGAGGGATAGTTGGACATCCATTTTCTCTGAGTGATACTGCATGTCTTTTTTTGAGAGTAAAATATTTAATAGGGAGGACTAAAGATTTTCCACTCCTGCTGGTGTCTCCTCTGTCACCTTCTATTGCTCAGGCTTGCTGCTATCCTCCTGTGGTGTGACTGGGGAATATGAGGTCACCAGCCTTTCCCACTCTTCTGTTGTAAGGTATGATGTTTTTCCCATTTTGGAGGTTTCCATTATTTCATTCTCTGCCTCCTCTGTTTTTGCAATTTCCGCGGGATCTTTCTCTGTCCCCTCTAGGCCGCAATCAGTCTGGTCGTGTAGATTTACTGCCTGGGGTACTATGGTGCTCGCGACCAGGATGCTGTTAGCAGTTACTGGTCCTTCTCCCATCCTCACTGAGTCAGCGATTCCCCTGGTGTGTAGCTGTTTTTAGGCTTGTGGGTCTATAATGACCAACAAGCTAGGCGAGTTGGCCGTTACATAATTAGTTGTCAGGTGCCTGCTGGATTCGAGCCCTGTTACAGCTGCTGTTGTCAACTCTGTTTGTAGAGTGAGGAGATTGGTTGCCAGAGGCAGGTTTGATTTTGATAACGGGTTGGTCGGGATTGTGATCTTTGGTTCAAGTGGGAGATCCCACTTGAAACGAGGGGTTATACCTCTAGTGCCCTGATCTTCCACGGGCAAACTTTTGGCTGCGTTTCCTGCTTGTGTGAGTTTATTTATAGTGTTGTCTGCCAGGTCCTAACCTCCCATGCCACTTCCTTGTGCCCCTGTGTGGTCTCGCTCCTCATTACCATTTTTTCCACTGTCAGATGGTCCCTTATGTGCTGATTATGCCATCACGGCTGCCCCTTCTGTTTGGACTAGCACCTCGGGGTTCAGGGGAGAGGGGAGTCCCCTAAGTTCTCCGATGGAGGAGCTCAAGACTGACCCTGCATCCTTCAGAAATGCAAATGTTGTGTAGATTTTTGGTTGGTAGCCCTTGGTTACTGCTCTGCTTGAGGTGGCGGAGTCTATCTCTACCAACACTTGGTGTTCCAATGTGTCGCGGTCTCCTATCTGCTCCAGTTCTTTGTTTCGCTTGGCAAATTGCACTTCCTCTTTCCTTTTCTTCTATCCGTTGGTGTGATAGTTAGTTTCCTTTCTCTCCCTGACCTCATAGTTGGCCTGTGGGAAGTTATTTGATTGCCTGGGTGATTGGCAGAGTGATTGATTTCGGCTTGTTCCTTCTCGCAGCGTGATCGTACTAGCTGTGCGAAGGACAAATTCATAGTGTTAGGCACAGTGCGGGGTAGTGGGAATCATTCCAAGTGGGAACTCACTGGGCCTGCCTCAAGACGCACCCAGACCTAGTTGGGGGCCACTTCTGCGGGAGGGCCCGGGCTCTATCTCTGTGGTACGGGTGCTACGCCCCTGCACTCGGTGTGCCCCCCCTCACTCGGTGCTGCCTCTGTGCTGCCCCCGCGGCTGACTGCCGGCGGTGATTTTCCTGAGGGGTCCACAGAAAAAACTGGAGTGGTGTCCGGTGTTCTTTATTTAATCACCCCCCCCCCCCGCTTGCCGTGCCTTGCCTTGTCTGGCATCCCCTAGTCAGACAGTCCATTGGCGTTTTACGCTTTGCGTTTCCTTTCGAAAAGTCCGTAATGTCGAAAAGTCCGGCATTCAGCGAATGAGAAATAAACTAATCTCAAGCAGCTGCGGTGCAAGGGTGCAAAGGTGGCGGCTGATGCGTTGGAGCGTTGAAGGACGAGCGTGGGCTGCCTCCTAAGCTGCCCTCAGCCTCTTGCAGCAGCGCACACCACTCTGCACGACACACTCACTGGCAGGGCGGGGAAGAGGAGCAGAAGAGCAGAAGAGACTTCCCTAGTGCGTTTCCCCACCCGAACAACACCCCCCTGCTCCGCTCTACTCGCTCCACTCGCTCTGCACTGCCCTACTCCCTCTCACCGCTCGGCTGCCGCTCGTTCTTCTCGGTGCTCCTCGGTGCTCCCTCGGTGCTTAGCAACGCGCTGGTACGGCGGCAGCCCGCCGGAGTCCGACCCGCTCCGCTGCTTGCTGCTCCGCTGCTGCTCGCTGCACTGCTCGACCCACTCCGCCCACTAGCTTTCACTCAGCGGTCACAACTTTTTCCGCTCCCAGTTGAATGCTATACACACAACTGGTGGATAGCTGACTTTTTCAAGTCGTCAATCAAGGTCGTCATCACTGCTGGTAGGGTTCATAATTTTTCTATTATTGGCCCGCAGGTGCACAGGTCTTGATTTTTTTCCGCTTGAACTAAGGATTGGGCTCTGATGATTAAATTATTTAGGGTGTCCAGTTTGCCTCGAATCCGTGTAATTAAAGTGGCAATCGCTTGTAATATGGATATTTGCACTTCCAGCTTGTCTGCATGTAGGAGTGCAGTATTAGGCATGGCATCAAGTGTTTTGTTGATGTTTAAGATACCCACCATTTGCGGCATTGTTTCTGACTGCTGTTCCACCATGCTGGCGGGTTGCTCAAATGATGAATGAGTAATGAATGAGACATGAGCTTGAGAAGTCCGAGCACCATCTAGACAGGGATCACCTTTCTTGGCCAACCTCTTCTGGCAATGCATCGCTGGTTTGTCGTCTTGGCGGCATTTCTGATGAAGCCAGCACAGCTATCGGGGAGCAGGCTTGAGAGGCAAGTTTTCATCTTTCACTAATAGTTGCTTTTGTTCCTGTATTCTGTCGTTAACCACATCCTCTTCTCTTTTATCTTTTGAATTTATGACTTCTCTTGTGCTTACTGTCCCTTTTTGTTGGGCTGAAGAGTGGAGGGAGGATCCATCTGGGGGGTTTGGTGCGCCAGCTCAAGTCTCCATGGCCCAAGGGTTACCTAGATCCCCCACTGAACTCCTACTTTTCTTATCAGTGTTTAGATTGCGTTTAATCATGTGTATCTATGAACTTAGTGGTATCGCTCTGCCAGATGGCTGGCCAGTGATATCCCTGTTAGTTTCCTCCTCTATGGGGGCTGGGACTTCCCACCTTAGTATTGAAGTTGTAGGTCGGGGAGATCCCCAATGGCGGACCATCCTTTTCGCTGTGTTGGATTCTAAATTATGAGGTGTTGAGATTGCCATTAAATTTATCTTTGGGTATTGGGTCGAGTTGATTGTCACACTTTCATCCCTGATGTGACTGGTGGGTCCGACGTCTAGCCCAGTATAACATGTGTCGAGCTCCAGGATTGGGTTTTGACTGAGCTGAGATTGATGGTTCAGGCTTGATGTCCTGCGCAAAATAACCATGGATATCATTCTTGGGTTTTCCTTGTGGCAGGTAAGCCTTTGAGCTGGCTTCTTTGCTGGCTAGAGAAATATCCTCCTTGCATGTGTCCAAACTTTGGTTCATTTTTTCCTTGATAGCTCCTTGGAGATTTACGGGCCCTTGCTTACTGACGTACAAGAGCCTCTCTTTTTGGCGTTTTGTAGATTTGTGAGGTCTTTGGTGGCCCTGAGTGAGAGGGCCAATGCGGCGCTGCGGGTCTGAATTTGTTGTGACTTGGTGAGGTTTGAGATTTTCTCCTCGAAGCTGTCTTTAGGCTTTTTTTTAAAACTGCGCCGCCTCACTACTCCACCAGACTTTCCTTGCTATGGGGTGGGGGGCGGGGGCGTGGCTAACAGCCCAAGATGGTGGTCGCATAAGCGACGAGCTCCGGGCCGCCACAAACGGTGAAATTAACTAGGGCCCCTACAACACTGGAGTGAATGGAAGAGTCGGTGGGCACAGCGGAATGGAGCGCCTACCTTCCGGTGGAAAGCTGGAGTGCGGAGGTGGTTCCTGGTCCGGATGCGGCGCGCCGCAAGTGTCGAAAGGTGCAACAGGCCTGGAAGCGCTGAGTGACACCCTGCGCAGCGGACTCTCCTGGAGGCTCCCACGGCCTGCAGCTGGAAAGAATCAGCGGCGGATCTGACGAGGCCTGCGCATCGGGGGCCGGGAGCACCGTCGACATCACCGGCGGGCCCCCTCCCCTGGAGGCAGGAGATATCGGACCGCACCAGTGCCGGTAAAATGGGCAGGGATTGTGCGTGGGATGGTTGCCTGACTGGATCCACCCCCCCCCCCGGCTAGCGGAATCGGGAAGGGACTCTCCCCTTTGTCCCCCCTGCCCGGTCGCACTGGAAGGACACTGACGCCTGGACCTCCTAGATTCGAGCGGCGCTTGTCTGCTCTGGTGCGAGCTGCTGGGTGTCGAGGCCCCCCCCCCCGGGCTGAAGCGGCTGGTGGGGACGCCGAGTCCCGATGGTGGAGGGCATCGGACTGGAGCTGCCGTCCGGATAACAGGTGCAACGCAGCAATAATTGAAGCGCAGAGAGACCCCCCCCCTTGAGGGACTGGCTACAGCAGGGCCTGTCGCTGTACGGGTCCGGGGACCACGTGACATCCTGGTTATGCCTCGGGGAGCCTACTGGGTGTGTGCGGCCTGCTGAGGCCCTGGGCTTTCCTAGGGGCGGACTGTCTGCGAGGGGCTGGGACCTGGGTGCCGGTCCTGTGTTGCTCGAGACTCTGGTGGGGCCTACAGCTGAGAGACGAGGATACGCACTGACCCCCACGTTACCCCACCCTCCTCTACCCCATAGGGGGACGGACTAGTGCTTACGGGCCTTGGGGTGGCAGTTCCTGGTTGTGACCCCGAACGGAGGTCTGGGGTGTCTCTTGGGTCCGAGAGATAGCCGGGTCCTGCGGGGGCGAGCCACTCGTACAATACGGTTACTTCTGGAGGTACTTTGACCCCCCCCTGCGAGACTGATTGGGGCTCGGGAACACCGTGCGAAACGAGCGCCTTCTTGCTGGAGATCAGGCCCACCTGGGCTATCACAGACCATGGGCAGAGGGAAGACTCGGACCGCCTCGAGGTCGGGCAGGAGGGGATCGCACTCACCGCCCTCGGAGTCCTCGACTACTATTACTACATATTTTGCTGATAATGAGGGCACAGCTTCCACTAGGTCGGTTGAGTGGGAGGCTTTTAAGGTCACAATACGGGGGGTTGCTATGGGCAGTTTGGTGGGAGTCAGGAGAGAGGTGACCAGAGACTTGGTGGAATTGGAAGACAAACTGCAGGCCCTAGAAGTGGCGGCTCAGGGACAGGTAACGGGAGTGGAACAATTGCAGGAGGCAAGGATTAGGTACGCTGAGCTGTTAGAGCGGCTCCGAATGGTAGACTTCCATGCGTACACGCTGCGTACTCACGCCGAAGCGGATAGGGCTGGCACGTTGCTGGCGCGACTGATTGCTCCCCCATCGACTCCCACTCCCATCTTGGCGATCTATGATACACACGGCACGTTACGAACCTCCCAGAGCGAAATCAATAAGACTTTCCAAGAACATTATACCAATCTATATATTGCACAACCATCAGAGAGGTCGGAAGAGACGGTGCAATTCCTTGCGAACATAGCCCTTCCCACGGTAACGGACGCAACTGCTGAGTTGTTGGCGGCACCGATTACTATAGCAGAGATCCGGGTTGCAATAAAGCGCTGGCACGCAATAAGACCCCAGGCTCAGATGGCCTACCCGTTGAATTTTATTCCACATATGTGGACGCATTGGCCTCGAAGCTGTTACAATTGTATGTCACCTCCCTTGAGGAAGGTACGCTGCCCCCACTACTAAGGAGGCGATAGTCACGTCCCTATTGAAACCGGATAAGGCCCCCACTGAATTGGCGTCATACCGACCGTTATCAATACTTAATACGGAATATAAAATCCTAAGTAAAGTTTTAGCATCCAGATTACTTCCCCTATTGCCTAAATTAATACACACGGACCAGTGTGGTTTTATTCCCAAGCGGAGTACTTCTCTCAATATTCGTCGCTTACACGCCCTGATGCATGCGGTGAAGGGGCTATTGCCGTTGGCCGGATGCTTGTCCCTAGATATACGGCAAGCGTTCGATACGTTAAGTTGGTCGTACATGCTTGCAGTGTTAGGAAAGTTTGGTATACCCCCTGAATACTGCAAGTGGATTCAATTACTCTATACTGACCCCACGGCCCACGCCAAGTCGGGAACGATTATATCGCCTGTATATCGTATTTATAGGGGGACTCGTCAAGGTTGCCCCCTGTCACCCCTATTGTTTGTGCTGGCGTTGGAGCCAATGGCCCAGCGATTGCGATGCGTCATGGCCCCATATGGCATACCGTTGCAGCCAGTAATACACTCCGTTTCGCTATACGCGGACGATATGCTGTTATTTTTTAAAGACCTCGGCATGGATATGCAGCTCATCGCCGCTGTGTTTTCGCAGTTTGGAGACATCTCTGGCCTGCATCTTAATGCCGCGAAGTCAGTAGCATACTCCTTCTCTGACGCAAATGAGGGCCCCACTTGCAGTTTGGTCCAGTGCAGTTCAAAATAGAACCTACAACATTTAAATACCTTGGGATACGGATTTATAGGTCCTCCGCTGACACTGTCGACGGGAATGTGGTGCGGACTATAAGCTCGCTTCGTTCACAAGTGTCCTTTTGGAACACCCTGCCGTTGTCAATGGCGGGCCGTCTAGCAGTGTCCAAAATGGTCATGCTATCTAGACTCTTATACCATTTTGTGAATATCCCTGTGGTTCTACCGGCATGGATTTTTGGGACACTAAATACTTTGCTAACATCCTTGTTATGGGGACAAGGTAGACATAGACTAGCACTATCCAAGATGCAGCTACCGAGCACGGCGGGCGGCATGGGGGCACCTGATTTTAAAGCATACTGTATTGTGGGGCAGTTGCAGTGGCTGGCGTATTGGTTGGCGGGCCATAACTTGATTGAAATAGGCTACACCCCAGCGCAATTGCAGCGAGGGAAGTTGCAGGCGCAGCTATGTCCCGGGGCCGACAAGATACGGGACCCTCCCTTTCTGTTGTCCATTGCCTTACACTACTGGAAGCAAGCTCAGAGAATTTGCAAACGCCCTGAATCCATATGCTCCCAACATCCCCCTTTGTGGTTTGCCTACCCGCCGTGGTGTTTTGTCTACTGTTCAGGTGCGGGACTGGATACAGGCGGGCACGTCCACAGTCGGAGATCTCTTCCTAGACGGAACACTGATGCCACATGATGAATTTGTCCGCACTAATGCGGTGCCGGTGACTCTGTTCCTCACGCATGCATCGGTTGTGCATTATGTCCGGAGGTATTGGTTAGTGGCACAGAAGGAACCCCTACATTTCAATTATTGCGGTCTCTCCACATCATGGGCCATGGCCGCCACCTTGTACGCTGGTTGTACCGCGGACTGCGAGAACACCTGCATGTATCACTCTTGCCTCTCCGTCAGAAGTGGGAACTGGCACTGGCGAGGGAGTTGGAGGATAGGGAATGGGACGCTGCTCTAGAACATCCCCGACGAGTGTCCCGTAATTTTCGGCTGAAGACAATACAACTACTAATACTACATAGGGCCTATCTTACACCGCAGGCTATTCACAAGATGTATCCCTCAACCACTGCACAATGTCCCAGATGTACCCACCGCCCTGCTGATTTCACTCATATGCTTTGGTCATGCTCGACGCTAGAGAGGTTTTGGTCGGAGGTTACCCAAGGGTTATCTAAACTCTCGGGACGCACTCGTTGGGACACCATGGAGGTGTGCCTACTAGGTCTCCTTCCACTCCCGAGGAAGGCGAAAATACTACGTCGCTTTACAGGGTTAGCTTTGATGCTCGCAAAACGATTAATAACACAGCGTTGGAAGTCTCACACGGCGCCGCGGAAGGGCAAATGGAGGGAGGAGGTCATTAGTTATGCGGTGGCAGAGGGGAGGCGCTTTATCGCGAGGAATACAGGGGATTACGGAATAGACCAATTTCCCTAGAATGGGCTCAAGTAATAGAGCAGTTTAAGGCGGAAACAGATGAAGACGCAGAGGAGTCCCTGGATCCGCTGTTACCTTAACCACAACTACCGGATCCCAGCTTGGAAGTTGGTCCGGACAGGGAGGGTTGGGAGGGTCCCACCCCCTCCCTCTCTCCCCCGACCACTCGGCCACTATCTTGGAGGTCATTCGGCTCCCTTCCTCTCCCCCTGCCCAGGGACACACTGGGTCAACATTACCTGGATTGACCCTTGGGAGTCTGTCCCGGTGAAACAGATTGGAATAAAGCGGCTAGGTTTATGGTTACCAGTTTGTAGGGAGGGAAGAGTTGCGGGTGGGATGAGGAGGGTGGGTGTTGGGGTAAGAAACTGTAGACATGCGGAGATATGAGATATGTTGTTCTGAACAAATTATAGTGGTTTACACTGGGGTCATGGACTATTAGCGTCCGTGCCAAATGCTTGTGACTAATAGTGCAATGTCATGAAGACACCCGATAAGATATGCACACAACCTGAACGCTTACATGTAACTAAAAATGAACCATTTATCTTGTATCATGATATGTATCGCAAAACTCAAATAAAATTGTGTTTAAAAAAAAATGGGGTGGGGGCATGAGCAGACAGAGACAAAGTCCACAAAGTGCCAGGAACCAGGCTAGTTTTCACCTTGCTGTCTTTCCTTGGCACCTTGGGCTGAGTGCGCAGGCCTCAGTGGTGACCTCAGGAGGAGGAGGTGGAGGTGAGGGGCAGCCAGAAAAGATATGGGGTCAGCCCAAAGGAGGGCTGGGGAGACCAAAAGAGGGGCGCAAGGCAGCAAGCCACACTGAGTCCTAACTCGGCCACCTCTGCTGCACTCGTGCTCACATCTGGCCCTCCTTGCTGAAGCACTATGTGTCTTGTGTGTCCTGTAATCCCCTCACCTCTCTTTGTTGTAGATGCAGTACTAAATGCAGTGATTGGTAGCTCCTTACTCTGCCCTTTTGCTCCCCTTGTTCTCTCAATGTTGTTGTGCCTGGTCAGGCTTGGGGGAGCCAGGGGGCAGCTGTAGAGCAGAGGGGGCGAGTGCGGGGGGAAGCAGTGGGGCATGTCCGAGGCCGAGACCAGGGACTATTGCAGGACTATTGCAGCTGGCTTGTCCAGGCCCTAGAGACTGCAGTCGAGGCTGAAGGGTGGGGGGGGCACTGATGGTTGTGGCAGACACCCGACCCGGCCCTTGGCCCGCTTACCACACTAAATTTGCCGGCGCTGGAGGGGTCAAGCTCCAGCCGGACTCCCGACTCTGCTGCTGTTGCTACATCATGCACCAGAAGCACACCAAAATGCAGCCGCAATGCAGAAACACTTCAGAAGGTGAAGGCCAGGAGAATCCAGAGAGAACTTACTGCCAGAGAATGTGATAGGGGTTACCTGTCCAATACATGGTTTTCCTTGTCTAGGAAGACTCTCGTCCCCAGGTCCTGGTGTGAATCGATACAAGCTGCTGTATCTTTGACCCATGTTTGGGTACAACTGCCATGATCATCATAGATCCGATTGGTGCTGCATCTACCTTAGTTTCAGTCAGGATCTGCAACAGCTGTAATCATCGCAAGCCTGATTGGGGCCACATTTACCTTGGGTATCATTGGGGTTGGTATTTTCCATATAGGTACCCAAAGATAGGCTCGGGTAACATCCCAACATTTCACCTATATTCATCCCTACATTACATACATAACGGCCTGCTAGGACTGACCCTTTACCTAGTTACAGTACTGCACACAGAACGTGGGTTGTTCCCTGAACACTAGCTTCATACATTGTGCATGAGGATCCTTGGATTCTTGGAAAATCAGCAGGACTACCATCTCCTGCATAATAACTATGTACAAGGTTCATTCCCGACGTCATCCTAAGTCCGACAGTGGCACGGCAAGGTAGAAACCCCGGGGATACCTCCGGGTATATAAACATCACATCTTGCTGAAATAGGAGATCAGGACTTCCATGCCAACACACTGACGCGAGACGCTGAAGCCCCTGCATGCAGATACTCCAGCTCGCAGTGGTCTGACATCCCTTGCGGGGTGTCCAACCCGAAACCAGGACGGGGTCCCACAGTTTCTCACTTCAGGTAATGGGGGCTGACTTTATCCTAGAAGGATTCTTGGCTTAACACCTACATACATGTTAGGTACACTTAGGTACATCTAGTTAGGGTAGCATCGTAGGAGTAAGCATTTTATTGTCATGTATTTTATATACTTGCCTGTATTCATGGTTATAGCAAGATGGTAGAACTCTACCATCCATTTACTTTACTAGTGCTTCTTATCATCTATATCTGTTACTGTCTAATGATTGTTTCAGAACACCTATTTTACACTAGAATAACGACTGCTCAATAAATACTTATTGAAAACGTCCCTACCGTTTATTCTGTGTATCTCTCTGAGACTAAGTGAGCACGAGTGACTGAGCGAAAAGTAGTACACTGTTTCCACGGTCCTGAGGGATCAGGGTTGTCATGTTCAATAGTTGCCAAGAACTATTCTCTCCTTGGTAAGAGGAGTTTCTAGTGGCACTGTGAGCTAGCTGGTATACAGGCTAACATACCCAGTGGGGGTGCTCAGAATCAGTCTAGCACCAATCCTACAGTGTATGTTGTCTAAACGCGCAGATCCTATATAGGTTCTATAGGAACTACACGACATGGCGCCACCAGCGTCGGTTGGGTACTTATTTAACAGTCAAATCTGAGTAGTTCAGTCATGCTATTCTCAGAGACCCCTACTCACATTTCCCCAGAGACGTCTGGAGTGGGAGGGTAAAAACTCTGCCACAGCTGAGTAGGAAAAATCCAATGTATTGGCTGTTGGTTAATCAAGCTTGAAGGACACATTGTTCCTATTGTGCTTAAAACCTTATCAAAGTTCCCTTGAAAGGCTCTTCGTACTAAAAACAATGACTGTACAGGAAGATCCTGCAGTTCAATTAATTATCTCAGGAGAAGAAGAAGATGCAGATGCAATACACATTTCAGAAAATGTTAGAACTGCCATCACCCTAAAACTAGCCACATACGATTTAACATATAGGGGTGGGAAGGTAACATTTGTGATTGAGGCACACAAATCATTTAGAACAGAGGTATTGTATTCATGGGTTACATTCCCACAGGCGAATGCATTAACAAAGACATTTCATTACTACACAGAAGATGAAATACCGAACGAATATTGTCCGTACGAGGACATTGAAATTCCACTCATTTACCACGAACATTTATACTGGTTTAAAGGCGCCCTACCCCATACAAGAAATAGAGTAAGACTCGGTCCGCTTGGAAGAGACGGAGCAACATGGCCAGTACTAGCGGCCTACACACCACATCCTGACATTGATAAAATGCCAGGAGGACACTTACTTACACAGCATAAAGAATTAATAAAACTTTACAGAAACATGACACAGTTTGTGATGAGAACACTCACAATTCAGCCAACACCGGCTACACAAGCAGGACCAGTCCAAGCTTGTACAACTAAAATTGCACCACAAACACTACACGCAGTGATGAGTAAATTGCCCACTAAACGTGAGCAAATGCATTTCTGGATAGCTAAAAAAATAACGCAGCTAGAGGCAGTATTTCCGCACACTGGTCCGCACGAAAAGCACAGAATGCTAACAATTTGCTTGCCAATGGGGATAGCTCCCCCGATAGAGGATTGTACTTCTTGGGATACAGTCTTCACTGCAATATATGCCAGGACTCATGGGATCCCTTCATTAGCAGTGATACAAGACGTATTGAGAACGCTACAGAACGAGTATGGAGCAGAACCTGCTCTGAACTTAGGGATGAAGTTATTAAATAACTTTGCCTAGGTATCAGCTATAATATTAGCAAACATTAAAGGAGAAGCAGCATCAGTGGCAATACGCCAACGCCTGAGAGATTTCACTCATTTACAACAGGAGACTGAATTACCTAAAATAATTGAAACTGCTTATGCAGAATTAGGTAGAGATAGTTTGGGAGCTAGACCAGTAAAACCTCAACTAATGGGGAGTCCTGAAAAGGATACCTTTAAGCAAGCATCTGCTTCTTCAAAGAAGAAATGGGACAATAACAAACAACAAAAGAATAAAGATGATAGATCTAAATCCAGAGGTGGGTCTCCCCAATAAGAGCCCTCCGAAAGTAGGTATAACCTTAGGAATAGAGACAACATTAGAAAACCTGACAGGTATCAGGACACTGATACACGTTCCTCTCATTCCTTTCAGGGCTCTTCGAAAAACTCCAAGAGAGAAGTACGGTCGGAACACAGACAGGAGGAGTACATAGTCCAGAGACACGCAATGCGCTGCGGACTACGCACCTAAAAAAGAAGACAAACAAAAACCTAAACCTCAATTCAAAAAGAAGAAAGTAGCAGGTCTCAAGATCAGACATGCCCAGAATTCTGAGGGCTCAACTACTGAATGGGGAATGGGCTCTGACGATGCTAGACAGCCCAGCAGAAGTAACAATAGCTTGCCAGAACCTGATGGAATTTCTGATGACAGCGGAGTTGAGTGAACATATCACGGTGGAAGCGTCTGATACTAGGGTAAGCGTCCCACATAGGTTACATAAGATAACACTCCGGATGGAGGGGGACAAACCC
Organism: Calotriton arnoldi; assembly: GCA_963921515.1. Lineage (NCBI taxonomy): Eukaryota > Metazoa > Chordata > Amphibia > Caudata > Salamandridae > Calotriton > Calotriton arnoldi. The sequence goes on from CAWUFW010013187.1 coordinate 300,655, forward strand.
AGGAAAATTAAAGGTCTCTTTTGGGAGAACCTAACCTTTGGCTATGGCATTTTATTTGCTGAAAAAGATCGGCCACCTGCTATTGTTATGGATTGCCCAAAAGGAGAAACGGTAATTATGCCAGCTTTTTCTGACCTCGTTTCCCAATATTTAAAACATACATATGCATGGGAGTGGGCAGTAGCCCTTGCTCCAGCACTATATCGAAACCATGTTGGATGGGATGAAGAGTCAACTCACCACGTGATACCACTAAAATCTACTCCAGCTCCACAGAGATAGTACCCCATAAAGCAAGAAGCTATAAAACAGGTCAGACTCAGGGAGATCTTAGATCAACTTGAATACCAGGGGGTGATTGAAACTTGCACCTCTTCAATGAACAATCCTTTATTTCCCGTAATGAAACCCGACAATTCATATTGTCTAGTCTTGGATTACAGACATCTAAATTCTTGCACAAAAACATTTGCAGTACAAAATGCACACAGTGCCGCATTAATGAATAACATTGTGTGGAAAAAATACAAAACAACACTAGATATCTCAAATGGATTTTTCTGTCAAAATAGAGCGCCTGAGAGCAGATACTTGACGGCATTTTCAATGCTAGGGTCCCAGCGGCAATTTTGTCGACTAGCCCAGGGATATAAAAATAGCCCGGGCTGTTTTCCGCCTGAGTAACTGAGTTACTTCAAAATCTGGACGAGGAGGCATTGTCCTATGTAGATGATATTTATCTGACAGATGATGACCTGGAGGAACACTTGACGAGGGTGAGCACCATAATTTTGGGATTCGCCTCAGAGGGTTACAAATTTAACTTCAAAAAATCAAAAATAGCCCACCTCAGCGTCCTATTTTTGGGATATGAGCTTTCAAGTGAAGGAAAAAGCCTGGCAGCTAACTTTTTATAAAAGTGTGCGCTGTTCCAACCTCCTAAATCACTGAAAGATTTACTGGGATTCCTGAATTTCGGCAGAACATACATCTTGGATTATGCAGAAAGGGTTAAACCTTTCTACGACCTCATAAGACCTGATTTTTCAGTTAGGCAATGGACACAAGAACATACAGATACACTTCGTTCACTCCAGGCTGACATGATAGCGTCTAAACACTTACAGACACGCGTAAATGTCCGCAACCTGGTGATCTGTATAGTTGCGGGTCAATCTGGGTACACATACCTCACATATAATGAAGGAGAAACAGTAGCCATTGCTTACAAATCACACTTGTACACAAATGCTGAGATGCGTTTCGCATCCACAGAAAAAATTCTGACCACAGTACAGACTGCTGTAGTGAGAGAAAGAGCACTGGCTCAGGGGAAACGAATAATTGTCGTGACTCCAGTACCAGCCTTAGAGGCTGCTACAAAGGCAAGCGTTCCTAACGCTAAAGCGTTACATCCGAGATGGATACAATGGGCTAATTCTCTCACTGCATCAGATGTAGAATACAGATATGATCCAAATCTGAAAACACAAGCATTTCTGCAATATGAACAAGAATATCCTCTACCAAATGAAATAATGTCTCTAGATCAGTATGAAAACATAATTTACACTGACGGATCTGCACAACCGGCCATAAGAAGTAAACAACAATACAGTGCTGCGTGTGCGATTGTTAAAGGTCGTTTGCGAGATGGTAAGTTCCATCCAAGCTGTACAAAGACTGTGTCCAGTCACACAATCAATATCTTCATTATTGGGGACAAAATGGGTTTAAAGACTCAAAAGGTGGCACAATTAAACACAAAATGCTAATGGAACAGGTAGATGAGTTGAAAAACGAGCTACCAAGAGTTCACGTGATACACACCCTGAGTCATCAACGTGATGGCGTTCACGTTGGAGGGAATTAATTGGCTGATGAAGCCGCGAAGGGGGCAGTACGAACTGCGTCCGTAGCTGCAATCACTCGTTCAAAAACGAGAATAGACAGACAGATAATGGTAGCTGTCATTGCTTCAAGCAAAGACAACAAAGCACTTCCGAAAGGTTTTCCACTCAAGTACTCCTACAAGTTAGATGCAAACAATGTTCCATTTGCTCAAATTCCTGGAGTGGGGGATAGAGTAATACCAAACATGGACAGCAGATTAGGCTTAATATTAGCTGCACACGAGGGTTTGGGTTCTGCACACGCAGGAGTTACGGCGACTGTTTCTTTATTGAAACAACGCTATTGGTGGCCAAGGTTAACAAAGCAGACCAAAGACTATGTCTGAAGTGTGACATCTGTCAACAGATGAAGGACTCCACCATAACACGTCCAGCACAGACACCATTTCTAATATCAGACAGACCGCTCACGTGTGTCTATTTGGACCACTGTGGTCCCTTACAATCTGATGGGGCTTACAAGTATATCATGGTTGCAGTAGATTCTTGCTCGAGATTCCTGTGGGTATGGCCTCAGTGCTCGGCTGACGCTCGAACTGTTATCAAAGATTTGCGAGTCTTTATAGGGACATACGCAGTTGGCACATTACATTCTGACCGTGGCCCCGCGTTTAGCTTTAGCGCTTACAAGGAGGCCATTGGAGGTTTGGGTGTCGCACTGCGGTACTCCTCTCCATACCATCCCGAGGGAAATTCGGTCATGGAGATGAAAAACCGGGACTTAAAGCAATCATTAACAGCTAGAGTATTAGGCACGGGTGGTAGTTGGGTCAATCCCTTATATGGGGTTCAGAGGGCCTTAAATAACATGCCAAGAGGCTCTCTACGGGGTGTCACTCCTTATAAGGTCCTATTTGGAACGAGAATGTGGGTACCTGATCTTGATTGTGAAGGCGCAGTGGCGGATGAAAAACCTTTTGACATCCATAAACATTTGGCTGTTTTACAGGATCTGAATGAATCACGGGCACTACAAAGCAATGTCCAAGTGAAAAGGTTTGCCACTGGGAAAGTCAAGTCAGTCACGGGCTCACGGCAAGACCTGATTGGGTCACTAAGGTTGGGGATCTGGTCAGAGAGAAAATAACGGACAAAAAAGAATTTGGGCCATCATATAGAAAGCCTGTACCTGTCCTGGCTGTTGAAGGAACAAGAACTGTACTTCTGCAGTCTCTTGACGGAAAAAAGGAGAAAAGATTTGTCTCCATTGATCTGATAAAATCACACTATGTGGCTGATACTGAATAGTAGGCCTCGTGGGCTCCTGGGTAGCCAACGTGCTCCTCTCACTACTATACAGGAAGTTCAAACAGAAAGGCTCATCACCTTCGAAGAGCCACCCATACTGAATGATGGACTAAGCAACAATGCCATGGAACTCGTTCCCCTTGAACAAGGAATACAAAATCAAGAAGAAAGGCAACTTTCAATTCGACCTGAAACTGATGTCTACATAAATATGGCTCAACAAGCACCATCTACAAGTTCAACAAAACCTGCTGAGCTACCTAAAATAAATCGAACTGCATCTGGCTATTTCATCGACTTTGATATCTTTTCATTGGATCCAAGTGAACCTGAAACAACGCCAGCCCCAATTTCTCGTAAACAACAAATCAAAGACTTCTACACTTTTCTTAAAAAGACTTACCTGGTGTCACCTTGGATAGAACTTTGGATAAGTACCGGGATACTTTTCTTTCTCTTCTGGTTAGGCTTAGTAGCTGTCTTCTGCTTACTTGTTAATGGAACTTACCTTTGCCAAAGCTCTGCAGCATCAAAAGTGAACTTGCTCCTGAAACCTCATGTTTCCTCACATCGTGAACAAAGAGACAAGTCATCAGTGAACATTACAGCAGTTCCTATACCTGATGGTATAGTATGGGACAAGGTTGATTATGATATATTCTGACCGACAGAACTTTTAAAAATACCACATTTATTTAAAATTTCCTTGAATGATATCATTACCTCCAGTACATTTTCCGATGATTGGGATTTTGAAACTGTGAATAATATGTTGTCTGATTTAGAACAATCTGCCGCATTTTCTAGCAATGAAATTTTAGAAGACACATCAGACTTTAACACAATGTATTGTTATCAACATTATGGTCATCATTTTCTACACAAATCTAGTAACCCTAGAAATGTTTTCACATATCACCAATGGGAACATTGCCCAACACTGCCGAAAAGTAGTTTGAAAACTTTTGCACAAACATTTTCATATTTTTCAGGGTTTAATATTTCAGACCCAACCTCATGTTACTATAAGGTTGCTCCTACACCTGCACAGAAAAATATGTTAACTAACACAAAATAGATTTACTCTGCTTCCTTTATTACCCAATTGTCTGAACAGGGTTTCAACTTATGGAAAGACACTATAGACTTAAAATCAGTCTGGGGTTCTAGAGACTGGCAAGTCCAGGGAACAGAAGCACTATTCAGAGCATGCCTCATTCCTCAGCAGATGATATTTCTAAATGAGACTGTGCAACAGACTTCCTGCCTTGGAATGGCCAAGAACAAGGATTTAAATACACTTCGAATTCCAACACCATCACAGGCCGAGGGTAATTTTACATCATTAAAAGGGGCTACAATAGATGACATCTTACAATACAATAGATTAGACCGCAATTGGAAGGGATGGTTGGTTTGGCCCACAGACACTAATATATGTCAGGAAAGATTCAGGGATACAACCGAAGGGTACAGTATCCATAGGCCAGACCCATGCTATGTACAGAGTGAACATCCGGGGGTGGTGACATCATACAGTGTTGGGAAGTTATGCCTCGATTGGCTAAGAACCTCAACACTAACACAGGTGAAACAACACTTATCCTTATTAACAGACGATGTGGACCTAAGGGATTTTTACTAGGTCCCAGAAAGCCACGTCAGAAACGTTTCGATTATGCTGTCTATATTAAAATTTGGAAAATCTCCCAACAAGAAGCAGCGGAGAGACTACGAGAAATAGATAGGATCAATTTAGAAAAGGCGTTAGCTGTAGTTGACAATGGTGTGACTACGTTAACATCCAGGATTTATCACTGGGCAACATTGTATCTTCTGCTATTGATGTACTAGAACAAGATTTGTCCATACTACAGCACGGACAGTCACAATTACGTTCTATTATGTTATTGAGCTGGACGCTGCAAACATTGCGCGCAGGTTATGTGCCTTGGCGTTGTATTAATAGTACGTCACTATTTTTTGCATACAATCTAACAGAAAAACAGGTGAAAATGGCACAGCGAGGAGCAAAATATACAATGCTGCGTATTGAAAAACTGGATAGATTTCCTTTTACTGTGGCAGAATCACCGTCCACAGAATGGTTGATCCATGGCCATTTAACATTACCAGTCACAACTTTCCAGTTTCAGTACTGCCTAGAACAACAACAGGCAGGCAGATATGAAGAAATGGGTAGGGAATATATCAAGAAATCTTCGGAATTACCATACAGATTTCGATGCAGGAGTGGGGATAGAGAAGTGTTTCTAAGCGGTATAAACTGCGAGAGCGCTTAGAGTGGATCTCTCATATGCCAGGATATTATGTTGCACGGGGCCTGCAATGGTTCGGTAGCAAACCTATCCTGCCACTTGAGGGGTACCCCAGCAGCTGTGATTACTCCAGTTTTCAAGCTACTTTCGAATGGGAGTTACTTGATGCTGAACGATCAAGGTTGTTGTGGCATGCTTCCAGGCATCGCATATCTGGTAACCGTGAGCTCCAGGGTTACTTGCTGTATGCAAGTATTGTTTCCACTGACACATGCAGTCAGGGAGGCGCTGTTATGGCCTTCACTAAATATTTCTCTTATACGGTTTGATACTCTTAGCTGAATGAAAGCCATGCTTCTACAGAAAAGCGTGCCCTTAACCTCCGCCCGGGGAACTTTTGACCTCCAGATTGCAAGGTCCTCGGCCAAGATACAGGCACTCATACGTATGAACTGCCCCTTCCATTTCACAGAAATGGTGAATCGTATCTTTAACATGTCTGATACGACGGGTATAGTACACCTATTTAAGACCATAGGTTCAGGACTGTTAAGCACCTTTCAGACGGTCCTCGGAGTTATACCAAACTTTATTGACTCCGTATTCGGAAGCATTTTTGGAGGACTTCCGCTGATCCTGTTTCTAATTGCAGGTATCCTGATTGTAATTTTTCTGCTACGCAATGGACGTCTCAGTCACCAAGGAGATGGAAACAGTGCTCCTGGAGCGTAAATACCGTGATCGCATGGTACAACATTTGGGCACACCTCGCCTACGGGAACTGAGTGTACCTTGGTTCCTGTCATTTAGACCAGTCTGGATGGACTGCCTCTTACCTGTTCTCCAATGCCTGTTCTGCGGAGAAGAATGTGTGTTGGATCTCTGTCTGACACTTTCATCAGTTGCGCAACCGGACGTTGATGCACTACTGGACCCGATAACGGCCCATGTTCTGCAGTGTCCCCAGCGTATTCCAATGTTGATGGCGGCATTCATAGAGCCTCCACAGGAAGTTTCTGCTCCTGTAGGAATGGATACCGGATCCTCCACTGACAACAAGGCCTTGGATGGAGCACAGGCTGCCCCAGCATCGGCTGCAGGCAGTACGGAAGATCATCTGTGCTCGATTGACGTACTCTGCGAGGTGTTACAGGGACCGTTGTCTGCGGAGGCAGGCAACAGCAATGTTGCGTCTACCAGCCAGGACACATAAACAATTGGCTCATTGTGTGCTGGGAAAAAATTCGGTTTGTTAGAAAAAACAAGAACTAAATTTGGAACTCCAAAAACAAATTGACACTTTTTATGACCTGCATGGTTTTCCGATGCTTGTAGATGTTCAAACTATATATACGGACATATAAGAGCTATGGCTTGAGTGACAATTTTTCTGTTTAGCACTTTTTTAGAGTTTTTAAACATTTTTAGAATTTTTTAGCAGAACTATGGGTTTTACTGCATATATTTGCGTACCAGTACCTAGACAGGTAGTACGTTAGAATTAGAATATGTCGTCCAGTCGGATGAGGAGTGGGTGTTATATTCCATATAGGTACCCAAATATAGGCTCGGGTAACATCCCAACCTTTCACCTATATTCATCCCTACATTACATACATAACGGGCTGCTAGGGCTGACCCTTTACCTAGTTACAGTACTGCACACAGAATGTGGGTTTTTTCCTGAACACTAGCCTCATACATTATGCATGAGGATCCTTGGATTCTTGGAAAATCAGCAGGACTACCATCTCCTGCATAATAACTATGTACAAGGTTCATTACCAATGTCATCCTAAGTCCAACAGTGGCATAGCAAGGTAGAACCCCCGGGGATACCTCCGGGTATATAAACATCACAGCTTGCTGAGATAGGAAGAGGAGATCAGAACTTCCATGCCGACACACTGACGCGAGACGCTGAAGCCCCTGCATGCAGATACTCCAGCTCGCAGTGGTCTGACATCCCTTGCGGGGTGTCCAACCCAAAACCAGGACGGGGTCCCACAGTTTCTCACTTCAGGTAATGGGGGCTGACTTTATCCTAGAGGGATTCTTGGCTTAACACCTACATACATGCTAGGTACACTTAGGTAAATCTAGTTAGGGTAGCATCGTAGGAGTACGCATTTTATTGTCATGTATTTTATATACTTGTCTGTATTCATGGTTATAGCAAGATGGTAGAACTCTACCATCCTTTTACTTTCCTAGTGCTTCTAATCATCTATATCTGTTACTGTCTAATGATTGTTTCAGAACACCTATTTTACACTAGAATAACGACTGCTCAATAAATACTTATTGAAAACGTCCCTACCGTTTATTCTGTGTATCTCTCTGAGACTAAGGGCCAGATGTAGCAACATTGTATTTTGCGAGTCCTTAATAGCGAATTTTACTGATTCGCTATTATGGACTCGCAAACTGCAATGTATGTAGGTTTCACAAATAATATTGCGATTCCGACGCATTCCTTTTTTGCGACTCGCAAGTTGCGAGACGCAAATAAGGAATGGCTTCCCATTCATTTCTATGGGCCTAGAGGCTCATAGGAATTAATGGGAATTGCATGCGCAATTTGCGAGTACCCAATAGGTACTCGCAAATTGCGCATGCAATTTCAAGGGTGCAAGGGGGCCAAAAGGACACCCTGTTGCACCCCTGAAATATGCATGTGTACACATGTGGTGCACATACATGCCTAAGGGCATGTATGTACGCCACATGGTACCTAGAAAAATGCAAAAAGGTGCATTTCTCTAGGAATTTGCAAATTGCCACCAACTAGAAATTGGTGGTAATTTGCAATTCCTTAATGCTAATTCGCAATTTGCGATAGCTACAAGAATTGCATTTAGGGAATCGCAAATTGCGATTCCCTAACTGTGAGCCCGATTCACAGAACTAACTTAAGACAAAATCCTAAACTTACTACCATTTTGGTATTCACAGAAGGCACTTACTCATTTTGGTATTCACAGAAGGCACTTACTTACTCATTTTGAGTAACTTACTAATTTTGTGTAACTTACTCATTTTGGTATTCACAGAAGGCACTTACTCATCAATGAGTAAGTGCCTTCTGTGAATACCAAAATGAGTAAGTTACACAAATGAGTAAGTTACTCAAAATGAGTAAGTTACTCAAAATGAGTAAGTAAGTGCCTTCTGTGAATACCAAAATGAGTAAGTGCCTTCTGTGAATACCAAAATGGTAGTAAGTTTAGGATTTTGTCTTAAGTTAGTTCTGTGAATCGGGCCCTGCATTCGCAATTTAGGTAATCACAAATAATTGCAATTACCCATATTGCAAATTAAAAAATGTTGATACATTGCAAAACACATCTGCGAATCGGCCTGTTTGCGAACATAAAAAGCGTTGATACATCTGGCCCTTAGTGAGCACGAGTGACTGAGCGAAAAGTAGTACACTGTTTCCACGGTCCTGAGGGATCAGGGTTGTCATGTTCGATAGGTGCCAAGAACTATTCTCTCCTTGGTAAGAGGAGTTTCTAGTGGCACTGTGAGCTAGCTGGTATACAGGCTAACATACCCAGTGGGGGTACTCAGAATCAGTCTGGCACCAATCCTACAGTGTATGTTGTCTAAACGCGCAGATCCTATATATTTTCTATAGGAACTACACGACAGGGTCTGCTACTGCCATGATCATCATAGGCCCGTTTAGGGTTGCATCTGCCTGCCGTGATCATTTAAAAAAAATTATTATTACTGATGATGTTCCAGGTACAATGTTTGGGGATCAAAACTATTGCTGCTTAATAGAGCTGCATCAAAAATGTAAAGAAAACACTGGGATTTGTATGCGTTGCGCTAAATATTCAACTCTTACAGTTGTCTAAATAATGTATGTTATGTTACATTTGCCCTAGCAGCTGTTTATACAGCATATCTTTTATCTTTATAAATATTGTATTGGGTCCATTTTGAGCAATATATTCACATATAGTTATGCTCCATTAATATGGCAATAAATATTAATTACCATTTGTGCCAACATATTTTGACTTTCCTTTGGTATTCTTTGAGGTACCATTAAACCATTCAATGAGGATATGAACCTGTGAGACTTAGATCAAGACAACTATACTGCAACCTTAAAAACTCACATTCAACTCACAAATTCCATTTAGGGCTCTCATAACTTATAAAACTTGAAATTATGTAAGATAGTAAGAAATAGATCTTAGTTGCATACTTTTATTTGTCAGATTAGTATATTTCTGATAGTATACCTTTAAATAACCATGTATAAAAATGATTTGATTATGTAACTATACGTTGCTATTTTAAATTGTTCCTTCGTGGAAGTTTTTAAAATTCTTATTTGTGAATATTATAAAATTCTCATGGCAAGTATCTTTTGATTATTGAAGATCGTCCTGGCCAAGTAATAAACATTATCAATGTTACTGTTGTGACAAATAACTTTACATGATTAATTAAGTAACAACCGTAGCTGAAAGTAACCTCTTGCATCAAGGAAATAACATCAGTCATCCTTACTCAGCATGAGTTATGATTCAACTATCAGCTTCAAATTTATTTTGGGACTAGCATAATTTTGCCCCCAAACATCATTGTTTCATTCTTGAAAATAGACATTTTATTATCAATCACACATTTTTAATTTATGTAAAAATATTAATTCTTCCAAACAACAGCTTGTCATTTTCAAGAAGTGCTCACAAGTACACAATGCTCACATGGACGTATTCTACCACACATGCAGGTGTTGCAATTATATTTAAAAGATAACCACCATAATGCCAAGAATGTTGAAAATGTCCCATTATTAGCTACCATTATCCTGGGGTGACCAAATTTAGGACAGGGATGCACAGAATATGATAAAAATGGAACCCATCATCCCAGGCCAACAATTATTTAGAAAAGCAAGAACGCAATGGATAGAACTGTCAAGGGCACCCCAATATTATTGGGGTCACACCCATTAGATTCCCCTAACCCCAAAATGTAAAGTGCCCTTTTCAGAGATAGGAGACTTGGCAGGTGTCTCTAACCCTACCACTGAGTTATGCTCTGCTAGACAAGAAGTGTTGGGAGTCAGACACACCTGTGAGACAATTCATTATCAACGGATGATAATGGAATGAAGCTCCACCCTAGTTTCCCACATACACCACAATTGGTATTTCTCTATTATGTGTCTATTTATTATGCAGTACTTGTCTACATAACGAGTATCGCAGAATGATCATGATTTTTATAAATGACTCAGCAGATAACATTCAAACTGAGCTAAGTTTAAGAATGTCCCAATACTATTTCCTTACAAATCCCTAAATTATTAGTTCGTTTTGTACCTAGTGTACATATAATGATTTCAACTATCAGCTTTACTGGATTTATTACTTCACCAAGCTTAAATTACGCCAAGCCATAAAGGTTTCCATGCATAGCCTATGCTGTCACCAGTCAGGATTCTGTCCTTCAGCATCTTCCCTCAGCAAGTGGTCTATGCCTCAGACCCCGTCCCTGCACCGCTTCCTTATATACCCTTATTGCTAATGGTTTCTTATGGAGTGAGAAGTGATCACTCCTGCTGGACCCCTGCTTTGCTTCAACAAGCATTTGCAATGCAATAGGTCTCACATACACACGAGTTTGAGCTATTAAGATAAGATAAGATAATCCTTTACTTGCATGATTAGTTAAAATCATTGCAACAATTTACATTAAAAAAAATAGGTAAATAGGCAGGGAATCGGATTATCCGATTTTATGTGCGCTTTAGTTCACATATAAATTCAAAGAGAGGTTGATTAAAATGTTCAGAGTAACATCACTAGTGTATAATGGTTCCAAGTCCCGGAGTGGAGGGAGATCAGATGCCAGTTCTGTGTGCAAAGTCGCAGATCCGTATGGGAATAAAGTTCAAGTTCTGTGTTCCAGGATCGCAGATGGAAGGGTTTCCAGTGCAATTGAGACCCAGAGATTTAAGTAGTTTTTTTGGTTTATGGCTTGATTGGGTCCAAATCCCTGGCTGGGGGAAGGTAAAGTGCAGGTTCTATGTGCCAAATAGAAAAAAGTGCAAGCTCTGTGTGCAAAAATTGCAGATAGAGGAATTTCCAGTGTAATTAAAACCCATAGATCATCGGTTGCAATGTTATTAGAGACCTTGTCCGCCCAAGATTGCTTTGGAGGTCATTCAATTCGGAGAATCCAAAGTGGGCATGGTTCTATTGTGGGTGCCGCATTGGGGCTTCCAGGGGCCTTCTAGTGTAGCTAGAGATCGGCAGTTGATGTTAAAACTTAGCTATTGCATTTTTTATGATTGCCCCTTCCGTGTGAGATCACTTTTAGGATTGTTTGATCATGTTGTTTAAGCAGCCATTTGTTGACCAATTTGTCTTTTAATTCTTGTGTCCACAGCGGTTAGAAATTTTACCGAGCAGCAGCTCAATTGGACGTCCTCGCCGGAGAAGCTTGCTAGCACTGCTTGTCTGCAGGTCCGTGTGTTTTTTTTATTGAAGAGTGGTCTGGGTAGGGTCCGGCGCTCCTATAGTAGTTCCCTACAGATAGTTAGGAGGTGCACAATATCCTCCAGAGATGACAGATTACAGGCTTCGGCGAGCGTAGCCACGGCAGCAGGTGGTGCGCAGATGGTAATATACCTAGGCGGAGTCTCTGGAACTTCTCTTTGGTGGTTTTGGAAAAGCCGGTGTGGAGGTATGTTTGGGGTGAGGCCTTGCTGTATGACTGTATGGTGAACCAGCCGTGTGCTCGCTTTGACAACATAGCTTTGTCTTGTATCAGGGACTCTTTTTTAACAGTGTTGTTAGCTATTTTTTTTAAACTTGCTTAGGTCCTCGATGTCTCCCAGAGATGTCGTAAGCCTAGTTGGTCGAGTGAGCTTTCCAGATAACGTCTGGCTGGACATGCCTCTTTAGCTATTGGCATTGTAAATGACAATGCCTTTTATTTATGTTTTGGGTTTTAAAACATAAATAAAAGGCATTGTCATTTACAATACTAATAGCTTAAACTCTTGCAAATGCAAGACCTATTGCATTGCAATAAAGAGCCTTCTCGGCCGCTTGTTAGATTGTAAATATCAGAGGAAGAGACCGGCCTGCGACGTCTTCAAAGTAATAATAAATAGTGCAGTGAAAAAGATGTGTAAGTGTTGTAAATTACACAGACACAAAGTGTGAAGTGAGAGTTACATATAATCCGAGCTATAAACACTAACAAAGCACTCCAACACCTTTCGCTCTGTGATTACACTGTCGCAGCTCAGGAGGAAGAGCGGGAGGGGGGCTATTTCCTGCCCTCTCCGTGATTCGAGTATGCAGTGATGCATTGTGTAATGTCATTGCTATCTTTGGCCTAATAAAAAACACTCCAGCTGTAGTAGGGTCCTGGCTTCACCTCCTGGTGCAGGGCGGGCTGTGCTTTATGGCAGGCATGGAGGGAGGGAGGGATGGTCTCGGGTGCAGCTCCGGCCTTGTACAGTGCCCTTGCTATTACTAGTGAGCTAGAGTCGCTGAGGTGGTGGTATTGGTATTGGTGGTGGTAGTATTGGTATCGGTGGTGGTGGTATTGGTGGTGATGATGGTGGTGGTGGTGGTGGTGGTGGTGGTATTGGTGGTGCTGGTATTGGTGGTATTGGTGGTGGTGGCATTGGTGGTATTGGTGGTGGTGGTATTGGTGGTGGTGGTATTGGTGGTATTGGTATTGGTGGTGGTATTGGTGGTGGTGGTACTGGTATTGGTGGTGGTGGTATTGGTGGTGGTATTGGTGGTGGTGGGATTGTTGGTATTGGTGATATTGGTGGTGGTGGTATTGGTGGCAGTGGTATTGGTGGTGGTGGTGGTATTGGTGGTGGAGGTGGTATTGGTATTGGTGGTGGTGGTGGTATTGGTGGTGGAGGTGGTATTGGTGGTATTGGTATTGGTGGTGGTGGTATTGGTGGTGGTGGTATTGGTATTGGTGGTGGTGGTGGTGGTGGTATTAGTGGTGGTGGTGGTATTGGTATTGGTGGTGGTGGTATTGGTGGTGGTGGTATTGGTGGTGGTGGTATTGGTGATGGTATTTGTGGTGGTATTGGTATTGGTGGTGGTATTGGTATTGGTGGTGGTATTGGTGGTGGTGGTATTGGTATTGGTATTGGTATTGGTGGTGGTGGTACTGGTGGTGGTGGTTTTGGTGTTGGTGGTGGTATTGGTGGTGGTGGTATTGGTGGTGGTGGTATTGGTGGTGGTACTGGTGGTGGTGGTAGTGGTGGTATTGGTGGTATTGGTGGTGGTATGTGTGGTGGTGGTGGTGGTATTGGTGGTGGTGGTGGTATCGGTGGTGGTGGTGGAATTGGTATTGGTGTTGGTGGTATTGGTGTGGTGGTATTGGTGGTGGTGGTGGTATTGGTGGTATTGGTGGTGGTGGTATTGGTGGTGGTGGTTTTGGTATTGGTGGTGGTGGTATTGGTGTTTGCCATGGTATTTGGTATTGGTGGTGGTGGTATTGGTATTGGCCGTGGTATTAGTGGTGGTGGTATTGGATTGGTGGTGGTGGAATTGGTGGTGGTGGTATTGGTAGTGGTGGTATTGGTGGTGGTGGTATTGATGGTGGTATTGGTGGTGGTGGTATTGTTGGTGGTAGTATTTGTATTGGTGGTGGTGGTATTGGTGGTGTTGATGGTATTGGTGGTGGTATTGGTGGTGGTGGTGGTATTGGTGGTGGTATTGGTGGTGATATTGGTGGTGATATTGGTGGTGGTGGTATTGGTGGTGGTGGTATTGGTGGTGGTGGTATTGGTGGTGGTGGTGGTATTGGTGGTGGTGATATTGGTGGTGGTGGTATTGGTGGTGGTAATGGTGGTGATGGTATTGGTGGTGATATTGGTGGTATTGGTGGTGGTGGTATTGGTATTGGTGGTGGTGGTATTGGTGGTGGTGGTATTGGTGGTGGTATTGGTGGTGGTATTGGTGGTGGTGGTATTGGTGGTGGTGGTGGTGGTATTGATGGTGGTGGTGGTATTGGTGGTGGTGGTTTTGGTATTGGTGGTGGTGTTGGTATTGGTATTGGCCGTGGTATTTGGTATTATTGGTTGTGGTATTGTTATTGGCCGTGGTGTTGGTGGTGGTGGTATTGGTGGTGGTGGTGGTATTGGTGGTGGTGGTATTAGTGGTTGTGGTGGTATTGGTGGTGGTGGTATTGGTGGTGGTGGTATTGGTGATGGGGGTGGTATTGGTGGTGGTGGTATTGATGGTGGTGGTGGTATTGGTGGTGGTGGTATTTGTGGTTGTGGTATTGGTGGTGGTGTTGTTGTTGTTAATAAAACAGGCTTTTGAAAACAACCCGTCAGGTGGCTTAGTGCAGATGACATATAACACAGATGTGCTGTTGTCAGCTTCAGCCCATTAGCACAGGATTATGTGCTACCTGGAATTCACATGACTTCATTTGCTAATCATTTCTAAATCCATTTTACTTGGGGGGGGGGTTGAAACAGACACAAGATAATGCCGGGTGATTGAAAGTGGGCGCCAGTGTTACGGTGCGGCCGTGCTGCATAAAAAAACACAAGCGGTTTCAGCTGAAGTAGCTCATGTCCGGCCTGCAGGAAGAGAAACTCAATAAAGTAAATAGTGCTCACAGACTAAACAACAGGTCCCGTGTAACAACTGAAGTTAAGGGGCCAGTAGCCATGGAAGGTTAAAAATGACGACAAGGCCGTACTGAGGGACTAACAAGCCTAATAACGAATCCGAAGGCAGCATTTATGAAAGACAATGACACAAGCCAATGAAAAATATGGGCGGAGAGTGGGTGCGGCTTCTCTCCCATACTCTACTACAGCAGTCTTGCAGAGCGAGCAGCGCATGTGCACTGTCGCTAGGCTCGACCTAAAAATGAGAGAGGCCTGGTGAGCTACCGGTAAACAAAGACATCTGCAGGTCACATGAGAGAGTAGAAGAGCCTCAGGACTCATGTCCGCAGAGGAAGTCACAACACTGCAAAGACACTTGGCAACTATGATGAAAGGCCTGGCATGCCTCACATAGAAATAATGAAGTGAGGAGAGTTATGTGGGAGACTGTTCATCTGAGGAACTAAAAAAAGTGAACCCGCTAGAAGCACTGCAGTGACTCCACAAATTTGGAGGAAAGACACACAGACCGCAACGATTGCCAGGACGTGTGTGGTACCGTTAAGACAGTGGAGAAATTGTTTCACAGAGACTGACAAGTCCCCCTTGGAAGCGTGATGATGGTGCATGCAAGGCTGGAGTCATTGAAGGCTTCAGGAAAAATGAAATACCTTAACAGCAGGTAGCATTGAAGACATGGCATTACAATGCATGTGAGATGTATAAGTTTCTTGAGGAGCATATCATTGAAGCTATAACCCCTCCTTTAGCAGGTTGAGTGGGTGAGGGTGGTGCCGCTGAACAGTTCTGTGCCACATGAAATATTTAAATTGTTGTATATGGCATCTTTGACATTGACGGGAGACACTCCTCTCCAAAGAGGTTTATAAATAGGATCTCGTGCAGTGGTAGGAAAGGAGGTGGAGTGAAGCAAAGATAGAGAGAGAATGGATGAATGTATGGTGAGATGAATGAATGCAGAAATGGGTGGATGGAGGGGGATGGCAGAATGGCTACAGAAACATGTATGGATGGATTAAGAGGAGGATGATTGAATGGGGATCAAAAGAAAGTGAAGAAAGAAAGAAAGAAAGAAAGAAAGAAAGAAAGAAAGAAAGAAAGAAAGAAAGAAAGAAAGAAAGAAAGAAAGAAAGAAAGAAAGAAAGAAAAGTAGACGGAGGGACTAAAGGAAGGATGGACAAATGGAAATGAAAGAAAATGACAAAGAGGGACGGAGAGAAGGGAAGATAGATAAAAAGAAAGACGCATGGAGAGAAAGAATGGTGATAAAGATAGAAAGAGGAATTGATGGATTAAGCAGAAACTGATGGATGCAGAGTAGGATGGAGGAATGGATGGAGAAAATGATGGAAAGAAGGAAGGGCAAAAGAGTGTACGAAGGATTGAGAGAAAGAAACAAATAAACGAGTATTAGATTTCCCTCAGGGGGAGCAATCTCCCAAATGACTGCTGGATTCGCTTGCCTCATTCGCTCAGTCACTGCCATTTGAGGCATGGTTCAAAGTGGGGGGTATGCTATTTTACTATCCACCCCCTTGGTATAAAACTAGCAAGGTATGGTGGTGAAGTCAGTCGTGCCCTCCACAGCGCCTTTCGTGAAGATCGTCAGCAGTGTCCAATCAAGAGAATCCACACTAGGGGCGTTTTTGGAAGAGAAATGACAGCACCACCAACCTCCTCGGCTCTGCTGTTGTGTCAGAGCTCGAACTGCCGAAGCATAACATTTCACATTAGAGGTTAACAGAATGCTCCAAAAGGAGAAATCACTAAAAAGGGCTAGAAGGGAGATGTAGGGATGAATAATGGAAAATAGTCGAAGATATAATACTTTCCCCAGGCTATTTACTGCCAACTACACTCTTATACCCCGCGTTTTTGTCCCCTTCATTTCTCGCCTCCTTCCTCCTTTCATGTGGCCCCATTTTATCCCTGCCCACCTGAGTCCTCCGCGCGTTCCTTGACCCTATCGAAGTTGTCTGCTACATGTCTCTTTACTTGAAGTGTGAAAACTGTACCTTTGGCTTCAAGCCTTTGCTCCAGGATTAAACCCGCGTGCCTCATTGTCCATTCACCTGCTCCTATTGGCTGGGTCTATTACGCTTTTTACGCTTCCTCCCCTCCTCCTTTGCCCCTTGCACAAATCGGCACTGTAGTTATGTTGAAATAGGAATCAACAGTTCCGCACCACACCTTCCGAAAAAAATGTCCCATTTTGTTTTTCGTGTGATTTTAGTTTGCACTATTTAGCATGATGTACACCATCTTATTTCTGTGTGTGTGTTGTGTAGGTGTGTGTGTGTGTGTGTGTGTAGGTGTGTGTGTGTGTAGGTGTGCGTGTGTTTTATTGAAGTCTGAGAAAATATTTTCTTCATACAATAGTTGAAATGATCGCTGTGCATGTGCACAGATCCCAACGAGCTCAGAGAAAGCTCCATTTGGTAACCTCTTGGGTGATAAATTGCATTGACTGTAAATTGTGGCACTTCAACAGTGCATCCATGTTCTCGCCCCAATTTGCATATCACCCTTTCAGAAGAAGTTTACTTTAATATGCCACGTGTATATGAATGCAACATTGTATCAATGCTACATCCTTGGAAAATATGTTTTCAGACTACAGGGCCACACAAAGCCGAACAATGTGTAAACGTGCACCACAGCAAAAAGAAAGAGATGGCAGAGACGTTTGGCAAACAATTCCATGTACACAAACCTCTACACAAATCAGAAACTTTATATGATCCATAAAAAAAAAAAAAATTGCATTAAACGTTGGCAGCCTTGTTGGCCACTACTCTATATGATTCACCCCTGATCATTTCAAAAGACAACCATACAGTATCCGCAGACCATTTAGACTCCGGCCAATAAAAATCCTTGAACCATGAAAGGATCCCAGATTCTGAAAGAACCGTGGGGCCACACAAGTATCAAAAATGTGTAATAGAAGTGTATGCAGTATGGAATATAAATATGTGATAGAAAAAGCTCAAACAAACTATCAAAAAATTGCATTTTCAGCACCCTGGTTGCCGCCGTAGGAGGGCCTGGGTTTTTGTTCTTACAGTGTTCGTCCCTTTTATAGCTGCAGCTTCGTCTGTGTATTTTTAAGGTGGTCCACATCTTAGAAGCAGCAGTGACTGTCACTGGAAGCATAACACACAGCGGGAAAACGGAGCATAGACGTATTGCGCAGGTGCTCCTCTCTAAGCATTTGCATTTTAATTCCTAGCCTTTTGAGAAGTGTTTGAAAGACCCGTTAATTAAATTTGCTAAACAGGTTTACAATCCATCTCGGGAAACGTCAAATATCCATTACCTGCTCTGGTCACGTGATCTGATGCTAGACCCCCCTCCTATGGGCTCGAAACTGTCAAGGTGCCATGTGTACAATTTGATTGCTAAATATCACATCACACCCACCAATCAGCACTCTGGTATAAGGTGAGAGTGTGGCGTGCAGCAACGCTTAACACCTGGGAAGAGCTCAGCATTATCAAGCTGTAAATTAGAGGCACTTCTGTATTATGAGTTAAGGCATATCTACAGTATCTGCAGAAATGCGTAATGAAATCTGCCATCGATCTCGCCACTTCCCTTCTGGTAAAGCAAAACGACTTCCCTACCAAGAGGGAGTTATCTCAGTAATTGTGGAAACGGTGAGCAGCCTGCCTGCGAGGCGGCAAAACCTATCAATTAGGAAATGCAAAGATGCCAGCGCTCAGGAGAAAAAAAACATTTAAATGCAGAACTGCTTGAAAATAAGAATGAAGCAAGGCAAATAATGATTTCTGATTTGCTGTTGCAGGTGATAGTCTGACCTACAATGTCTTTGTTCAAGAAAGTACATATATATATATACATATATAACTATTTTCCTGGTACAAAAAACCTTGAACATTGAAAAAATCAAGAGGTGCAGTGATCACCTCACCCTACTCAGAGATGAACGTCCTCGGTGTCTCTTGCTGTTTCTCACTCAGTATGTATTTTCTCTTGCCCATTTTTAGGTCCTACCCTACCAGAGGGCACAGCTGTCAACATCTGGGAGACATTCCGACAGCTTCCCTGGGATTGCATTCCTGCCATTGCTTTCTTTTTTTGTAACTCACATTTCCGCACTTTCTATTTGCTGGCTTTATTTGTTTTAGGCTGTCCAGCTTGAGTTCATCCTTCCTGTGGAGCATAGCCTGTTTACTGTATTCTTCCATGGTTCAGTGGCATAATAATAGCCCCCACAGCCCCTGCAGTGCAGGTGGGCCCCTGAGCTCCAGGGGGCCCCCTTCAGCACTGTGCATGGGCGGCAGGCCCCTGGTCTGAGATTTCCTGTCTGGGTCTGGAGCGTGGGTGCCCCCTCCTTGAACTTTGCATGGGGGCCCCCTCAAGTTTCGTTATGTGCCTGCCATGAGAGCGTGTTTTCTGTAAACAGGTCTTTAAATCTTGTTCTTATCTTGTCGTATTTGCTGTGCATTCAAAGTCAGAGGCCAAATGTCAGACTCTGTCTTCTGAGGGAGATTGGTGTTTACTTTGTGACTATGTGACAATCCTGCTGTGAAAGAAGAGGGTTTTTTTGAGCACCAAATAAAATATAAATGTCTGTAAATGAACTGTGCAGATAGTTCAAAATATATCAGAATTAGGAAAGCACAAATGAAGCACATTTTTTTAAAATTCTGAAGTGGGGTGGAAACAAATATTTTAATATGATCAAAACAAGTCAATATATTATTTGATAACATTTCCACACATTATTGTTTGGGACAGTATACTTTTATCACTAAAGCTGAATGCCTGTGCAAATGTAATGGTCATTTCAGTTGAAAATGTGTTGTCTGTAATGGCAGTGTGCTACCACACCATGCATACTCCACACTACGCCAATCCATTCTACACCACTCTCCTCTACAACACTCTACTCCACTCTATGCCTCTCTACTCTACGCTACTCTACTACACTCAACAACACATCATTCCATGCTATGACACTCCACTCTACGACAAGCCACTCTACTCTACGACACTCTACCCCATGTCACTCCACAACACTCTACGCCACTCCACTTTACTCCACTGTGCAACACATCACTCCACTCCACTCTAGGACACACCACTCCGCTCTATGCCATGCCACTCTACTCTACAACATGAGACTCCACTCTACGCCCCTGCACTCTAAGGCACTCTATGACATGCCACTCAATAACCAGCTGAGGAGCCCATAAATAAGCCAAACCCGGTCTTGGGTTGCTTGTTTTCCTGTTCAGGAAGGACCTGGCTTGGCAGTTCAGGATGGGTTGTTTCAATTGGAGCAGGGTCAAGACTGATTTGTTTATTGCTGGGTCCAAACTGAGGTGGCATTGTGTGCAAAATAACAATGGATTGGGATGCGGCCCGAGTAATTACCAGTGGCTGAGATTAATTCAAACATTCCATCCATCACTTTTTTGTACGTTACTCTATGACATGGCACTCCACTCTATGACATGCCACTACACTCTAGGCCACTCTACTCTACTCTACAACATGCCACTCCACTCTACACCACTTTACTCTATGCCACTCCACTCTACGTCACTCTAAGACACACCCCTCCACTCTACACCACTCCACTGTACGCCCCTCCACTCTATGCCATGCCACTCTAAGCCACTGTACTCTATGACATGACACTCTAAGATATGACACTCTGCAACATTCTACTCCACTATGTGACACTCCACTCTATAGCACTCCACACCACTTAATGGCACTCTATGCTCCTCCATTCTAATCCACTCTACAACACTCTACACAACTCCCTCTACGCACCTCCATGCCACTTTACTCAACTCTACTCTATGACACACTACTCCACTCTACTCCACGACATCACTCTACATCACTCCACTCTATGCCACTCTATGCCACTCCACTCTACAACACTCTATATCACTCCACTCTACGACACTCTATGCCACATCACTCTACTCCAATCTACTCCACTCAACTTGATGACACTCCATTCTACAACACTCCACTCCACACTATGCCACTCCACTCTACAACAATCTACTCCACTCTATGACACTCCACATCACCCAAAACACTCTACATCATGGCACTCCACATTATAACACGTCACTCCACCCTGCTCTATGACATGGAACTCCAATCTGCGACATGCCACTACACTCTAAGACACACCACTCCACAGGACTCTATAACATGCCACTCTACGCCATGCCCCCCATTCTAAGGCACTCTGCGACATGCCACTCCACTATATGCCACTCAACTCTATATGCTTCTCCAGTCTATGCCACTCTACAACACACCCCTGTACTTGATGACCCTCCACTCTATGCCCATCCGCTCTACACCACACCACTCTAAGACACTCCACTCTACGACAATCTACCTCACTCTACGTCATGCCACTCTACACCACTCCATATCCAACACGTCACTCCACTCCACTCTATGACACAGCAGTCCAATCTACGACACACCACTACACTTTACGACACGCCACTCCAATCTACTCTGCAACATGCCACTCCACTCTACTCCCCCACTCTACGACATGCCACTCCACTCTACACCACTCCATTATATGCAACTCCACTCTATGCCACTCTATGACACACCCCTGTATTCGATGCCCCACCACTCTACACCACACCACTGGAAGCCACTCCACTCTATCACACAACACTCTAAGACATGACACTCTACAACACTCTACTCCACTCTACTCCACTCTACTCCACTCTATGACACTCCACTCTACGCCACTCCACTTTACGACATTCTACTCTACACCACTCAGCTCTATGACACTGTACTCCACTCCACGCTATGCCACTCCACTCTACTCCACTCCACTTCACTCTACTCTACGGCACTTTATTCTCCTCTACACCACTCTATACCACTTCTCTCTACCCCAGTCCACTCTATGCCACTCCACTCTTCTCCACTTTGGCACACTCTATGCCCCTCCACACTATGACACTCTACTCCACTTTATGCCACTCCACAGCACTCAGCTACACTTTATGCCACTCTCAACACTCTACTCCACTCTAGGACCCTCTACACAACTCCCTTTATGACACTCAATGCCACTTTACTCCACTCTCCTCTATGGCACACTACTCCACTCTTCTCCACTATGACACTCTACACCACTCCACCCTGCTCTACTCTATGCCACTTCACTCTATGACACTATACACTAATCCACTTTACTACACTCCAATCAATGACATTCCACTCTATGGCACTCCACATCACACCACTCTATTCCACTCCACTTTATGACACTCTACTCCATTCTATGCCACTCCACTCTATAACAATCTATGCCACTCTACTCTGCAACACGCTACTCCACTCTATGCAACTCCCTCTATGCCACGTTCCTCCACTATACTCCAATCCACTGTACTCTATGACACTATAATACACTCTACGCCACTCTACTCTACTCTACAACACTCAATGCTACTCCAGGACAGTTTACTCAACTTTACATCCCTCTAGTCTATGTCCTTCAACTCAACTCCACTCCACCCTACTCCACACTCCATTCCACTCCACTCTATGACACTCAACTCCCTCCACAACACTTCACGACACTCCACAACACTCTATGCCACTACACTCTACTCTACACACTGAACTACACTGCACTTTACAACACTCTACTTCACTGTATGACACTCTACTTTGCAGTACAACACTCTACTCCACTCTGCACTCCTCCATTCTACGCCCTTCCACTCTACTCCACTCCACTTTACTCCCTCCATGACACTCCACAACACTCCATGCCACTCAATGCCACTCTATGCCACTCCACACCACTTCACGACATTCTGCTCCACTCCATGACACTCTGCTCCCCTCTACTCCACTCCACACACTCTACGCTACTCTGTGACACTCAACTCCACTCTACTCTAATTTACTCTACTCTACGCCACTCCATGGAACTCTATGACACTCCACAGCACTATAGCTCTATGCCACTCCATTCTATGACACTCTACTCCACTCTATGACAGTCAACTAGACTCTATGCTACAACACTCTTCTCCACTGTACTCAACTCGCACTCCACCACTCAACGCCAGTTTACTTCACTTTACTCCACTCCACTCTACGCCACTGCACTCTACTCTATGACACTCTACTCCACTCTATGCCACTCCACTGTACGACACTCTATTCCACTCTGCGACCCTCCACTCTACGCCCTTCCACTCAATTCCACTCTCCTCCCTCCACAACACTCCACGACAATCCACTCCCTTCTATGCCACCTCACAACACTACCCCAATATACTCCCCTCTTCTCTACTCCATTCTAGTTAACTCCAATGTATGCCATTCCACGACACCCTATGCCATTCCACGGTAGTCTACGCCACTCCATGACACTCTAAGAGACTCCACTCCACAACAACCCACTCCACGCCACTCTCCGCTATGCCACTAACTTTTAGCAATGCTGAACAGCACCCACACTGGTGTACAACATGGCTAAAAGAAATTGGCACAGCCAGTAGATCTTGCTCAGGCAGACCTATTCACTTTGCCAATCCTTGTTCAAATAGACGGGCCAGAGTCCAAAGATACCCAGGTCTCCCAGTCTTTGAGACCCCTAACATTGTACTAACTTTGTCAAAGGCCAAACAACTAACAAGTTTCAGTATACAAGACTCAATTTAACCTTTTAACTGCTGAAGCTGTTTCACCCCAGTGAGGAGTCGTTTTTTGGCTAATTAGGGCACTTTTCTTTTAGGCCTCCATAACTTTTTTTCGGATAAGGTATCTATGCCAAATCTAGACCCTTTTTCCCCCAACATCATGTGGATTCTAAAGTTACCCAGGGTTTGTGGATTCCCATGGAGGGGACCAAAGAAATAAGCAAAATATAACTATGTTTTGAGTTTTGTGGGAAAAATATGAAAAAAGTGCTATGCAAAAAAGTGTCCATTTTTTTCTTCTAAAAATGGCATTAACAAAGGTTTGCTGTGCTAAAGTCACTATCTTTCCAGCTTTCAGGAACATGCAGAGCTGAATCAAAAAAACTTTTTTTTACCACAGAGGTAGCTCGTTTCTCAGAATTTTTGTACTTTCAACCTACTTCCAGTTTCTGTTGGAAACCTTTGTGACCCCACATAGATGATCTTGGAAGCCTATAGATTTGTGAAAAATAGAAAAGATTTTGAATACAGCAAGGGGTCATTTGAGTAGATCCCTCAAGGTTTTGCTAAGGAAACTATCTGTGAAATAAAAAAGTTGAAAATGAGTAGGAAAAATGGCCATGTGGGACAAAGTTTTTGACTGTAACTTCTTGTCACAATGGCCAACTTACAAAAGAAAGATACCATTATGTGGTAGGACGGCAGCAGGGGGCGGCGGCCGACGCCTTGTCCTCCGCCCCGGGACCCTGACTCCACAGAGAGACGTTGCGGGGGTCCCACGAGAAGTTTCATGAATGAGTGGAGAAGTAAACCGGAGGCACCCCGCCTGATCTTAAAATGGTGTCCGCCTTTCCCCTTTGCAGCTACAACACGGTAGGCTCCCCATTGAGTCCCTTGGAAAAGGTGTGGTGGTTCCGGAGGGGTCCCAAAGTCCATGTCTACCACAAAGGGTTTAGACCACTGCAGTTTGAAGACGAAGAGAATGACTCAATGCCTGACCCTAAGATGGCCGCCAGTAGAAGCCTCCCCACAACAGCCTCACTTCAGCAAACCTGGGCGGAAACAGAAACTATCTGTACTCATCGCAGAACCTGACAACCCTTGGTCTTTGCCCGGTGGAGCTGTCCTATGCAGCTATAGAGGAGTCTGGTTCACCCCCTTGACCGTCACCTACCCAGCCGGACATCGGACACTTGTTCTCACGGTTCTACACGGCTTCATCTGTCTTTCTCTTTGATTGTTTTGAATGCTTTGCTCAGAAACTGTTTGTCCTTATCGCGGAGCCCGAGTACCCTTGGCCGTTGCCCGGTGGAGCTGTCCCAAGCAGCTATAGAGGAGTCTGGCTATGGTTCACCCCTCGGCCGTCACCTACCCAGCCGGACATCGGACATTGTTTTTCACGGTTCTTCACGGTTTTTTATCTGTCTGCTTCTTGGTTTGATTTCAATGTTTTACTCCCCTGAAGTACTTCGCCCCCCTCCGGCCTTCCTGCCACTATCTGCATTCCTCTTCCCTGCTTTTCCTTTCTCCCCCCTTCCTTCCTTTCCCCATATGACGCAAGTCTTGGTTTAGACTACACGCTAATAACTTCCTTTATCGTGTAATCTCATGTTTTTTCTCCTCAGCCTATACTTGTAACTGCAACTGTAACTGATGTAACTTTCGTAACCTGTGGATCCTCATGTAAAGCGCTCTGATACCTCCGGGTCTAGCCAGCGCTATATAAAACTTTTCAAATAAAATAATTAAAAATAAATAAATTATGTCTGCTAGATTATTCTGCTTGTGTGGATAGATAGGGTTTGTAGGCTGTCCAAGAACCCGAGTTACCCAGACCCAATAACTGAACTGCACCTTACAATGGACTTTCATTGTGTACCGAGTGGGTATCAGGGAAATCTATGTATGTCTGAAATGGACACCAGATACGGAGTTTAGGAGCAGTGAGTATTGGTACATCTCTGAATTTGTGGGTTTCCATACTTGCATGTGATTCAGAGAGCCTTTTTCAAAATGACTTCTTTCTTACACACTGGTTTTCATTTGGAAAGCATAAATGTAGAGAAATCCAATTAGTAATAACAAATGTACTACTATTCTAGGTTCTCACATGACTCCCAATAAAAAAGTTACCTTATTTGTGTGGGTACGCCTACTGCCCATGAGCGGAAAGAGCCCAAATCGCAAGTCTGATGCATTACATTTTTCCACTAAAAAGGACCCTTTTTGCAATGTGGGTAGCTGTGGATTTTGGGCCCTAGCTCAGCCGGCAACTAGAGAAACCTCACAAACCTGCACATTTTTAAAAACTAGACTTCCTGGCAAATCTAGGGTGGAGTGACTTGTGTGCTCTTACCAGGTTTTGCTACCCAGAAGCCCTTACAAAGCTCAAACTTTGACAAAAAAACTCAAATTTCTGTGGGGAAAACTTCTGGATCTGCATGGACCCACAAATGCTCTTACCACCCAGAATTTCCTCAATTCTTCAAGTAAAAATGGTACCTCACTTGTGCGGGTAGGCCTAATGCCTGAGAAAGGAAAGGGCACAAAACATAAGATGGACGCATCATATTTATCCACTGAAAGTTGAAATTGTTTTTGCAATGTTGGGAGCTGTGGATTTTGTGCTCTAGCTCAGCTGGCACCAAGGGAAACCTAGAAAACCTGTACTTTTTGAAAACTAGACACCTGAAGAAATTCAGAGTGGGGTGACTTGCATGACTCTTACCAGGTTTTCCTACCTAGAATCCCTTGCAAGTAGCAACTTTGACAAAACACACACATTTCCTCAAATGTCTGTGTGTAAAACACTGGAATCTGCACACAGCTACATATTTCCTACCACCCAGCATTCCCCCAAGTATCTCAATTGAAATGGTACCTTACTTGTGAGGGTAGGCCTAGTGCCCGCGACAAGAAAGGACCCAAAACGCAGCATGAACACATCATATGTTTCCACTGAAAACTGATCCGTTTGTTGCAAAGTGGGTAGCAGTGGATTTTGGGCCCTAGCTCCATGAGCGGCACCTATGGAAACCTAGCAAACCTGCACATTTTTAAAAACTAAACACCTGGGGGAATCTAGGGTGGGGTGACATGTGGATTTCACCAGGTTTTCCTACACAGAAGCCCTTGCAAACCTTGGACATTGACAAAAAAACATTTTCCCTATATTTCTGTGAGGAAAACGTCTGGAATTTGTGGGAAGTCACACATTTCCAACCACGCAACACTCCTCTAAGTCCCCTGATAAAATAGTGCCTCACTTGTGTCACTAGGCATAGTACCTGCGACAGGAAAGGGCTCAAAATGCAACATAGACATATCACATTTTTCACTGAAAACTGACCCTTTTGTTGCAAAGTGAGTACCTGTGGAGATTGGACCCTAGCTTAGCCGGCACCTATGGAAACCTAGCAAACCTGCACATTTTTGGAAACTAGACATGTGGTCAAATCCAGAGTGTGTTGACTTGCATGGCTTTCACCAGGTTTTACTACCCAGAAACCCTTGCAAACCTCAAACTTTGAGAAAAAAACAGCTATTTCCTCACATTTTTGTTAGGAAAACGTCTGGAATATGTGGAGAGCCACAAATTTCCAACCACCCAGCATTTCCACAAATCTCAAGATAAAAATGGTACCTTCACTTGTGTGGGCAGGCCTAGTGTCCGCAACAGGAAGTGGCCCAAATCGCAACATTGATACATCAAATTTTTCCATTGAAAACTGACATTTTTCTTGCAAAGTGGGTGGCTGTGAGTTTTCGGCAGTAGCTCAGCCAGCACCAAGAGAAACCTAGCAAACCTGCACATTTTTTAAAATGAGACACTCGGGGGAAGTAAGGGTGGGTGACTTGTGTGACTTTAACCAGGTTTTCCAACCCGGAAGCTCTTGCAAACCTCAAACTTTGACAAAAAACATACATTTTCCTCACATTTCTGCAAGAAAACCTTCTGGAATTTGCGGGAAGCCACATATTTCTTACCAATCAGCATTCCCCCCATGACTTCCGATAAAAATAGTACCTCATCTGTGCGGGCAGGCCTAGTGCCTACCAGAGGAAAGGGCCCAAAGAGCAACATTGATACATCACATTTTTCCATTGAAAACCGACACTTTTTTTGCAAAGTGGGTGGCTGTGAATTTTCGGCAGTAGCTCAGCCAGCACCAAGAGAAACCTAGCAAACCTGCACATTTTTGAAAATGAGACACCAGGGGAAGTAAGGGTGGGTGACTTGTGTGACTCTAACCAGGTTTTCCAACCCAGAAGCTCTTGCAAACCTCAAACTTTGACAAAACACATACATTTTTCTCACATTTCTGCAAGGAAAACTTCTGAAATTTGTGGGAAGCCACATATTTCTTACCAATCAGCATTCCCCCCAAGACTCCCGATAAAAATAGTACCTCACCTGTGTGGGCAGGCCTAGTGCCTACGAGAGGAAAGGGCCCAAAACGCAATATGGGCACATCAAATTTTTCCACCGAATACTGACCATTTTTTGCAATGTTGGTAGCTGTGGATCTTGAGCCCTAGTTCTCCGGCACCTAGGGAAACCTACCAAACCTGAACATTTTTTAAAACTAGAGGGGTCAGGTGACTTGCATTGCTCTCACTAGGTTTTCCTACCCAGAAGCCCCTGTAAACCTCATGCTTAGACAAAAAACACACATTTCCCTCACATTTCTGAGGGAACGTCTGAAATCTACGGAGATCAATAAATTTCATACTACCCATATATCATACATGCCTCCCAACTATAATGGGTCTCCACTTGTGTGGGAAACCCAAGAGACAGTGTCACAAAAGGTCCCAAAGCGCTATGTGGAGAGATCAGCAATAGGGGAAGCGACGGCATTTGAGGCCATGCTCGGCCGCTACCCATGGAAAGCTACCAACCACACACATTTTTGGAAACTAGATAACCAGGGGATTCCATGGTGGTGTGCCTTGCATGGATCCCACAATATTTTCATACTCACAATGCCCTGCAAACCTTAAACTTTGCCTAAAATGACACATTTTTCTTACACTTCAGTCGTGGAAACTTCCAGAATCCTCAGGAATCCACAAAATTCCTACCACCCAATGATACCCCACATGTCCATCCTGCCCCACCTGTGTGGCTGGGCCTAGTGCCTGCATCACAAATGGATCAAACCATGGTAAAAGGGAGTTCCCTGCGATTCTGTTTTGGGCTCGCATTTCTATCAGGACAAGTGGGGTAGCGCTGGGTGGTAGGAATTCTCAGGACCCCTGCAGATTTCAGGAACTTTATGTCACGTAAATGAAAGGATAATGCATGGTTTTAGGGAATGCAGGTAAGAAAATGTGGGATCCACGCGAAGCACACCACCCTGGAATCCGCCGGTTGTCTAATTTTCAGAAATGTTTGGATCTGGTAGGGTTTCACAGGAGGAGGCCTACGTAAGCCCTAAAAGTACAGCCATTCACCAATGCAAATGGAACGATATTGGAATTTACCCCCACTCCCCTGGCCCATATGTACAAACAACACCCAAAATAATTGAAAGTCATCTCATTTACCATTCGGATGGGACGTTTTAGTCCGCAGGGGAGCAGAAGGACTGTTAAAGCATTAAGGATGAGGGTGTGTCATCGGCGTAGGATAGTATGTTGATGCCGTGGGCTCTGACGATGTCGACGTCATGTGAGGGGAGTCATGTAGACGTTGAAGAGTGGTGGGCTGAGCGACAATCTTTGAGGGACTCCACAGATAAGTTTCTTGGGTTCTGAGGAGTAGTGGGAGAATTTTAACTTGTTGAGTTCTGTCCGTGAGGAAGGCGGATATCCCCTTGAGGGCAGGTCCGCAGATGCCCACGGCATCAACATAGTATCCTACGCCGATGACACACAGCTCATCCTCTCCTTTGCCAGCTCAACCAGCACCACCAAAGCAAACTTCGCCTAATGCATGAGCAGAGTCGCTGCTTGGATGGAAAACAACTGCCTCCAGTTCAAAACAGACAAAACTGAAGTCCTACTCTTTGGCAACAACCTCTCCCCTGGGATGCTTTGTGGCGGCCCTCCAAACGTGACCCCCCACCCACTCCTGCGCACTGTGCCAAGAACATCAGGATCATCCTGGACACCAATCTCTCTATGAGCAGACAAATCCATGCCGATCCTCATAGTGCTTCCACATCCCGCGAATGCTACGCAAGATTTTCAAGTGAATCCCACTGAACACCAGACGAATGGTCACCCAGGCTCTTATCACAAGCAGAATTAATTACAGAAACACCTTATACATTGGAATCCCAGCCCATGTTCCATGCCAACTCCAAACCACCCAGAAAACCGCAGCTAGGCAAAATAACCACATCTCTCCACACCTCAAAAATCTCCACTGGCCCCCAAGCCAGGAAAAAGGTATGTTAAAGCTACCCACCCATGCCTACAAAGTTCTCGGAGCGGTCAAGCTTATCTTAACCACCGTATTGACTTCTACCAACTCACCAGACACCTTTGATCTACATCAAAGGCAAGAGCACACCTTCCTCACATCAAGAAGACTAGAAGTGGAGGACACTCCTCATACCTCACAGCCAAGACCTGGAGCAGCCTCCCGAAACGCCTCAAACCTCCCCCTCCCTCATGGACCTCTGAAGGAACCTCAAGACATGGCTCTTCCAGGCAATACAGACGTAATCTCCCCTCCCCCTCCCCCTCAGGACTGCCCTACCCACCCACAATGATTAGCCACGCTTTAAAAATTCACATAACATCTATTTCACTGCAGGTTGTGGATCACCCTAACTTTGGAGAGAGGTTTCAGATTGGTGCAGTGTAAGAACACAGCCACCAGGGGAGGATACTTGGGTGTCCCCTGGACCTCAATCCCCCCTCCCAACTGGTGCCTTTGGGGCAATCTATGTGCCACTTCCTAGGAGGCACACAATAAATCCACCTTAACAGCATTTTGGGACACATCAGTATTATGTCTACCGTCCAATATCCAACATCCCTACTCTGGCCAAACTCTTAGAAAAATGTGCTCATACACAACTTAGCAACCACATTGACCATTTCAGCCCGCTTAATCAATACCAATCCGGCTTCCGCACAGGGCACAGTACTGAAACAGCCATGACCCACATAATAGATGACGCTCTAAAAATCCTTGATCAAAACGAAGCCTGTCTGCTAATCTTGCTTGACCTATCCTCAGCCTGAGGAGGCCCAGAAGAATCCTAAGGCTGAAACGCGTCCGCGTCGACAATTTTTGGAGGAGTCTTTATTAAATTAATAACGAGTGATTAATAACTTTTTGTGACACATTAGAGCCAAAGGAAAAGAGGTGCCTTTGCCCATGTGCACATTTTGACTACCTCCAAGTGGATCACCCAGAATATATGTGTGAACACTAGTCATATAATTACTTTCAGGTATTGGCAACGTAGAGTTGAGTCTATAATTGTTTGTTGTATATATTTTACATGTATTTTTGGTATGTCCTTGTGCTATTGATTGTTATTAGGTTTTTGTTCAAAGATCGGCCCCATTGTGTATGTGTGTCATAAAGCTATTTGGTCAATATATTTTTGTAGGACTGAAGACTGAAGATAGGCTAATTGAATGTTCCCTATGATAAAATAAAATAATATATTAATTCCTCCGTACCTATCTTTTTTGTACATGATACTATCCTCAGCCTTTGACACCGTCAAACATGACAACTTGCTAGACCTCCTGAAACACAGAATGGGATTATCTGGATCAGTTCTAAACTGGTTCTCCTCATTCCTTCAAAATAGATCACAAAGATTCAAGGTTAACCAATCCTTGTCCAATCCCGTCCCAGTCACTTTAGGAGTCCCGCAAAGATCTTCCCTCTCTCCTACACTCTTCAACCTATTCATGGAACCGCTCACCAAAATCCTTAGCTCCTCCAATGTCCAATATCACATGTACGCAGACGATACTCAACTATACTTAAAAATCCATTCACTAGAGGACATCAAATCTCTCAACGTAACGCTGCAAAAAACTCAGACCTGGCTAGCAGAAAACCATCTGAAACTGAACACCCTCAAAACTGAATTCCTCCTTATCACTCCCCCCAGCCAATCGACCATCATTCATGATTGGCTGAAACACCTAACAGCACTCAACTGCCGACCTCTTATTATCGACTCAGCGAAATCATTGGGAGTAACTCTCGATAAAAATCTAAATATGCAGAAACACGTTAGCAGCGCAACAAAAGGAGCACATTTTCAGATGAACACCCTGAGAAGACTAAAACCCTTCCTCCCCGCAAATGACTTCAAACTGGCAATTCAAGCTCTAGTAATCCCAAGAGTTGAATATGGGAGTGCCTCTCTTTGCGGGCTTCCCAGATCGACGACGGCCCCCCTAAGAGCTTCAATCAACTCAGCTGCTAGCCTCATCACATGCTCCAAAAGAAACTGTCACATCTCCCCTGACCTTAGAGCCCTCAACTGGCTACCTTTCAAAGCCAGAGTTCAACTAAAAATCGCATGTATGACGCACAAGGCCATACATCACAACACTCCGAGCTATCTGGCACAGAAATTGGTACTCTCTTGTGGCAACAGATTCTCCAGGAGCGCCGGTAACCTTCTACTGAAACCACAACGATTTTCCAAGAAGAAAACATACAACCGGGCCTTCTTGGGGATTGCTCCCAGGATTTGGAATGCACTGCCCCCCAGAAACCAGACTCAATCCCTCTTTTGTATCGTTCAAAAAAGAAGTGAAATCTATTCTCCTATCTAAATTCACATGAACTATGTTTATAACTTGTAATACTATTGTTTGCTATGCACTGAACATAATTATATCTCGCATTACCTGTTTT
Source organism: Calotriton arnoldi (assembly GCA_963921515.1). Taxonomy (NCBI): domain Eukaryota; kingdom Metazoa; phylum Chordata; class Amphibia; order Caudata; family Salamandridae; genus Calotriton; species Calotriton arnoldi. The sequence continues at coordinate 333,294 of CAWUFW010013187.1, forward strand.
GTTTACTATATCTGCTTGTAAAGCGCTCTGATACCCGCAAGGGTTTTGTCCACGCTATATAAAACCTTCAAAATAAAATAAATAAATAAATGAAATGGGTACATCAGCAAAGGTGTTCCCTCATTTGCAAGGGACATGCCCTCATGTACGGATGGGAATGCAGGTTTAGATTTGCACTATCAATGTTACAGAAGGGGACACACATGCATCAGCAGTCTTTTCTATGATATGGAGCTGTCGCCAGGGTGCAAAAAATGAACCAAAAACACCTATTGCACCCCCAAAGCAGATTTATATTATGACACCTATTCTGTCTAAAGCCTGCGCAATGCATCACCATGAATAAAGCAGGTAACCAGCCACTGTACCTTCATAGTAGTTTATTTTTAAAATGTCATCTTTCTATTCTCAATTTAATAGGATTAGGAAAGCACATGGAAATATTTACAAGTAGCAGACCCACTGAAGGACAGCAGGACAGAGAATCTGATTTGCACTCTTGCTTCTTGCTCAAGTGTGAGTTTACTGACCACCACCAGATCCTTCCAATCGTGCGCACCTGAGTGCCTGGGGAGACCCAAGTTGTGCTCAGGAAACAATGTGCAGAACAGGCAGATGCCTGTACACTACATTCCCCTATCTGGAGAGAGACGGTCTTATTATTCTCCATCTCATGAACAGCCTGCAGTGGACCATTGCTGTAATATAGAATTCAGATCTCTAGTGGGAATGTTGATATTTTTTGTCATTATTACACATGTTCTGCTGTTTTAAAATCAGTTTCCTCACAAATGCATGTTAATACAGTGTACAGCAAACCTGTCCCTTAATATGTACTTCTGCATGATCACAAATTTGCAGACTCTAGCAACAAGAGGTTAAATATTTGCTGTGAAATAGCTTCTCTTTACACAAACATGTTAAAATAGGTTAGGCTCTCTGAGTATCCTTAATCCATCAAAACCAGCTTTGTTTGGACCTTAACTGTGGACAGTAAGTTCTAGGCACAAAGACTGCCCTGTGGATAGGTATTGGGTTCAGCCCCATCCTACCATAACCATCTGGCTAAGGGCACTGGCAGTGGCGATTGGGCCAGGTCTATGCCCATTCCTGTGCAGGCATAATTCATTGTGCTTGCCCCATCCAAACCAAAGCACAACCTTCACACTGTAGGTTCTGGGCTCAAGGCCTGGTCTTCGCCCAAACCATGCATCCAACCACATCCCACCATAAGCAGCTACTTGCTACCTTGAGGCTTGCACAGCTGGCTAAGGTTTCAGAAAGTGTGGTTTGGCCATAGGGCATAGAACTACCAACCCATCTCACTGCCCCCGTTTCTCACCAAAGTCCTCGAAAAGGCCATTAACCATCTGCTCACCAAACACCTGGAGAGAAGCAACCTGCTTGACGCCTCCCAATCCTCCCTGATTGCCCCCACTGGCGACATCTGCACCCCCCTCGACAGGGGAGAATCGCCGGCCCTGATCCTCCTTGACCTCTCTGCAGCATTAGACACTGTATCCCACCACACACTCATCAGGAGACTGCACCACATTGGGATCCAAGGAAACGCCCTCCGATGGATTGCATCGTTCCCTTGGAACAACAGCTGGTGGGCCACCCCCAAACTGATAGACCACGCCCGCAACCTCTGCATCATCCTGGACAGCAAACTACCCCTGAAACGACAGATCAATGCAGTCTCCGCCGCCTGCTTCCACACTCGCTGAATGCTCCGAAAAATCTTCAAATAGCTCCACATCAGCACAAGGAAAACGATCTCTCAAGACCTAGTCACCAGCCGGTTAGACTACGGCAGTGCCCTGTACACAGGAACTGCCACCGAACTCATGAGGAGACTCCAGACGATATAGAATGCAGTGGCCAGACTCATCCTCAACCTGCCCAAAGGGACCCACATCACCCTACACCCCAGGAACCTCCACTGGCTCCCCATCCAGAAAAGATGCCAATTCAAGATATTGACACACACCTAGATAGCCCGTCATGACCTAGGACCAGCATACTCCAACCCCCGCCTGAACTTCCACCAACCATCCAGAAACCTTTGCTCCACCTCCCTCGCAGTCACACAGAGTCATTGCATCACCTGAAGGCACAGTGAAGGCCGTTCCTTCACCTACCTCGCCGCCAAGTCCTTGAACAGCCTTCCCCTCCACCTCCGGACCTCACCCTCGCTGATGGAATTCAGAAAGAGACTCAAGACTTGGCTTTTCAACTTAGCCCAGCAACCTAGCACCGTTATGCCCTCACAGGTGATTAGCAGCGCTTTACAAATACTGATTGATTGATCTAAATTATAACTTACAAGCAAAATTCTCTCTCTCAGTGCACTTTTCCTTTGATTTGGCATTATCCATTCTTGTAGATAATTTCTTGTGAATGAAAAGGCTCTAAGTGTTGCAGTTAAATTACTGTACAATAATCCTTTCTTTCCAATTAGCGTATTTAAATCTGTTTTTTAACAAACTCTCTCAAGGATCCAGGTGAAGTGTGAGTGGCTCAAAACCTCTCGTCTGATAATGGCTATAAACAATACTTCTTCACTTGATAGTCCAGCTTTTAGACAAAGTGTCTGAATTGGCACAGAGCGCATCAAGAAGAATAGTAGATTTTTTCCCTCCACCTTCTCCAGAAGGATAAGGACTTATAGGGTAAATATTCAACCAAATAGACTAAGGAGGGAGCGAGTTTCACTTTATACACATTTAACAAATGAAGAAAGTACCTAAGACTCCAAGATGTATACAGGGAATGCATTCCTCCGCCATGACCTATGGCCTTGGTTGATTGTTGGATTCTATCCAGGGTATCGTTTAAATTGTGAGAAAGGACCATCCCCTGATTAAAAAATATGTTTTTACTGTGCCTAATTTTAATTCCCACAAACACCAGTTATAAATTTTGCTTTTGGTCATATTAATCTTTAAAAAACTGCTGGTTGTCATGACGGAGTAATTCACCCCGGACTGAAGCTGGTGTTAAAGCAAACAGACTTGAATTGTTATTAAACATTACAGGATGCAAATGAAGACCACCAAATGATGGTGGAGTTCTATGAAGAGATACAAACATTTTTGGAAAGGCATGTGAGTGTAAAGGAGAACAAGCATTGGCAATTCCAATCGGTCTCGCCATTAGGATCTTATATGTATTGCCTGCCGATCACATAATCTCCCCATGCCTGAATGTGCCCTTGTGTAACGTAACCGGAGCTCATGTAAAGCACTCCAATACCTTCAGGTAGAGTTCGCGCTATAGAAATCTGCATTAAAAAAAAACACCGTGCCAGCCTGCCTCAAGCGCTCCTCCTGAGCAGCCCTGCCTGCCGATCACATAATCTCCCCGTGCCTGAATGTGCCCCTGTGTAACGTAACCGGAGCTCATGTAAAGCGCTCCAATACCTTCAGGTAGAGTTCGCGCTATAGAAATCTGCATAAAAAAAAATAAAACACCGTGCCAGCCTGCCTCAAGCGCTCCTCCCGAGCAGGCCTGCCTGCTGATCACATAATCTCCCCGTGCCTGAATGTGCCCTTGTGTAACGTAACCGGAGCTCATGTAAAGCGCTCCAATACCTTCAGGTAGAGTTCGCGCTATAGAAATCTGCATAAAAAAAAATAAAACACAGTGCCAGCCTGCCTCAAGCGCTCCTCCCGAGCAGCCCTGCCTGCCTATCACATAATCTCCCGGTGCCTGAATGTGCCCTTGTGTAAATTAACCGGAGCTCATGTAAAGCGCTCCAATACCTTCAGGTAGAGTTCGCGCTATAGAAATCTGCATAAAAAAAAACACCCTGCCAGCCTGCCTCAAGCGTTCCTCCCGAGCAGCCCTGCCTGCCGATCACATAATCTCCCCGTGCCTGAATGTGCCCTTGTGTAACGTAACCGGAGCTCATGTAAAGCGCTCCAATACCTTCAGGTAGAGTTCGCGCTATAGAAATCTGCATAAAAAAAAAACACCATGCCAGCCTGCCTCAAGCGCTCCTCCCGAGCAGCCCTGCCTGCCGATCACATAATCTCCCCGTGCCTGAATGTGCTCTTGTGTAATGTAACCGGAGCTCATGTAAAGCGCTCCAATACCTTCAGGTAGAGTTCGCGCTATAGAAATCTGCATTAAAAAAAAACACAATGCCAGCCTGCCTCAAGCACTCCTCCTGAGCAGCCCTTCCTGCCGCGTCACCTGACCTCAGAGAGGGGCGCTGGCTGCGTGTCTGCTGCTGCGGACGAGGATCACACGCCGACAACCACCCTATGGGGGGGGAATCGGCACTCATAAACATCAGTGCAGCTGAAAAAATATGTGTGTCTGTACACGATCGCCAGAAGTTTGCACTCGATCAACATCACACGCTTGGCTTAAACAAGTCACATTAAATAAAAACTCAACACATGCACCTCCTACTTCCCCAGCTCCTTCTTACACAATGTACTGCCTTCGCCCATCCCACCCCTCCTCCACAGTCTTTCATTCACCTACTCATCCTACTAAGAAATATACACGTAACACCACTGCCTCTACCACCCGCTGCCATTTCACATGAAGCCCTGAGCCCCGAGTTTTACCCCCCTTCCCCTCTGCACCTCTGCAAACACTGATGCAGCATGATCGGAGCAAAACCTCTGACTGCAACTTCCACCTCTGCTGTCCGGGCTCGGACCCATGCCAGGTCCAGCGCCTCGCCATGCATGGAGGAAAGCTCCTCTGCCCAGGACCACTCAATGTGCTCCGGTGAGCACAGTCCTGCACAAGTACACTGCACCTCCAGCCGGTCGCGGGCAGGCAGACAGGCTCCGCTCACACACATGGTTCGCCTACCTCATAAGAACAAGTGTGCGTACATATCACCAAGTTATAACAATAACTAGCACGCACTTTTTTTCTAACTTTAACACCGAGCGCGGTGTCCTTTATGCGGGCGCTGCGCTCAGTGTTAAAGTGAAAAAAACCCCAAAAAAACAGAGCGCGGTGTCCCTGAAGTGGACGCCGCGAAAACACAAATATATAAGCAAGAGGCAGAGGCAGACTTTTGGCGCGCATGCGTACGATGTATAGCATCATGCGCATGCAAGAGTCTAGGTCAGGCAAAATAGAGTGCGAATGCAGCCAGCCAATCAGAGGGGCAAAAAAGCATTTACAAATGCAATAGGACTCGTATTTACGCGAGTCCTATTGCATTGTAAATAAAACTGCGGTCGTCGAAGAAGGCAGGAACAGGAGTGGGTGGGGGGGTTGTGGTTGGCAGAGAAGTGACGGACTGCGGGAGGGAACGGGGGGAGGCAGGGGAACAAAACAGTTTTAAAAGTAAAGGGGCCGATAGCTATGGAAGGAGAAAAATGATGACATGGCCGCCAGGAGGCGGGATTAAGTTGAGGAAAACGAATCAGATTGCAGCATTTAGGAATTCGGCCAATCAAAAAGATAGGTGGAAAGTGGGCGGAGCTTCCCCCACTAAACTGTATACAGCATCTCTGGACGAGACAGCGCATGCGCTGCCTAGGCGAGACCTAATAAAAGAGGGGCCAGAATACAACTCTTCTTTAGGATGGTCTCAGTGGCTATACAAGTTGTAAGACCCCTATCTGCTCACATCAGGACATTATACATGTTGGCATATATGTAGGTCAATCAATATTTTCTGGAGGCTATTAAATCAAGAGCAGCTAACTTATGCCATAGAGTGTGCCTGATATCCTGAATTCGTTGTTATAACAAACAATTACAGTTGCTAGATAGCCAAAGAGATTGCTTGGGTTCGCTGACCCTATTTGGTCCTTGAACCCACGTTGAACCAAGGGAGAAAATGTTTCTTAAGCCAATAACGTTCCTATATTTTAAATTTTTTGAGTGAACTAAGCACATTTAACACAGTAGCCCTACTGCCAAGATGTCTATACATTATTTTGACCTCATATGACCCCTAGCTTTTTAGACTATTTGTAAAAACAGCTGATGAGATTTTCTCCTAACCACAAAACGATAACTAGTTGGACTAGATCACCTCATTAGATATTTGTGATTACCCATCTATCCGTTTTTTCTGTAGCTTTGATAGAAATTTTCCTTTGGTGTTACAGATTCACAAAATGCTATTTGAATAGGGATATTAATTTACTCGAAACTTCAGAGTTGCTATTGCCAGTTCTGAAACATATGTTGCAGAGCCGTGGAGCAGTAGAGGGAGTTACACTGTTGTATATCCCTTCAAAATGGGAAACCCATCTGTCAGCAATGATGTGGTGACATAGTGTGGCTACATCTTCTGGCACAAAACAATGCTGGTTAATAATGTGCCAGAATTTGCCACTATTCTTTAGACAGCTAGCTTCTAATAAGTTCTCCCAGGCTGTCTTCCTTATGACATTCTTACGGCCACTGACCTCAGACTTGTACTTCCTACGACAGGACACAATACAAGCAGGACCTCTAGGCTTGGTTTTCAGAGCCCTCTTTAGGTTTTCTTAATGCCTGGGAACACCCTCTATCAAGCTATTTTGCCACAGGCATAGACCCAGAAACAGCTGGTAGACAAAGGAGATCAGATACTTTATGGAAGATAGTTGTAAAGGTCCCCAGAACCTACATTGATTTGAGTCGCTATCTAGACAAATTGTGAGCTCATTTCACACAACTTGAGAGCAAGGTGTGTTTAAAGCTCTCAGGTACTGCCTGTGTTCTTCTGAGCTTTCTACCCTGGCTAGTCACCTTCCAGACACCTTTATCTCCTTGTGTGCTTTAAAACAAGAAGGGGGGGTGTTAGACAAAGGTGCATTTTGGCCCCTTTTTCTATTTACCCTGTATATAAATAAGCTTGAACAGGTTTTAGTGGGCCCTTGAGCCAACTGCCCACGGATGGGTGCACGTTCCTTGCCAGTTCTGCTTTACGCGACGATGCATTTATTTTGGTGAAGACAGCGAGGGGTCTGTAAACCCTTCTGGACACATTTGTGGCATTTATGGATGAGCTTGACCTAACAATTAACATTAGTAAATCCTTTTTAATGCTGGTAGGACCTTGCTTAACTAAGTCAAAAAACTTTAATGCTGGGACCCATAATTTATCTAAGGTGAGTGCATTTTCATATGAAGGTCTCCTGTTTGACTCGGACCTGAGTTGGAACCCCCTGCTGCATGAGAAAAAGCTGAATTTACAAGGTCTAATGAAGTAGTATTCAGCTTTGCCTCCAGATTGCGCAGAAGACCGATTAGGGCATTACTGCAGGTTTACTTGGTCAAATGTGTCTCCAAAGTCTCATATGGGAGTGATATCTGGGGGTGTACTAAACACAACCAGTTACAGATTGTTGAGAACAAATTTTAAACCATCTTTTATAGGTTCCCCAAAATGATTTCCTCTTTTTATTGGGTGTTAGTTACCTTACCGACACTTTGGCCCTACGCCCACTTTCACACTGGGTTGTTCTCTGGACAAGAGGGGAAACCAAGTTGAATAAGGAGATTATGAAGGATTGCCTCTCCCTTGATTATGCTCCTCATATTTTTTACCTTCGCAATATGTCTGGCAAATTCCGTTGAGTGGTGTTAGTAGCTTTCATAAGTATATGTGCTTTCTCTCCAACGTCATTGAGTCAACTGTTTTTTAGTTTGTATGCACATATGACAGTGATTTACAGCCATACTTGCCCCCTCCTCAACCTTTTTTTAGATTTTGTGGAACCCTCCTCGAGTGCGCTGAGGATGAGTAGCCATTAGCTCCCCTCATATGACGGGTAAGCCCTGTTTTTTTATGACTCTCATAATTGTTTGTACGTAGCCATTGTATTTAAATCACAGATTGTATTGATTTGGCACTTTTACTAAGGAGTATAACTATGTTGCTTTTCATGCTTGTCATTAAATGCAATTTTTGATTTATAGGAACACCGCTGAACACCAGCTAAATCACGACTGTCGTCCATTCCGCCAGTCGTCGCACTCTTCAAACACCAATCTGAGTTGGTTTGGTGTTACTCTTTCACACATCTCTCATTAGTTCCTGAAGAAAGCCACAGCACCTCTACGAAGGGCATTATGGCTGAAACATGTCGACCCTATGATCACTAACATACTGGCTAGGTTGAATTCTCCGGGCATGGGATTACAATTATTTTTAACCCTGACCCATGGGTGTACCAGTAAAATTGTTTTTCAACATACCAGGTAGTCAGTTTTAACTTCACTAGCACTCTCTTTCTCACACTCTCCCTCCACACCCTGCTCATCATAAGGTTTTAGTATACCTCTTGTCACATACAACTAAAACATCCCTGAGCTCCTCCCTCTCAGAGACGGGGTTGTAGCCCACACTGTGACCAGGTTCGCAGTGCGAGGAGGTTCCCGATGATGAAGCATGCCACCCACGGGTGGGTGAGGGAATTCGTCCTATAAAAGGGAACCTCCCCTTACACTCCGCTCACTTTTTCTTCTTTTGTCTTGACCCAGGGTGGCCTTTTTGTGTTATTGGTTCATTGTAGGGGAGCCGCCCCCTGCCAGTCGTTAAATCTCCTCTGGCCTTCTGTGTGGTTTCATTTTTCTACAGCCTAGGCTGTAGGCCTTTCCGGTTCTTTTGGATAACCAATCCAGGTGGGCTTGTGCATAGCTTCACTCAGTATGCTCTCCATATCCCATGACTTAAATATATTAAGCAGTTGATAAAGAGCCAAGGGAGGGTAGAGCTATTCAGTAATCCAAGGGGTATGGTCAAGGCAGACCGCAGATTGGTTAGTGAACACTTTTTGAGAGGGAGACTATTAGACATAGAACAGGAGTTATTACAGAAGCCAATGATATGAGGATATGTTATGTTGAAAGCAATCCAATTTATGGAGCCTTATCTAACAGTTGTAACCAATAATCATGATCATTTCCTGCTTACAATATTTTAGTTTAACTTGTTGTACCACTTACTAGCATGCCCACGTGGCTGGCAAGATGCACATTTAATAGGTCCCTGCGGCTGCGACCAGATGTCTCGCAGGACACAATGCCCTTTATAACGTTCTGTAGATTCGGTGCCCAACCAAGAAAAGTTTATATTGCTCCCCTGTTAGAGGACCAGAAATGTACACAATTTCTTCCTGCTCTCCTGTTTTTGCAATTGCTCTCTGTAGATATTATTTTTAATCTAGCCTGTTTCTTAAAAGCTGTAATGAGATTGAGGAATAGCCGGGAAGAGTGATTGAAGTGAGGGTTTTAAGGCTTGTATCTGATGTTTATATTGATGAGTGTATTGATGTAGTGTATAGTGTCATAGAGTGGAGTGAAGTAGACTGGAATGTGGTACAGTGGAGTGGCGTACAGTGGAATAGTGTAGAGTGGAGTGGTGTAGAGTGGAGTGGCGTAGAGTGTATTGTTGTAGAGTTGAGTGCACTAAAATGAAGTGGAGTATAGTGGAGTGGTGTACAGTAGAATAACATGTGGAGTGTCATAGGGCCACATGAATCAAGCAATTTTGTGTTCGTAAACAGGCCAGTTCGCCGAATCGGCCCGGTTGCCCATGTGTAAAACCCTATTTAGCGATTCTGTAACCTGGTGCCGAATTTCACAATGTGTTTGTGAATCGGTATATCGAAGGGGCGTGTTCAGGGCATCCCTTCCAAATACCGAATCGTAACAGTATGTATGAATGTTTTGTTACCGTGAATGTGGTCGCAAAACATTTGCATTTTACTCCCAACTTCAAGCTGGTGGTAACCCATTCGCAAATAGGAAGGGTTCCCCAAGGTACCCCTTCCCCTTTGTGAAAGAATGCAAAAACTTTTTTTAAGAGTAGGCCTGCTCTTAAAAAATAAAAGGAAAACTTTTCATTTTTCTTTTTGTAAAGCATCCCGTTTTCCTTACAAAAAAAAGATTGCTTTATTTACAAACAATCACAGACATAATGGTCTGCTGACCTGAGCAGGCCACCATCCCTCTGATTTTTGCGATTCCTAGTGGGTCGCAAATTGCGACCTGCCTCATTTTTTTATTTTTATTGTCTTTATTGAATTTTTAGATATGAAATACAGTTACAACGGGTATTGCATAGTATGGTGAAGCATATCTTCCGGCTACAAGAACTGAGGTCCGTACAAAAAACTGCTACAACATCCTATGTAATCTTTGAAGGACAGTAGAATATAGTATGTATAACAACTATTAGTTCATACATTCAGGTATGGGAGGGCATCCCTGTGGGGGAACATGGTGGGGTTTGGGGAGGCTCAGTCGTTCCTCGGTCTAAGGAGCGTAGGTATACACGGAAATGAGACAAAATATCCCTCGGGCGTGATGTAGGGGGCTGTAGATTAGCATAGTCTCCCCCCATACTTTCACATATGCTCATGCTTTCAAGCCATTCTTTAGGGGAAGGTGGTCTAGACCTCCCCCACCTCAAGGATATCTCCCTCTTACCAAGGAGCAATACCATGGAGACCAACAGGCGGATCGCCTGGGGCATGTCGTGAGTGTAGCCTAATAGGGTGACCACCGGGTCAGGGGCCATTTTAAAGACGGTCATGTTGGAGATCTGTGCAAATATATTCTCCCAATAGATAGCAATCACCGGGCATGTCCAGGTTAGATGGGCGAAGTCTGCTCCAGGGGCCTAGCACTTCAGACATTTGTCAGATCTGGTGGGGTCGAACTTTACAATATCTGTTGGGGTAAGATAGCACCTATGTAGGTATTTAAAATGAATCAGTTTATGTCTGTGATTTACGGAGATGCGTTTTATTTGTTCACATCAATATCCCCATACTTGTTCAGCGAGCGGGGCTCCCAACTCCCTCTCCCAGACTCGGGTGGTTGTATCCGGTCACAGGGCCAGATAGGCGCAGTATAGTTTAGATGTCATATGCCCGCTATCTGATGCTTTGATTACTAAGGACAGGGGTGGGAAGTCCTCTGGTGGGAGTGGGTATGTGGGTATGAGAGATCTGAGGGAGCCCTGGATTCTCTTACAGACAAAGAGATCCATATAGGAGGCATTTTGTACCCTAGTGTCGTCTGCCAGCTGTATAACATGGCCATTAGGGAATAAGTCGCCACGGGTAAACAACAAGTGTTTTACAAGCATGCGTTTAACTATTACTTCCCTTTTGGGTGGGATCCAGGGATTGTCTGAAATGGGGATGGCCTCGGAGTAAAGAGGGCCTCCTCTCAACATGCGTCTCATCCTACGCCATGCCTAGCAGGTCGTTGAGACTGTTTGTATGTCTGTGGTTTCTAATGGAATATCCTGCGGCAGTATCTGCAAGTGGAGAAGACTGTCCAGTTGAGCGCGTTCTGGGTGTATATATGGTATGCGTGCTTCGGGGTGGTACCAGTGGTATGTGTAATGGCACTGTGCCACAAGGTAGTAAAGGCAAAAATCCGGTACCCCAAGTCTCCCGCGTTCATTGGGGAGGATCAGCATTTCCCAGCATACCCGGGCCGGCCCCCCGCCCAGATCAACAGCAGTAGGATGCCGTGGAGATTACTAAAGAAGGATTGTGGGAGCGGGATGGGAATGTTGGTGAACAAATATAAAAAACATGGCAGTACCACCATTTTAAAAATGGCCGCCTGTCCCATCAGTGAAAGAGGCAGTTTTATCCATCTGTCAACTTGTGTGTTCAGTGCTTCTACTGCTCGCCCGTAATTGCGTCGAAGAAACTGGTCCCTATCCCTGTGCAGTTGTATACCCAAATATTTAGTGCCATCAGATGCCCATCCAAGAGGGTACTCCGTTGGTAAAGGTTGGGTGGAGTCTGTGAGTGGGTATATCTCCGATTTTGTCCAGTTAATACAGAGCCCTGAGAGCCAGCCAAATCTTGCTATCTCTTGCATAAGTGGAGGTAGGTTATCTTTGGGGTGTTGTATAAACAGTAAAATGTCATCTGCATATAGTGATAATAACAATGGGCCGTATGTAAGTTGTAGGCCACGGTGGATGTGCTTATCCTGTAGTGCCCTCACCAGTGGGTCCATTGCAATGATAAAGAGGAGAGGTGAAAGTGGGTATTCCTGCCTGGTTCCACAGAATACTGAGATAGTGTCTGTGAGCGCACCGTTTATCCTGAGACGGGATATAGGTTTAGTATATAGCAACTTAATCAATGCTAGAAATGGTGGGGGGATTCCTAGTTTCGCCAGGACAGCTCTTAGGAAAGGCCATTCGATCGAGTCGAAGGCCTTCTCTGCATCCAATAGGGCCATCACGAATGGAGTGTCCAGAGCTCCCTTGTTTAGTACTGCGAATAATGTCCGAAGATTGAGGGAGGTTGAGCGGTGAGGGATGAATCCAGCCTGGGCTGGTGAGACAATCTGCTCCATCAACAGGGCCAGCCTATTGGCCAAAACTTTGGCTAAAATCTTATTGTCGAGATTGAGTAATGACAGTGGGCGGTAAGAGGCACATTTACTGGGGTCTTTGCCTGGTTTCAGTAGTATTGTGAGGACTGCCTCTCTGAGCGTGGGTGGTAGCTCACCTGTGGTTAGGGATTCGTTATGTAGGGAGAGAAGTTGTGGGGCAAGCTGTTGTTTAAATGGCTTATAGAAGGCTCCAGTTAGCCCGTCCAGGCCTGGTTCCTTGTAGCCGTCTAGGGCGGTAATGGCTTGTGTTACCTCTTCCATAGTTAGTGGTTCATTAAGAAATTCCTGCTGCCAGTTCAAAAGCCAAACCATGGCTATATCTTCAAGATAGGAGGTGATTTCGGAGGAGTTGGATGTGGCATTGCATGTGTATAAGTTTTGATAGTAGGTTTTAAAGTCCTGCAGAATATTTTTACTGTCTGTGATAGTGACTCCTGTATCTGAGCATAACCCGGATATGTAATTTTGCTGTCTATTTGGGCACAATAGTCTGGCCAGTGTGCGACCGGGTCACTCCCCCTCCCCATACCGGCACGCCCTGCCATATTTGTCCATGTATTTTATCTCCCTTTCTGCCAAGTCTCGGGATTCCATAAGGAGAGTATTTCTCTGGTGCGCCCGACTTATGCCTTCTTCCCCAGCAACTCAGTCTAGTTCACAAAGTGTACACTCAGTTTTTTGTAATTGGGTGCGGATATCGCGCAGTATGCCCGTATTTTTGGAGATGCACACTCCGCTAATATGGGCCTAGAATGCCTCCCACAGAGCTGCCTGGGTGGATACCGTGCCCGTGTTTAAGCTCAAATACTCTGTAATGGAGGTCAGTAATTCAGTGCGGAATACAGGATCCAGCAGGACCTCCCCATGGAATCTCGAGCTATAGACTGTGGGGCAACTGTACGAAATTTTAAGTTGCAATTTAACTGGGCTGTGGTCAGACAATGTTTGTGGGGGAGTAGTGATGTTATTAACCCTTTGATATACAGTCGGCAAAAGAAACTAGTAATCTAATCTAGTCCAGACAGCATGGGGGATGAATAGAATGTGAAGCTGGGGTGGTTGGGTTGTGGGTGCGTCAAGCATCTAATAGAAAATAAGAGTCGGTGATTTGTCAAAATGCTTCCCGGGCACGGGGCTTGCTGTTGGGTTGTGTGCTGGTTGTGTCTATTCGTGGACAGTGTGGCATATTCAGGTCGCCTCCCAATATCCAGTGGTCACTCCCCAGGCCGTCTAGGCAGGCATTTAGCTCTTGGAAAAACTCTGGGTCATTGATATTTGGCACGTAGACATTAACTATTAGGATCTTTTGGTCTGCTAATGTACCCTGAACGTACTGGTATCTGCCATTTGAGTCTGAGTACTGGGCCTTGAGGAAGAATGGTACACTTTTATGAATCAGTATGCATGTACCCCGGGAATAGGAACTATAACAGGAAAAGTATCTGTGTGTTGCCCATTGTTTGGCAAAAGGGGGGTCAGTGCATGGGGACAAATGGGTCTCCTGGAGCAGGGCAATTTTAACATTGTGCCTGTTTAGATAGGAGAGCACCTGCTTCCCCTTCGGCGGGATATTGATACTGCGGATGTTCCAGGATATAAGTGATATTTCTACTGTCCTAGACATGTCTTGGATATTTTGTGGCTAGGGGTGTTATTGGACCTACTGTCATTTACGTTGTGGTAGCATGTAGTCAGCGTCATATGCAATAATACAAGACAATTTATGGCTATTCTTCTAGTGACAAGAAAAAACAATCCCCGGTTGTCCCCCCCCCTTCCACACCAGATTTAACTTCATCCAGTGAATCCCATTAACTCTGTAAGAATGAAATGAAATAAACTGAAACGTTCCCATTATAGAACATTTGGTGTACGCCATGGGGGCGCGTCAGCAACTCAGCCATGGCAGTCCATTATAACAGGATAAATGCCGTTGTGTTTGACCAACCACTCATTTGAAGAGAGTCATATACACCAGTTTTTGGGTCTTGCATATTGTACCTGTATAAGCGGGCTCTAAGTCCGTAGCGGGGGTATCCGAGGGGCCCATGTGGCCTCATATTGCAGCGTCTTGTGCAGCAGGCGGCGAATGGTTCAGATCCCCTGTTCCTTGGTGTGTAGGTGAGGACTGAGTATGCGAGGGGGACTCAGCTTGCACTGTCCTGCAGAATTTTAGGATTTTAGGGCGGCCTTTATATTCTACACGCAGACGCGCCGGGTATAGCATGGCATATTTAATGCCCATTTTGCAGAGTGTGTTTTTAACATCTTTGAATTTCCACCTAGCTTCCTGGACCATGGGTTTGAAATCAGGGAATATCAAGATGTTGGCACCCTGATGCCTTAGAGGCACTTTTTCCCTGGCCATCCTGAGCGCAGTGTCTCTGTCCCTATAGTTGCGAAGGCGAGCGATGACATACCGGGGTGGTGCACCCTTCAGGGGTCGTGGGCCCAAGGATCGATGTGCCCATTCCCATGGCTATGTAGCTGAGAAGCTGGTGCGATCAAATAAGTTGATCAGGAGTTGTTCAAAAAAACTTCTAGGTGCCCCGATTTTTGTGGTCTTCGCTATTCCAGAGATGCGTATGTTGTTGCGGCGTGACCTTGCTACGAGGTCTTCGTTCTTTATGGCATCTTGTTTCAGCAAGCGTTCAACCTTTTCTAACCTTTTTTGCGTTGTAGTGGAGGAGTCTTCCAGGTCCAAAACCCTCTTTTCTAACTCTCCGAGACGTGCCCCTTGTCGATCGATCCTCTCACCCATCCTGTCAATGCGACCTGCGAGTGCATCAAAGCGTGCATCCATCGCACTGAACCCTGCCTTGAGTTCCGCCATCAAGGTTTCCACATTGCCAGTGGGAGTGGGAGTGGGAGAGTGCCTCTCCCGGCAGATTCCTCAGTGTCTGAGTGGGACCTGTGGCTCTCTGAGAGTTTTGTGCGGTCGAACGTGAGCCGCCATTGTTTGGGGTTAGTGCCGCCCATGTTGGATGGACCATCACCCGCTGTCACCAGTTCACGGGAGGGAGCTTGGTGTTGGACCCCCACAAGAGGATCGCAATTACTTTTGGGTTGCGGTAATGTATATTCGGTAGGAGGTAGTTTCAAGGTCCAGGTGGGGTTGTGTGGCCTTGTTCTCTGCCAGGGGCCCTTTCCGGATCAGTGGTATCGGAGCCATTCCCTCCTATGCAGTGTGCTCATTACAGTGAGAGGGGGATGATTGGTGCAGCAGGCCTCCTTTTTGTTGCCTGTGTGTTTCACTGCTCGTTATGTCTCCTGTCCACCCTGTGGCGGGATGGTGGTGCCTGTTGAGCAGGGTGCCCTTAACGCATGGCTGGGTATTGGAGCATAGGCCCATACCTGAGCAGGTGTGGGATTTGGTAAAGGATTTCTACCCAGATCTCGCTGGGCCAAGACATCCGGGCTCTCAATTTGTGGTGATCCCCCACCTAGGGCCTCGCGGGCTCACCCCTCCTCTCAGGCATGTCCGGGCTCTCTGTCTCCGAGCCAGAGCACGGCCGCTGGCAAAGCTCTTGTGGAGGTGGCTCCCCACCTGGGGGGTAGGAGGAAAGTGCTGTAGGGAGCTAGCACGTTCATCGGCTGGACCCGGCGGTCCGGGCTGCAGGTTCGCCCACAGCCCCTGTCACCGCGGGGCCTCCGAGGCTTTGCCAACGGCGCCCGCTCTCGCTCCACCCTGATGTCGGATCTGTCTTCACCTCGCCCCATTAATTCTCGGGGGTCCATGCGAGTCCTGCATGGGCTCAGAGCCAGACCATACATGGATGCGGTGGTGGTTGTTGGTGAGGATGGACTGCCTGTGCCGGAGCCTCACAAGAGGGTGGCCATCTTGGTGGCTGTCGCGGCCACGCCCCCGTGACCTGTCTCATTATTATTCATGAGGTAGGTCACTTGCGACCCACTGGGAATTGCAGAAAGTGTTCAACACACTTTCATACATGCCGTTTAGGGATTTCCTAATTGCGAATCGCAAGGATTCGCTATTAGGGAATCGCAAAACAGTTTCTTAATACATCTGGCCCATAGAGTGTAGTGGTGTAGAGTAGAATAGTGTAACATGTAGTGGGGAGAATGGAGTTGCATGCAGTGGAATAGCATAGAGTAAAGTAGGATAGAGGGGACTAGTGTAGAGTGTAGTGGCGTAGACTGGAGTGGTATAGAGTGGGGTGGCATATAGTGGAGTAGCATAGAGTGGATCGGGGTACAGTAGAGTGGCGTAGAGTAGTGGCATACAGTGGAGTGACATACAGTGGGGTAATGTACAGTAGAGTGGTGTAGAGTTGAGTGAGGTACAGTGTAGTGGCGTACAGTGGAGTAGCATAGACTGGAGTGGCGTATAACGGAGTGGTGTACAGCGGAGTTGTGCACAGTGTAGTGGCATAGAGTGGAGTATTGTAGAGTGAAATAATGTAGAGTGTAGTGGGGTAGAGCGTAGTGGGGTAGACTGTAGTGGGGTAGACTGTAGTGGTGTACAGTGTAATAGTAGACTGTGGAGTGGGGTAGAGTGGCAGTATTTAGTATTTCATGAAGATTCGTCAAACAGCGCAAAAGTTATAAGCAAATCAAAAAACTATTTTCCTGTTCTCCAACATTTTCTCAGCAATGGCTGTGGTTTGAAAATTCAAGCACTGTAACTGGTCTCAGTGTAACTGAATTTCGTTGGCCTCAAATCCTGCAATTTTCATATTCCAGTTCTGCATCCCACTGCTCACTTACCAATATCTTCCTGGAAATTGTATTAGAGGCGTGCTTGTATATTCAGCCCAATGTCCCGACTGCTTCGATTGCACGTCTCCTTCTTGACCGTCATTGTGTCAGCTCTGCATCTCAGGAGTCAACCCCGAGCCAGCTACCTTGAATATCTTATGGTTGATATTAAAACTGGCTAGTGCCAATCTAAGCACATTCAGACAGCCAGGTATTGGTACAGCAAGACTGACCTTGGCTTCTGTAATATCGCCTATCTTTGTGGGCCACATCAGTGACTCTCTGATGGTCATCGGCCACTAGTTACCCAGCCAGTAAGTGTCTGCTGCTACTTTGCCCTCAACTCAGGGTCACCAGTACGGAGCAATGATGACTTGCGCCACTCAGTAACGCCTGGCAGCTGGTTGGCCACACTGATAGTGACTCCTCTGCATTATCTTCACCATGGCTACTAGGACAGCAGCACACAACACTCGGTGCCTCCGGTCTGCTCTCAAAGTAGGCTGCTCCAGATTCTCCAGTATTGGGTGCACTGAGGACACCTTCATGTTGCCATCTTGTGACTGGCAGTGGTGTTTCTGCTAAGAGTTGTTTCTCCTTGTCCCTCTATCCAGCAAGCCCATATAGCAAGCAAATGACTGCTTGTGAGCTGTTAGCTGGGTGGGGCTCAAGGATCGCTGAAAACTGGTCTAATGTTATTTCTCAGAATGGCTATTTTATCAGGGCAGCCGCTGAAGATCCGATGATATCCCTCTCTCTCCATCACAGCTGGCCACTTCCCAGTTCACAGGTCTCTTCAAAGTAACTTTACCTCACTACACGAATTTAACCAATTGCATCATAGTTTTGGTTAAATACCATGTTATAAAACAAATACATATGAAACAATGCCATGGCATAAAGCTATATGCAAATGTACAGACTGTAATAAGCTACGTATTACCATTGTTGAGGGAAGTAAATTAATTCACGAGTTAAGGTCTGTTAGAAGGTGGTTCTGACCATCTGAGCCGCCCGGATTTTTCGCTTTTTGAACACCTATTTGGTGAGCTTTTACTGTGGGAGAGCCTCATAAGTTGGCACTCACCCACAGTGAACTCATGATGAAAGGGACTGCATGTGTATTTTACCGGTGTCCCCCTGGCGCGAGTAGGCCACTGCGCTGCAGCCAGAGTAAGGGGCACTGGGCTGGTTACATGCAGACATGTGTGTACATGCGTGTGCACAAGTGTAAGGGCTGCGCAGAGGAGATTCCTGGCGTGCGCAGCCCTGGAGCAGCTACAAATTGAATGGTGTGGCAGGACTTATGCAGAACTGGGTGGTGACATGGATTAGGCTTTCTACAATGGGAAGAAACATTTGAGGGAAAGTCAGTGTGCTTTACTGTTTTTATTCCATTATTCTCCTATGAGGATAGGGAGCACATGGGCTAGTTTTACTTTCCTAGGGCCTACAAATTCCAGACACGCACTAAAGTCCACTGTAACTCATGTGAGAAGAGGTATTCTGCAGAGTCCAAAGTCATAGTCGTACTGCTTTTGGGTCATCCAGGAATGTCAGCTCATAACCAGGGCCTGGCTGGGGCTGACCCTGCCAGGCTGAATTAATGACCTTCCTCCCCAGGCTGTAGCCTCAGAGGCCCAGCCCTGCACAACAAGCATTCCAAGGCCGAAGGCCTCCACTCCAAGAAGAGAAGATGGGTGGAGCTACAGGTTCATCCTTCAGCAGCTGACACCTGGTGCCAGGCACCAAGCTGCTCTGGAGAGAAGGCAGCGAGGGGGGAAGGGGCTCTCAGAGACCATGTGGCATGAGACCACTGGACGACGCCATTTTGAACAAACCCAGAGGCCTGGGCAGGAAGGAGGGAGCAGGGGCAGAGAGGTGATGTGTTGCTGTGTGATAGGGCAAACAGAGACTTCCTGCCAGCCCCCTCCCCATTCTTTAAAAAGAGTCTGCACAGGAAGAGGAGCTCTCTCTGGGGTGTGGTCTGCTGAGGAAGACTGGTGCTGGAGCCTGGCACCATGGGCAGCTGGAAGGAAGAACCTCCAGACTGGCCCAGGACCCTGACTTGCGCCACAAGGGGAGACCAGGACAAGTGACCAGAAGCCTGGGCCTCTGTGCAAGGAGAAGAGAGGCCCAGGAGGAGAGTCAGGTGAAAGGCTGGTGCAGGGAGCCAGTGAAGGCAGCTCCCTGCTGAATCCACCCTCCGTGAGACCAGGAGGGCAAAGGAAAGTGCTCCCAGTGGCTGGGGAGCACCACCAGGAGCAAGAAGAGGTGAAAATGGTGCAGATCGGTTACCCTGGGGGCTGAGATATGCCCCCCAGAAGGTAGGCAACCTTTGACCTCTACTGGGACCGATGACAAAGCGCGTGGGGCTCCGCCGCCGGTCTTAGCTGTGCCCCCGGGGTGGGTCAGGTCCCGGGGGTTGCACCCGGAATAAGTAAACCCGGGGAGCGCCGTCGCGTTCCCCATGAAGAATCTTCGGGGGCCCGGGACCCCATTTCTGGGCCCTGGCAGGAGAGGCTAAGTCAGGGAAGATGGCACGGGCCCGTAACCCCATCTCCGGGCCCCGAAGTGAAGGAAGGCAGGGGGGAGTGCAGTCGCACACCCCCGAGGTCCGGTAGGATCGGCAGAAGTCACAGCGTCTGCCCGCCGGAGCGGGCAGACCAGAATGGAGGTGCCGGCTCCCGCGGCAGCACACGAGGGTGCTGGCCAGAAGGTAGGCCGGCGGGGGCAGCTGGGGGTGTGCTCCCCGGGCTGCCCTCCAAAGCTGCCGCACTGCGGGAGGCCCGGGTGGGACCGGGCCTCCCCGAAGAGAAGAGCGGCTGGGGTGGGCTCCCCAAGCCGAAAATCACTTACCGGTGGCCGCAGGGGTCCGGGTGGGACTGGACCCCCAACGATGGACCGACGCCGCAGGAGCAGCCGGGGGTGGGCTCCCCGTGCGGCAGTAATAGCTGGGGGTCCGGGTGGGACCGCCCCCCCATGAGGATCGGATGCGGCGTGAGTCCGCCAGCTTGGGCAGCGCGGCTCTCCCTGAGCAGCGGGGGAGCCGCTACTACGATATGCACGGTGCTGGAGCACCTCGCCCCATAATGCCTTGCAGGCCCGGACTGGCCTGCAAGGAAAAACGCTTGGTTCTCTGCTTGTGGGGGCCCCCAGGAGGACGGGGTCACCGCTGACGACCTAGCAAGGTGCAGGGGGAGCTGCAGGAGTAACGCAGTCTCCCCCAGCACGAAGATGAAAGTCCCCCCCCCCTAAGTCTCATGGGGACTTAAAAGTAACAACCCCTCAAGGGCTCAGCCAGCAATCAACTTTCTCCTGAGCTGGAACTTTAGTTCTACAGCTGGGGGATGCCTTAAGGATTGCCTCAATGTGTGGAAGGCTGTGCTGGGGATGTCTGGAGAAGGGCATCCCCTGGAGGTGAAGAGGTGCAACTGCACAAGAAGTGCATTTACCAATGTTATTTCTTTTAGAGGGACTGTAAGTCACATGTGTTATGTGAAGTACCTGCGTAAGGTGATGTCATAAGCAAAGTGGGGTTATGTTGCCAGCCATTCCTGCTAGGGTGTCTGGCTGTAAATGCTTAATCCTGTGATTTTACCTGTGATGCCTTTTAGAGGCTGTGATTGCAATGCATTACAACTGTTATCAGCTATGAAAAGTACCTCATTTAAAGTGGTGCCACAACATGTATTCTTGCTGCTGCGTTAGGTGAAGAACAACCCAGACTGTTAGCCCCTAAGATGTAGAGGAGTATACTATATGGTCAGTATGACATGTTCAGTCAGGGTTATGTGTCACTAGGGCAGGTGTGTCTATTTTAAATGCTTGTTGAGATAATGGGGTGGGTCGCCACTGGGATGGTGCCAGTGCGCAGGGCCCTCGCTCCAGGTTTTGTTCAACTAACCGCATTAGGGGGCAAGATGATGTGCATCCATGGGAGTGGTGGTACAAGACCCCACCCCCCTTTGGGAGGTGTGGAAATGTTATGCAAGGTCACAAAGTAATTCCAACAGCTTATGTATATTTGTAAATTGTTGCATAGTATTGAGTAGTGTGTGTGTTTAATAAATGTACTCTTACTTTTATAAAGCAAAGTACAGACTGGACAATCAATTAGTGAGTGTTATTTCTGCATACTTGTAATGGCCACTACTAGCCTACACCACCTCCCTTGAGTAAGCCTTAGACTGCTCTGCAACGCTACCCTCTGAGAGTCAAGCGCTACAATAGGGTGTTTGGTTCCCAGTGAAGGACAAATGTGACATGTTATTTGTGCAGGCCTCACAGATACTGCCTCGTTTTCCAACAAGGTCCAAAACCAACTTTAACATATTTCACAAAAAATAAAAATTTTCTAACATAAATTTAAAAAAATCTAATTTAAAAACTTACATCGATTATTTTGATGATTACCTTTAATAATATGAGTGTACCTTATCAATACCTTCCGAATACGACTAACAACAAAATCATACTACACCTGTATTGCACACATCATTGTATTATAATTGATAGACATAGATTTATCATTCTGAAACATCTGGAAATGACACAACTTTTCACGAATAATACTTAATTATTTTTTATAACTCTTTTATGATAAAGTCATCTGACAATACAATATGTTAAAAATGCATCTATAACGTCACTCAAGAAGAGTTGTTTTTTCAACAAGTATATAAACTGGAATTTGAATCTAAACTATCAACTGATTGGCTCAGTCATTTGCCTCCCATCTGCCATTTCCGGTTCATGCACCAGCAATCCAGTTTCATGAACCTTACTGTGAAAAGGAATTGCCGGAGCCATGTAGGAGCAAGCTGAACACACCCCAGAACCTCAGACAGGCTGAGGTACACCTCAGGGAGCAGCAAATACCCTTCCCTCAAGCCAGTTTTAAAACTCAAGGTTAGTGAACCGCATTGTGACTCTCGTCCTGGCTGCCATACCGTCAGCTAAGAACCTGCTGGGCTAAGCTAAATTCGATGTTCGTGTGGATGTTGGGGTAGGGGAACTGGATCCAAAGTGTGACTGGAAAATGCACCTTTAAGATCTATTGTCCATGAACAAAGAATTAGCCTAGTGAGCTCTGTGGATAGGTGCATGGGTGGGCTGAAGCGATTTCGGGCAGGGCGCAGCCCTGTGCCCAGAAGGCTATTGCCAGCAAGCACCCTGGGTAGTGGTTGTGCACTGGTCAGAACTGAAGCACAGCCTATGTGCTCAGACCCCACTGGATAAAGCTGAAGGCTTTTCCATGCTGGTGGATAGCGCTAGTAGTCATAAAGACTGGCTAAAGGCCAACCCCTGTACCCAGTACACAGTGTGTGTTGATGAGCAGCAGATGTCACGCAGTTACAAAATAAATAATTCAAGGCGCTATTGTTATTAACAGATGTTTGTCCACTAAGATCAGTAACTAGCCAGCATTAAAAAATATACTATCTTTATGAATACAAAGTTATTTTTAAAAAATCAGTTAGAGACCCATGATGGTCACGGTTCAGATTAGAAAAGCCCCTGAAATTCCACTGTTATGGTTAGTTATGCAACAATAAGACACCCCAATGTAGATCTAATGACCACATCGAGAACATCATAAACTGCATGATAAATTGCATTAAAGTTGCATGATTGTTGTCTTCATATATGATCATCAATGGCAGCATAGCACAAAATTGATGGACTGAAACAACTGAATCAATTCGTTGCACTGGTAATTATTCTTGGTGCTTTCTATTTCCTTGTTTTTATCTCCTCTCTACCACCACTGACTGGGGCTAACGCTAAACAAATCAGTCTTAGCACCATCCCAAAAAGGACAGATCAGCTTGAACTGCTAGCCTACAGCCCCTCTGAAAAGGAAGACAAGCTTTCGCAGTCATGTTCAGGCCTTGTTTTGCTTCATCAATGTGGTGCAGCCCAAGTCTCTAATGTGAGCCTGTGTGTATGTAAGCTGTATGCCGCTAACACTCGTTGACTATACAAAGCCTAAACCTATTGGCTGTCGTTTACGCATCAGCTATACAAAGCCTAAACCTATTGACTGTGTCGTTTACGCGTGGGCTATACAAAGCCTAAACCTATTGGCTGTGTCTTTGTTTGTTTATAATTTGATGTAGTATTAGACTATCTTAAGAGAGAGCCCCCCGTAGCTCATATGCCCACTTCACCCTGCACTCTCACATGCAGCTCCTAGCCTTCCAATGACCTCACACCCTGTGCCTCCCAAGTGGATGGCTTATCTAACGATTTCCCATCACGCTTCATCCTTCCATTGACCGCCAACCTATGCAGACCTACGTTCCTTGGCACTTAGCTTCAAGCTTAGCAAGTCCCACATGTATACATGAAATACATCGATCACACTGCCCCTGCACTATATATGGATATACATTCTGTATGTATGCATTTACTTATACAAAAAATGCATATATTAGACGACCACTATCACCACTAAGTGCCAAATATCTACCAATGTCAATTAGACACAACATTGGCAACGAGAGAATAACTACAATGTTGCCATCCATAATGTATGTAACTTGTTTAGACGACTGAAGTCCATACCGGTACTTCGAGCAGTATTGTTATAGAACAGAAATAGCAGCTCTGTGTGCCTGCACCGTTCTAAAAACTAATATAATTCACCCTCTCTCCGAGTAAAGGGTTTTTCTGAAAGTGAAGCATCTCTTTATGAAAGACTCAAGTGGTATCTAGAGTGGGATTTCTTCAGCAGCGAAAGAGATGATTCCTCGTAGCAAGAAAATTATTATGAAACGAATTCGAGTGAGGTGTAATGTGTCGTCGAAGATATTTTCTATCAATTTTAGTACGTTTTTATAGTGTATGGGAAGAGGCCTTCCCCAGCGGGTGCTTTGTTCAACAGTAAAGACACACAGCTTGCTTGTATGACTTCCGCCTCACTTACAAAGCACGTGCGCGTGCAGCTGCCTTAGGGGGGCCTATGAATCAACGCCATTGCTCGTCTAAACACTGTGCTAAATGGACCCCAACATTCGTCCGTCTACCCTCCAGTGTTATCCAACGTGTTGTGATCAGTCCTGAAAGCCTGTTTGACTTTACACAAATTCATATGCAACCTCTGCCGCTCCCATCTAAGCAGAAGTGCCAAATATAAAGGATAACCTGCCTGGGGGTGGAGGACACTCAAGACTTTGCTGGTTGATTGATTTGGTTAATTAGTCGGAGTAGTTAAGTAGGACATACTTTAAGGCTGTATTTCTGAGAGTGGAAAAGAAAATGTGGGGGGGGTGCACACATGTAGGAGTTTCAGGGTCAGGGTGACAGTGGTAGCAGCAGAAAGATATCTAGGAATAATTCTTAATAGACCTTATGACGTGTTCTATAATGCCACACTGAGGAACAGCGACTGTGGTTGTGCGAGATTGTCCTTTGTATTAGGTCTCGTATAGGATGTTTGACACTGGTGTGGCATCGTTGTAAGTAACGTGTGCAATCGGAAAATGTGTTTCCAAAGCATTCAGGGGCAGATTTACAAGCCCCTTGCGACACTTTTGCGCTGCCATTGCGTCACTTTTGTGATGCAGTGGTGGCGTAAAAAATGCGTCCAATTTACAACGTGACGCATCTAGGGAGATGCGTCACGTTGTAAAGCCCTGCGTCACATTATACCTGCGTCAAGTATAATGTATACAGGGTGGGCGTTCCCACGCGGGAAAGCCTCATAAAACTGACGCAGTGAAATCTACAAGATTTCACTGCGCCACTTCTAGGACGCCACTGCGTCAAAACCTTACGCCTGCTTGAAGCAGGTGTAAGGAGTGACGCAGTACAATAAGTATAGGCCTCAATGCAATAGGTCTCGCATTTATGCCACTTTAAGCTATTGGCATTGTAAATGACAATGCCTTTTATGTTTTAAAGACCAAAACATAAAAGGCATTCTAATTTACAATGCCAATACCTAAAACTTGCGTAAATGTCAGACCTATTGCATTGTACAACAAGCATTTCTACTTACCCATAGAAGTGAAATCTGCCTCCGAACGTGAGTGCTCACAGCTGCTGGTTGCCACGGAGATGCCTTCTTCCGGTTCCGACAGCTATGGGGTGGGGAGGATTGTTGTTGAATAAAAGGCTTGGGGCCGCCATTGGCTGCTTCTCCAGGGGAAAATAAGGTGTGCGGCCGCTATAATAAAAGTATGCCGTGCTTGCCAAATAAATAAGTAAATAATACATATAAAAAGGGGCAAGTTCAGAAGAAAATAAAGGTGTGTGGCTGCATGAAAATGGACCATGTCGTTAATTAAATAATAACTATTAAAGGCGCATGGCCGTTTGAAAGTGGACCGTGCCGTAAATTAAATAAATAAATAAGCGCAGCCGCTATAGTTGAAGTGGACCATGCTGTAAAGTAAATAAATACATCAATAATATAAAAGCGGGTGGGTGCTGCGATGTCTTGGGTGGAATATGGGAAGAGCATTAAAGAAGCAATGTCATGGGTGGAATAGGGGAAGAGCATTAAAGAAAAAAGTGCTCACCGATTTATAAAGCAGACCGTGTAACACCATCAATAAAAGGTTCAGTCGTTATGGGAGGTAACAAATGCAGACAAGGCGGTACCAAGGAGAGACTAACAAGCCTATTTACGAATCAGAAGCCAGCATTTACGAAGGACAATGACACAAGCCAGCGACAAATATGGGCTGAGAGTGGGCGGGGCTTCCAGTGCATACTCTAATATAGCATGCCTCGCAGAGCGAGCAGTACATGCGCGCTGCCGCTAGACTTGACCTAAAAAACACGTGGTTTATGGTACCTATTATAAGTGCTCAGCAAATATACTGCAATGTTATTATTGAACGCTCTACAGGGTATTCCTAATGTGATAAATGCCCTTTACCTTCATTATGTTTCCTTTGCTTTTGGTAGGGGATGCTTGACGTGCCCAAATATCTCATGTTAACGTGCTCTGGAATGTTTCTTAATGCTACAAAAAGTCAGTATTTCATGTGTGTTCCAAGTTTTGGAATCCCTCAGCCTGCGTAGTTGGGTCCTTCACCTTGACAAAGATGGGTGAAGTTTCTCAAATTTCTCCCATATTCACAGTGAGTGGTGTATTTCCCAGTGCATGGAATACATCCAGGTTATTTTTCAACCTGAATAGCACCATAACCATGAGCAGCAGGGCATCTGCCAAAAGGCTGAAAAGCTTTTTTTTTTAAAAAAATTTAAATAAATCATTTCAAACTTCGCACTTTTTCAGATTCTTGCAAATTTATAAAACAGTTGAGAGTCAGAAAAAAGTTCAACTTGCAAACCCCTAAGATTTTCCTCCTGCTCATCTAGAAGTTGTTTCCTATCTCATTCATTTGTTTCCTCCACTCGAAGATTACAATAATTTCACTCATCATCCACATCTTCTCGTTCATTCTTGGCCTAATTAGAACTTATGTTTGGCTTTCACTAATTGTCAAGCTGTCACAAGTCATGGTGAATGGCCCTGCAGATGCCAGCCATTATTGCTTAGTATGAGTTTTTATTGTCAGTGTGAACCAACCTATGTCAACTTATGGGTGAACATTGACATAAAAAAACACTACTTTTATGGCCTCAGGGGGTGTAGTGAGCCACTTGGCCACTGCGCTACAACGTTGCACACTGTACCACTCCTCCTGGTGCGCTCGCCCCGAGGAGATAAATAAAGGGGCGTTCGACCACTTGTGCTCTTCGCCCGTAAGCTGTAGCATTGTGTGTGTGTACTTATTTTCTGGGGAACCGAGTAGACCCCAATCTCGTGGGACCAGGCGTCACCCCCAGACCTGGCGCACCACAGGGGGGATGTGCCTTTTAGGTCATGCCTGGACCAGGGTTGCACCTAGGACTGGTTGTCCATATGATCTGTCTCTTCGCATGTGGTGCAGTGGAAAGACAGCATAGAGGCAGGTTAACAGTGCAAAGAGGACAGATAAGAGCAGCAACAATCAATTGCTTCCTGTACACTAGTGAACTCCTCAATGTATGTCCGAGTCCCTGCTGGACCCTTGATGACCTAAGTCAGGGCACGTCTTTCGTGGGTATTGGGGTAGGAGGGGGCGTGTCGCGGCTTGGCCCCAGTGACCCTGGAAAAGGTAGCCCCTGCGAGCCTCGTGTGTACAGGAAGCAATGTTGTTAAATTGTGCTGCAAGAACGGGGAGGTGAGCTGATGGTGAACAGCAAGGACAAGTAAAGACCAGGAGGTTCTTGGGGCACAAGCTTTCATTCCTTAAATCCTGCTTTAAAGTGGGTTTTCTTTGCAAATGAGCGCCCTATCAAATGTGCTCCCAAAGTGCTGCTTTATAGTTAATGAATTTCTCCTCTGTTAATGTGCTCGTCCCGAGTGAAAACCTACATTCTTGCCTAAACCCCACGGGGTTCAGGTGTATTTGTGGTGCAGTAGATCTGTCAATGTGTGCTGTTACTGCGACGTGACCACACTCTGATACCGCCAAGGAACATGCCTCCAATTGTGTCTAGTGGGTAAGGGAGGGGTCACACTCATGCACCTTTACAGAACAGGTCAAATAAACCAGCTCACAACAATATGCAAATGAAAGCCCTCTATCAGTTAATGTACGTAGAAAAGTGTAGCGTGGTGCAGGTATTTTCCCTCCATCTGTTATTTAAGCTGCAAGCCTGGGTGTTGTACCCGGATGTCTATAAGTATATCAAAGTGTTGCTTGCTGTGTGGTGAGTGAAGAAAGTTACAGCACCAGGAGGTGTCAGCAGGCACAGAAAGCTGGATAGAAAGAAGATCACATTGGACGTAGTGCACATAAGGACTGCTTTCAGGAACGAAAGGCGACAGTGATGGCGGCTCAGTGCCCACCCATGGGTGCCATCAACTACCGAGGATTACAGTGATGTTAGCAAATCTTGCACTGCCTGACTAGTGTACAGTTGGGGGCATATTCTCAAGGAGCTATCGCCGAGTTATCGGCACTTTAACTCATCCAAAGTCGCGCTAAATTTATCGCCCCATTCACAAGCTGGTGCTAACAGCCCATAACACCAGTTTTCCTGCGAAAGCAGTCGCAAAACAACATCGCCACAGATGACCCCGGCAACTAACGCTAATGAGATGCAGAGTAGGCGTTCCCGAGCAAAAAGCAGCGACAACACCACAACGCAACATTCTCAACGACCAGCCACATCGGCGATAGGAACACAAAACAGGCGATACAGCGCGTTACCAGCAGGAAATTAACACCTGCTCTGACCTGGTGCAAAGTCGGACGTCAACCTGCACAAGAAAAGGGAGCCAATCCCACAGCCAGACCTAAAGAACAACAGATGCCATGGAGCCACTCACCATGCACCCCGGAGCCCCGAGAGGGCAACAACACCCACCGCCACCACACCCAGGACCGCCACCCCCCCAACGGCCCCCCCGCCCCCCGGACCACCACAGAGGCAGCGCAGACAAAGACAGCGGACCTTCAGGAAATGCACCAGCCCCATAGACCTAACACCAGACAATGCCAATGCCCACTACAGGCCCAAAAGGACAACCATCCTTCGCATCCTGAACATCATTGCCCACAGGCTAACGGTACCAACACAGCGGACAACCAACATCCCTCCGCAGACAAAGCTGCTGGCTGTGCTGCACCTGTTGGGCTCTGGTATCCTCCCAAACAACAACCGTCCGAGTCGGAGGAGTCTCACAGCCAGCCCCATCCAAGTTCCTCACACCTGTCCTGGATGCCCTCACCAGCTAGGGACCCCAGCACCCATACGTCCCCCACAATGCGCAGGAACAGCTGGAGACCAAGCAAGGACTATACGCCATAGCTGGATCCCCGCCCGTGTCGGGGGCAATCGACTGAACACTTGTCCCCCTTGTGCCCCCTGCCAACACCGCACACAATTAGCGCAACAGAAAGCACACTCATCCCATCAACGTGCAGGCAATAGTGGACCACAGGGGGCTCCTCACCAATGTCATAGCCAACTACCCAGGCAGTGTGCATGATCCCTTCATCTTCCGACAGTCCAACATCAACCAGCGCTTCCAGGATGGCACCCATGGGAATGCACTGCTCGTTGGTAAGTACCAAATGAACACACCACACACTTCAACCCCACAATCATGCAACTCACAACTCTGGCACTGCACAAGTCACAAAATCACATACAACATGCCAAACAACATGCCCCCCCCACCAGACACGACAGCACAACTTACTGTGGCAACCTTGGTTAGCCATGTACATGAGCCATCAACGGCATGGCACCTCAGCCACACAATACCGGAATGTGGGGAGAGGTGGGAACCAGGCATGTGCGAAGGAGGCAAGTGACCCATGAATGAGAATGTACACATTGCCAAGTGTGGCGGAGATGAGCTGGACAGACTGCAGTATGCAGACCACAGACATAGCCATGTCTACATGCACTGCTGGTGTTTGGAGTGAAGTGGACAGTGGACGCAACCATGTCTCCCCAGCCATTGGGGAAGATCGCGGAAATGTAGCTTGTGACGCCCCCCCCTGTAAGCGTGTGCGGAGTGGGCTGCCCCGGAGGACGCCAGGCAAGCGTAAGGGTGTGAATAAAAAGCACGTAGCTCTGGGCGTGGTTCTCTTCCGGAATGCCCAACGTGTCTGCCAGGGTGGCGCCTCCCACCCCGCCACGAGGCCGACGCCGTGAGCGGTGTGGCCTGCGATCCTGTGCGCCTGCTGCACCCCGGGCCGCTGGTCCCCGAACCCGTCATGCCCGCCCCTGTGCAGCCAGGCCTCATTGCTCACCTGCTGACACCGGCGTGTGTCGAAGAGTGCCCACCACGTGCCGGCGCAAGCTCCAAGCCTGCGACCTTGGCAGCCTCCTCAGACCATCACGGCCTCCGTGACACAGGCCCACTTTACTCCTTTCTCGTTGACGTACTCCACCGCTGCCTCCGGCCTACACTACGGTCAAGTAGGTCACACATGTGGAACTGAGTCTTGTTTTCTGCATGGCGGAGTTCATATCAATGTACGCAAGGAGACAAGTAAGAGGAAGACGCGGTTCAGTCCGGAGGAGAAAAGGATCATCGTTACGGAGGTGATCGAACACTGCCGACAACTGCTCTGGTGTCACTAACTCTGTGCATCGCGGGCCAACGACACGTGGCTGTGGGCCCCTGCTGGCCAGTGCCTCGGGCCTACACTGCGGTCAAGTAGGTCACACATCTGGAACTGAGTCTTGATTACACAATGGCTGAGTACACATATCAATGCTGAGTTTAACTCACTATACTCCCTTCGATGTGGTGACACAAAGTATGTGCATGGCATCCCAACCACACATGTCTGTGGGCCCTTGATCACTACGCCTTCGGCCTACACTGCGGTCGAGTAGGTCACACATTGGGAATTCAGTCATGATTCATTTATGGCAGACTTCATATCATTGTACTGGCCTCATCGCAGACTGCATCCCCTTTCAGCTCCGGTGCCACTAAGTCTGTTCCCGGACATCCATGGACACTTTCTGGTTGAACTTTGGTGGCGACTGAGTCTATGGACTGGAGGTTGTCTTCATCATCATGTCGGTGATACTGACTTTGTGACAAAAACGAGGCTGTAGCATTCCACTCCTCCATTTTCCGCTTCCAGCCGGCTTCTGCCCTCTGCATCATGCCCTGGAGGACACCTTCCACTGTCCCCCGCAAACCTCCGCTACATTCACCTTCGACATTGATGAGGACCTGCTCACCTCGCGTGGCCCTATCTCACTGCACCGCAAGTCACCGTGCCGTGGCGGTGTGCCTGTGCCGGCCGCAGTGCATCCGGGGCCACTAACTCTGTGCAGCTTAAGTCATGGCCCCTGTCTGATAGCATATTGGATGACCTCTGGGTCGATGGACTGGGGGTCATCAAGGCCATGTGTCTGTGGCCCTGCGCTGTCCGCTGCCTCCGGCCTCAACTGCGGTCAACCTGGGCTCACACATCAAATCGAATCCTGACCTGCCCGGACGTCGCATCACCGCAGGATGCACACGCCACCACCGCCAGGATCAACTCCAAACAACAGGTGCCAGAGTCGGAAGTGTCTTACTGCCGGACTATCAGAGTTGCTCACACCTGTCGTGTGTGCCATCATCAGCTTGATACCCTGCTCAGCTCTTCAGGTGCCACTGACTCAATGCACCACAAATCATGGACCATTCTGCTTGCATGTTGGGTGCACACTGTACTTTCTCCGGCTACCACCATGATGCTTCACAGTTGTTTCTGTTATGCTGGTGTTTCTGTTTCCGCTTTTATTGTGATCACTGTTCAAGTTGTTGCCAGCATCAACGACTCCATGAGGGCTGGCTTACACTCACCCCACACACATCCAGCACATGCGTCACTGTACATGTGACCATGCCAATAAAGGTGTCGAGCGCACGTGCCCGTAGCCATTTCAACGAACTATCTGAGTGTGTCCATGTGCTCATGATGTATGCATTAGGGCCCTGGACCCTACAACATTACATTGTGCCGTGTACAGAGGATGCAGCCCTGTCACCGCAGGCAACGGGTGAGACATTGCACATGTAGCTTTGTCGTCCCCCACTCAATACGTAAGAGGAGTGACCTGGGCCGGCGTACGCCAGTCCAGCGTGGGGGTGTGGATGATTATCCCGTGGCTCTGGGTGTGGTTCAGTACTGGAAATGTGCAAAGGCATGTGTCTCTGTCGCAGTGTGGGTCTCCGTTGGGGAGTGTAGGTGGTCCCTGATGGGACTTGGACACCCACGTATGTGATCTAGTCCGTCTTCCATGAGGTAGTACCCCACCCGCACCTGTTCGGCCAGCCCCTTCTGGCAGTCTGACACCTGGCCTTGGAATGGGATGTGTGCTTAGGTGGGCTGCTGGGAGCCAGCCGGGGTGATGGGTGCGTCCAGCTGTGTTGTCCGTGCAGGGGGTGGTGTATCCTCGATGCAGCGGTGCTGCCCAGCTCCTGGAGCTCTATTGCCTGGGATGTCCATGGACTGTTGTGGGGCGTCGGTGTCGGAAGTGTGGAGGTCCTCTTCAGCATCACTGATGGGTTGTCAGGTCTGCTCTGCTGGGGGTGTTGTTTGTCCCTCTGCAATGTGAAGGGGAGATGCTTGTTGACATTGTGTTGGCATGTATGTTGACGCATTGTTCGAGTTTACATACAGACTGCATGACAATGTACATTGTGACTGTTTGGGAGGGGCGGACTATTTGATGCGTGATAGTGGACATTTGGACTACATGAGGTGGGTGATGTTGTACACGTACATTTTCATCTCACAGTTTCCTGCTATGTCAGATGTGATTGGCCATTTTCTATGCACAGGCGGACCCAGTTGTGTCCTCTGTTCTGCAGTGTAAGTGTTGCACTGTGTCCCACATTGTCATCCATGTGGATGTGCTGTGATTGCTATGTGTGTGTGCTGCATTGTGTGAGAGTCGCACCTGCAGCTGTGATTTTGCTGCCCCTTATCCCTTGGAGGCGTGTGCCTTTGGCTTTCGTGCTTTTGAGGTGCTGTGATGTTGGCGACTTGGGTCATTTGTGCTCTTGGAAGGTTTTTGTACTCTTGTGCATTGTTTGTCTGCAGATGTTTTGTTGAAGTCAGTGGTTGTTTGTGCACGTGGATGTGTCAGAGTGTGACCTGCTCCTTCCGGATGTGGTCCACAATCAGCCACCTCAGTCTCGTGGCGTGCACAGTGTCATGGTGATTGTACTCCGGCCATGCTGCTTGTCATGTGGTGTCACTTGCGTTGTCAGTGTGGCTCTCGCATACGCATCTTTGCTGAGTTTCGCACTGGTGCATGTGTGTGTTGTGGAATTGGTGTTGTGTGGGGTGGGACCCCTTCGGGCACATGGTGTACGGGGGCCTACTTGATGTTTGTATGTGTGCTGCAGTGTGCCACGGGGATCAGAGACATGACCAAGGGTCGTTGTGGGTGTGCGGTGTGCTACACGTCGTTGTGCATTTTTGCCATTGTGCCCGTCCACCCAGTCCCTGTTCGTTACTCACCCTGTTGATGTTGTGTCAGGTCATGGTGAGCAGGGTCCGGACTCCAGACTTCTTGCACCGTCTCCACAGTAATGACTGTGGCCACCATTTGCTCCAGCTCCTCCTGTGGCGCAGGACTCCCACCTCCATTTGCCGTTGCCACCCTTCCTGTTGGCAGTGGGTTTCTGCTTGGTTTGGCTTTTGACATCGTGCCAGCGCATCTTGGCCGCCTCGGCACTCCGACTGCATTCACGATGGGATGGCATTTTTCTGTCTGTATTGCCAATGACACAGTGGTGGTGACGGACAGTTGTTGTTGGTGCTCTGTCACCTCCGTGACGATGATCGGGTTTTCCTGTGGACTGTACCCCGTCTTCCTCTTCCTCTTCTCCTTGGACTTCCCCGACCCCGAGGTTCCTTGCTGGTGGTCTGTGGGGCTTGTGGGGTTCGTGTTGACCTGGGCACTGGTTCCAGTAGCATCCATGTTGCTGCGCAGTTTGATTTGTTTATGGTGTGTTTTTCTTGTTCAGCTTTTATGGTGCATTTTCCCGCCAGATGCGTGGGGATTGTAGGACTATCGGTGGTTGTCCCTGGTTTTTTTTTCGAGGTTGGCCTCATCGCAACTTTATTCGCGTTGGTGTTTCGCATTTTTTCGGCGCTGCGTTATTTTTAACGCGGTTATTTGACGCGTTATCGTGGGACTATCGCATGGTGACGCCAGGTTGAGAATGCTACGTTAACACAGCGTTGTTTTCCCACGATGGACTGCGATGTGCAAAGTTGCGTTAAGCTAAACTTGCAGTGGTTATCACACGTTCTTGTGAATATGCCCCTAGGTGTATTCGCAAGATGCAAAGGACAAATTTATCATGACTACAGACATGTTTGTGTGGTGATGTCTAATTGCCCTGTACAAATTTAACCTCTTCTGCTCTGATTTTATTATTGACTATTCAAAACCATTGTCTGTAGCACCAACCTGCAGCAGTAATGATGTCTTAAGCATTAAGTAGGATATGTTCTGGAGTGGCAGTTTTGTCTGCATAGACTGGGAAAGTAGTCCATTGAAAGAGAGGCATGGTGTAACCAGTCCAATGTGCAATAATGAGTTGTGGACATCGCGTTTCAGACGGGTGAGTTGGTGGAGTCTCAATACCGAGATGGGGGCTGCATAACACACTATGGATCTGGCACCAATTGACCACTGTAGAAGTGACACCTTTGCACCTATCAGTGGCTTTTGCTTTGTAGGCGCTGCTATTTTAAAGTGACTACAAGCATACCTGTGCTTGTGTGAGATTCTACTTCATGACACAGATTTAACCTCTTCTGATCAGCTTTCAAAATGTGTTGACAATTTCGAAGCATTGTGCTTTGCAAGGACCTACAGTGAGGATTTTTTTTAGTTGGTATAGGATTGTCTGGCTTGTGTGGTCGCAGCCTGCGGAGTCAGCCCATTAATAGAAGTGGAACGAATGGACTGTTTGATGTGCATAATGTATGAGCAAACTGGATTAAGCCTCACTCTTTCTCCCTCTCAGTTAAATCCAGCTACTTTTGAGAGTATCGGCCTTAATGAAGAAAAGACTGCAGGCAGTTTAATAGTCAAACGGGTTTATTTGCGGAAAAACACATCAAACAGCAGACAAAGCATTTCAAGTGTACATTTAAAGTACAGAGAAGTAAAAAGTGAAACAGAAATAACAAATGCAAGACAAACACTTTAAAGTGCACCCTCTCGTCTTAGTCTTTACTCTAAATCCCCCAGAACTATTTCAAGAACTCATAAAATGTAAACATTTGCCGTATTAAAACTTAATCCTACTCACCCCTTGTCTATATGTCGAAAACTACTCCCACTCATGTGTAACCATTCCAAGAAAACTCACCTCGTTCTTTGCAAAGAAATCAATCAGAAGTGTCCCTACTTTTATTGTGGAAAAGAAAAGGTTGTCTATCTCCTGGCTCACTTTCTCCCCCTTAATTGTTTTTCGAATAACAACGTGTGTTTGTGGCATTCCCAGAATCTATACTTTAGCCATAGGGGGTTGTGCCCCTTTGCTTCAGAGCCATATAGGAAGGGCACATCATTAATAAATGCTCACTGATGTCCCTCTGTGCTATTTTGTCTGCAGAGTACCAGGCCTTCATTTGTGCAGGTGGTTGGCAGTAGAGGGTACTGGCTGACATTTCTTTGTAGGCTGGGACTTAATTATCATCTTTTGTTTTCACCAATAGCAAGAAAACAAAGGCGAGGTGTTTGCACAAAATATCAGAGAAAAAATATTGTGGGGACAAAATTTCGTGTCAAGAATATTGAGGGCAAAAATATTGCGAAGGTACATTTCTATGGGTAAGTATACATTATACTATGCTTAATTTCACATATTATATATATAACATAACGTGTATTTGTAAAGCGCACGTTCACCCGGAGGCATTGTGGCGCGGAATAATAGATGTTTATTGTTACCCAACTCAATGGTACTCATTTTATCGACCTCTGATGGATAAAAGGCCGATTGGACCCACCAGGATTTGAACCTGTGACCATGAAGTCGAACACAGGACCCTGCAGTGGACGCATTAGTCCACTGCGCCACCAGACCCGGGTATACATATATGTCTTCAGGGTTTGTATATGTGGAGTGAAGAATAGTAAATCTTAGCATACCTCATTGCTCTTAACTTCTTGATATTTTATTCCTCTATATTTTTGACCTGATATTCTGTCCACACTGTATTTGTTTCCTTGATATTCTGTCAGACAACCACACATGCAAGAGTTGGATAAAGAGATCGAAAGTGATATGAAGTGGAAGAAAAGGCATGAGGTGGAACTAAGACTAGATAACCTCAGCATTCAGCAAGACGGCCATTTGCAAGCTCCAGTGGCGAGCTCCTAAAAAGCACTTTAGGCCCCTATACTTATTTATTAATAAATGAAGCACTGCAGAGTAACCTTGGTCTCCCCAACCTTTGATCTTGGAAGAGCAAAAGTTCAATTTAGGGTTTTGTGAGGAGCCCTTGTAGCCACCAGTTCAATCAAATCAAATTAAGTCTCAAGCTAGTAATCATTCTCTATAGCTCCTAAAATAGCTACAAATGTAGTTGCTTCCCTAATATGCAATGCACTACCTTGATCAGCCACACCGGCTCCTCCTAGAAAGCCATCAGACGCAAGTCCATAAAGTTTTCTCTTGCTCATTAGACCATTCAGACAGTAACCAGGGTTATGCAGATCAGCCTTGGTACTGCTATATTGGGAGCAGTCCAGCCCAAACTACCTGTCCACATCCTCTTTGAATGTTATGTTATTAAGTTTATATAGCGCTCGATTACCAAGAGTGTCTTGGCGCTGCCTTGTGCAAAGGAACCATAGTGTAAAAGATTTACCTAGCTAGGCTAGAGATTAAAAAGCCATGTTTTCAAGGCCTTTCTGAATTGCAGGAGATTTTCAGAACATTTGAGGTGGAGGGGAAGAGAGTTCCACAGTTTAGTTGTACCCAAAACAAAACTTTTACTACCCCCAAAAGATTTCCTAAACTTGGGGATAATCAAGTTCTTTAAAGTCAGGGAGCAAAGAGCTCTAGGCGGGGTGTACCAATGAAATATTTGAATAAAGTATTTCAGTCCAATGTTGTGTAAAGCCTTAAAGGCGATACACACTACTTTGAAAGCAATTCTTTTCTTTATAGGAAGCCAATGGAGTTTGTGTAATGCCATGGAGGCAGAGTGATGTTTGGGAACATTGAAAACAGCCGTGTTGCCACATTTTGTAAGATTTGGAGTTTGGCCAGAAGATTTTGTTGCATATTAATGTATAGTCCATTGCAATAATCAAGTTCAGATAAAATCAAAGCTGCCACAACTGATTTTTTGAGATTGAGAGGGATGTAAGGAAGGATTTTCCTGATGATCTTTAAAAGATAAAAAACAGAGGAAGCAATTTGATTTAACTGATTTGCAAATGTGTGTTTTTTTATCAAAGATGACCCCAAGGTTCCTGACCTTGTCTACTGGTGTGGGTGGAGGGCCAAGCTCTTATGGCCACCAGTCAGAAGACCAGAGGCTGGATTTGTTACAGAAAAAAAGAATCACAGTTTTTCCGGAATTAAGTTGAAGGCAGTTCTCAACCATCAATTATTTATGCTTACCATACAGGTCCTAAATTGTAAGGTGGTGTGAGAAGGGTTGCCAGATAATGAGACAATAATTTGTGTACTGTTTGCATACGATACCACGGACAAACCAAATGATTTGATAAGTTTAGCTAATGGAGTAATGTACAAATTAAATAAAGTGGGGGTGAGAAAAGCCCCCTGTGGGACCCCACAAGGAAGAAAAAAGGAATTGGGATCTAAGGCAATTTGTTGTTCCCTGACGGAGAGAAAAGAGGCAAGAAGTGTAAGGGCTGAATCGCTAATGCCCAGCGTGTATAAATGACCAATGAGGATGCTATGATTGATGATGTTGAACGCTGCTGAGAGATCTAAAAGAATAAGGACAGCATTGTCACCTTTGTCAATGATAGTTCTTAGTCTTTCAGTTGCCACTATAAGGCCTGCTTCGGTGCTATGTTGGTTACGGAAGCCGAACTGAGAGGAAACGAGCAAGTGGTTCTCATTAATAAAGGTGGATGGTTGTAAGTTCAATGCTTTGTCAAGGATTTTTGCTGGGAGAGGAAGCCGGGATATGTGGCGATAGTTGTTGGGGGTCTAAGAACGAGACCATTCTTTTTTAATAGGAGGGAGAATAGATGTTTTTCCAGACATTAGGAAAAATCCCTGTCTGGATGATTTCATTAAAGATAGGTGTCAAATCTGTAGTGATGATCTCTGCAACTTGGTGAAGAAATTTTGGAGTGCATGGGTCATCGGGTGATGCTGATTTGGAGCTAGACACTAGTTTAAGAACTTGATCCGAGCAGAGGGGGAAAAAGTTGGAGAGAAGCCGTTGGTGATCATTTGAGATAACATGGTAGCGGTTATCTGTATATTGTAAAGTACTAGCAGAAAATGCTTAGAAGACATTTAGTACTTTTGATTGGAAAGGGGATGCAAGTAAATCGCAAAAAGACTGGCTTACATTGGAGTTATCACTGTCCGCAGAATTAGAAATAGTTTTTATGGTTTTAAATAATTCCTTTGTAGAATTTTGTGCAGTTTCAATTTTGAGACTATAGTAGGAGGATTTTTCTTCAAAAATCATTGTTTTGTAGTCTTGAAGGGCTTTTTTTATACATATCTTTGTCAGCTTCGTTATAATGAAGTCTCCATGTATATTATAATTTGGAACAAAGTATTTTTTGTGTCTTAAGTTTCTGGCCGTACCAGGGTTCAGATGGTGTTTTCCTACAATTTGTAGGGGGAATGGCTGGGGCTAGAAGGTTTGTGGCATCAACTTGCCAAGTATGGTAGTTGGTGGGCATGATATATGGATCTTTTGAAAGAGATGAAATGGATACTAGCAGGGTATTGCTAAAATTAGCAGAATCTAGTTTATGCCGTGGTCTTTTCATTTTAGTGAAAGGAGAAGAAACCGATGTTGGTTGGGGGCACCTGAGAGTGATGTCAAATATAAGGGCAGAATGTTCAGACCAGGCTAGTGGTAAAGTCTGGTAAAAAGAGAGGGGGGAATAATCTGTAAAAATTCCATCCAAAGTGTGCCCTGCTGTATGAGAAGAAGGTTAACATTCTGCTTAAGACTAAAATTCAACATAATATCCATAAGAAGATTGGAATCTTTATCAGATGCATTCTCCAAACAGAAATTGAAGTTTCCCAAAAGAGTGAAATTATTGGCATTAAATCTAGTTTCAAAACAAGAACCACTAAATTAAATGAAGTGGGCTCTTGTGGTTGGAGGACGATATAAAAGGATCCCATTAAAAACATTATTACCATTCAGTTTTATTTTTAAAGCAAGGGCTTCACACTCGTTATACTGAGGGAGCGGAGTGCAGTTAGTGGAATAGATATTCTTATGGATAATCGATTACCGCCTCCTCTACGAATTGGACAGTCATGTCTAATGATAGAGAATCCAGAAGGAATGCCCGTTACGAGATCTGGACCCGATGAAGGGCTGGTCCAGGTTTCTGTTATGAAAGCTATATCAATTAATTGATCGTTGATAAGCTCTTTAAGTTCCAGGCCATTTTGGACTAATGATCTCGAGTTAATAAGGGTACACTTGATAGGACTGGGGAAACAGTTTTGAGAGGCTTATGATTCTGCAGGGTCTTTATTTTAGTGTTACTAAGGGAAAGATTGCAAGATGGACAAACCATAGTGGTACGGCAATCCGATGGATAAAGAATGGTACAGGAAGAAGACTTACCATAGCCTTGGTAGGAGAGTAAATCACTTCTAGAATAGGCTAATGGGTCCGTGGGGCCTGGGGCCAAACGAGCAGGGATCACAAGCAATCTCAGATTTTAGCATATTTGAGCCTCATAAGAGGTAAGTGGTTTGAGTCCTGTGGCACAGTGAGCATGGGATCCACTTCTGGGTAGACCCACCTCACTTAGGGCATCACACTGGAAAAAACAAAAAAGTTATGGATGGAGTGCTTGAATTAATCTCAGCTGCTAGTAATTACTCAGAGTGACATCCTAATCCATTGTTTTTTGTCTACCATGCCATGGTCACACTGCCAAGTCAGACAGGAACATGTCATATACACATCAGCAATGGTCCTACTCCAAAAGGGACAGCCCAGGTCCACTCTAACCAGGAACAAGTAACCCCAGCCCGTTTCAGTCTGTTTAATAACTGATCCCGCATTTCCAACAGGAAGTTATCAGTCTGTTTAACTGGTACCACTCCTGTTAAAATAGAAATACAACAAAAACAGATTCAGAATATATGTCCTATAATATCACAGAATTATTTTATAAAATGATGTATTGAAAGGGGTCTACCCCTCTCTCTTTTCCCCTCTTCTCCTTCTTTGTCTCTCTATTCTTTCTCTTGGTGTCTCTTTCTCAAGCTCTCTGTCCCTCTTTTTCACACAATTTCTTTTCATCTCTGTCTTATACTTTCTTACTCTCTCATAAGCATGTGACATTAATTAAGCCCCCCCAATGTGTCCAACTCACTAAGTAAATTTGACCTATGTTCCTTGGAGCAAGTGGAAAGGAGGTTATCACATGCCAAATCTGGATCCCCTCTTCATCCATGTCCCCCTAGGATAACACTCAGTCTAAAATAAACTCCCTTTGGGATACCTCAATTGTATACCATGATAGTACCACACCACATTGAACATCAAACCATCACCGAATTTGTATCACAGTAGCCAGAAAGTCCAATATGGAAATATTTATTTGGTTGGTTTAAAAACGTATTTTCTTTTTTATATTTCAATAATCACTTAAAAGTTAAAATACAATTACATCAAAGATCACAATATAAAATCACATATATAGAAAAAAGTGCAAATCGATCAGTACAATTTCAAGGACAATCATAAACAACAATTCAACATTTAATCATATTTGTTATCCTTTCCATACATCCAAAAACAATTCATATGATTCACAAAACTTTCATTTCAAGCAGACCAAGAAGCGACGCATTTCGGAGGTATATACAGGTCCAACCTCCTTCTTTAGGCTTTATTACTAATGTCTCCCAGCACTTTTGTCACAAATTAGACAGATTGGCTGTCATCACGGGGAATATTTTCCTCCCGACACTGTTCTTCATAGGTGTTAAACTACAGAAATATATAGAGGGGACAATTCACCACTCTTATGCGATCCAGTATAGTGACAATAAATAAATGTCACGATGTGTTCCTGCACTTCCCTTCACTTCTAAATCATGCGAGGGGATTATTCCATTGATGACATGCGGAAAGATAGTGTATAAAACCCCCAACGGCGGTGTTCTTGATAAGATGATCACACACAATTTATTCTGTTGAATCAGATCAGCTTTTTAATTCACATAAGTAGATTTTTATATCGTTGCTGCTACACTTGTTTTGATGAGGAGAACTGAGCACTTTTGGAGATTTCTTAATCCCGACACTTGGGCCACAAACACCTAACCTTTGGTGAAAAACGAGTGTCGCAGCAACGATATAAAAATCTATACAAATTCGGTGATGGTTTGATGTTGAATGTGGTGTGGTACTATCATGGTATGCAATTGAAGTATCCCAAAGGGAGTTTATTTTAGACTGTCATTTTGGTGTCCTGTCCCTTTGGTGAGTTGGACCCCTCTCTTTTTTTGAGAGCCCCTAGGATAACAACCAGTCTGACCCGGGTGATTGCTCTAGCTGTAAGGGAGCTTTTCAATCTCTCATTAACAACAGCCAAGCTACCAGCCAGCTGGAAATGTGCACAAGAGAGGCCCATACTGAAGAAACCAATTTCTTTACTACCATCACTGGCCAAAATGTTAGAAGGGTTTGTCAACTCCCAATTGTCATCTTTTCTGGAAAAACATAGCATTTTAGATAATTCACAGTCAGGTTTCAGAGCATCCCATAGTACAGAGACAGCCTTGATTGTAGTTTCAGATCACATTAGACTTTCTCTCAATGATGGGACTGCGATTATGCCGGTCCTTCTGGACTTGTCTGCAGTGTTTGTTACGGTCTCTCATTCCATTCTTGTTCAGAGGCTGTATGAGGCTCACATATGTGTTAGTGCCTTGCTCTGGCTCATGGATTTATTTAGACAACTGAACTCCAAACATCTGCCTTGACTTCTTTAGGTCTAAAACCTTAAATATCAGCAAAGGAGTTCCACAGGGTACCTGCTTGAGCCCAACGCTATTTAACATTTACATGCTGCCTCTAGCACAGATAGTGAGAACGTATGGGTTTGAGATTGTTTCTTTCGCGGATGATTCTCAATTGCTTATTTCCTTTGGACCTGATTCCAGGAAAGTTCAGTCATAGTTCTCCCACTGTGTGTGTGATATTGCAACATGGCTGACCAATAATTGTCTCCAGCCGATCTGAGAAACAAAATGGAGATTCTACTTTTTGGAAAAGCCCTAGAAATCTGGTCGGCTGACTGGTGGCCATCTGAGCTTGGCCCTGCCCCATCCCCAAGCAGGTAGTAAAAAATCTAGGGGTCAAAATCGATCAGTCTTTATCAATGAAAGCCCAGGTGGATTCTACATGTGGTACCTGATATGCCACTATGCAGCTTTTAAGGAAGATTTTTACATGGCTCCCCCTTAGAAATAGAAAGTCGTTACTCCAAGCTCTTGTCACCAGTTGCCTGGACTATGGTAATGCACTTCTTAGAGCAGCCAAGGGTCCCTTTGTATTAAAACTCCAAGTGGTGCAGAATACTGCTGCCTGGTTAATCTGCAACTTGCCTCGCTGTACTTCTATGGCCCCTATTCTAAGAGACCTGCATTGGCTGGCCATATAAAAACGCATATTCTTTAGGATATGTTGCTTGACACAGAAAGCCCTAATCAAAGCCTTACCCACTTATCTGCATTCCAAGCTTTGCCTGTATCAGCCGTCGTGGGCCCTAAGATCTTCGAATAAATATTTTCAAAAAATGCCTTGCAATCGCACGGTCAGATTTGGCGGTAGATCATTTTCTTACCTGGCGCCACTTTTCTGGAATAAACTTTCCGTGTCCATTCGGTTATGTGAGGATCATGCTAAGTTCAAAAAGCTATTAAAACATGGCTTTTTAACATGCACAGTACTTGTTTCAAAGTCACAGGAGCCTGGGCTGCTCTCGCCGACTGAGGCCAGGGCTACATTGCTCCTTCCCACCTGCATCGGGCTGCAGGGAGAGGTCACAGTGGCTTTACCCTGGCCCAGTCAATGTTGCTGCTTTGATACTACTCCAGCCGCTGTTGAGCAGATGCACACTCTCCTGATGGTAAAAGTGGAGCAGTCCAGTGGGGATGAGGAGTCGTCCTGAGCAAATATTCCCCTGATTGAGGATGAGATCCTCTGTGAGTGCCAAGCTCTTTAGAGGTGTCACATACTTTTTATGGTGACTGCTGACTGCGATTAGGAGTCTTTTTGGTGCCAGGTTTTGGAGGCACTTTGGAGATGTCTTGATGCACCGCTGGTTGTGTTAGTGAAGTTTCTCTGTGCCAAGTCATCTAGGCACATTGATAATGTGTCGATGAAACCAAAGGCTGTGATTGTGACATACCAAAGATCCCCATCATCACAGGCGCTCCAACTTCTTAATGAGTATAATACTCTGCTCTGGGCATGCTATAGAGGTACCATGGCACACGGCCTCAGTGCAAGAACTGGTGACACCAATTTTTATCTGAACCACAATGAGTGGATCTTACAAGATTTCCGTCCAGCTCCTCAAGGCCCACACTTCTATGCAGTCTTCCTGTTGTGCAGGGACACCTCCAGCATCCCTCCTCAACAGTGAGCATGAGACTTCCCTTGAGAAGATTGCAGACAGCTACTCCAAGCAGGATGCAGACTTGCCCAGCTTTGCAGTTCTGAACCTGCAAGGAAAATGTGCAGAATTGTGGATTCTTGTGGTCCAGCTCTGGGACTGCATACAGGCAGACCTTGGTTTTCGCTTATTCCTCCCAGGGCTGGGTTAGAGCTCGATGTCAGGGGCATCCAAAACAAAGGCACAAAAGAGAGGCTTCCTCTATCAACTACCATGTAACCTGTTTCTGATAACACCTCTCATGGAAGAATGAAGCAGGAAAGAGGCAAGGTGTTATTAAGAGACCACCTGTCTCCTCTACTCCAAACCCTAGAGTGTAGTTGTGAG
The DNA here is from genome assembly GCA_963921515.1 of Calotriton arnoldi. NCBI lineage: Eukaryota > Metazoa > Chordata > Amphibia > Caudata > Salamandridae > Calotriton > Calotriton arnoldi. The sequence goes on from CAWUFW010013187.1 coordinate 377,088, forward strand.
AAGTTGGCCTGGTATATGCTGTTCACTAGTTAAAGTGGACACCTTGCACCAGTACAATTCGACTCTTATGGTAGGTAGGTTTAAGACAACCTTTATGGAAAGCTATCCTAGTGGTAGCTGTGGAGAGCAGCCTTCAGGCTAAGTCTTGGAGGAATGTAAAGCAGCTTGTTTTACCACACAATCTCTTGAATCACCAAATGAAAAGACACCACACCGGTATATATATCAAATATATATGTATTTATTACTAAACATCTCTCTACTAATCTCTTTATGAGATTAGAAGTCAGGAACATATGCACAAATCAACGTTTCACAATAAATTAAGCACAAATATGGCTGGGGCCCTAGGGGCGTACCAGACCATATACTAAAAAAGAGACTTAAGAACAACGACTTGCAAAGGGACAAGGCCCATGGCCTTCAGAAGTGTTGGGGCCTCACGAAACCACCCAAGGCAGGTAAGTAAAGGACCCACGGGGGACGCGGGACGCGTGCAGTGCGTGAACACAGGCGCGGATTGCCGTAGACTTCAATGGGGTAAGTCGCGGTTAGAAATTAAGAGTTTAAGGGCACTTCGGGAGTAGCTACAAGCAAGTCACTTACAGGGTAAGTAGTTCTAGGGCCAACACCCACAGGAGCACCGTAGTGCTGGAGTTACCTCACCCAGGGAAGCCGGGTGCATAGGTGTTTTTTGGTGTCGGGTCGCGGCGTCGTTTTCAATGGGAGCCAATGAAGACTTGCTGCTTGTGAAGTCCGAAGAAGTGTCCGGTGGAATCCAAGCCTGGATTTGGAAGAAGGAAGACCTGAAAGCAGAGGGGACAGTGTTCAAAGTCACTGGGCAGTGACCCGGGGCAAGGAAGATGAATGCCCGCCGTCGTCGGCAGATTCAGGTCATTCACGGGTGTCTTGACTCTTCGGCCACGAGGTCCAGGAGGTGTTGACGACAACCAGGAGCTGGATTCGGCATGGCCCATAAAGTTTGCAGCTGACTGCCATGTCGGTAACCCGATTGGAGCCAACAAGCCTTGGTAGCAGCAAGTCTTGTGGAAAGTGTAAAAAGTCAATGGTGCAGACCAGCAAGGTCTGGGGAACTCACCCAGTGAGGGTAAGTTAGGGCAGGCCTGGAGCAACCAGGGGAGCTCTTTGGTTCTGTAGAAAAGTCTTCAGGGGACCCACAAGCCGGCTGGCAAGGGATTGCAAAGACGCCTCGGGAGGATTCCTTCAACAGGGGCCCACGGTCACTCGGGATGGGGTAGGCCTCTGATCTTCGGAGGGGTTATTGCTAGAGGCTGGGACCACACGTGGTCCAAAGCACAGGTTCGTACAACGTTGTGAAGGGGTTGCACTTGACAATAGTGCACGGTACTCAGGGACTGCGGTTCCTTGTCACTCTAGGGGTCCACTGGCCTCAGCTTCGCTGGGGACTCACGATGGCCTTCGAAAAGTCAGGAAATCCTTGTCTTGGGCTGCAGGGACCTCGGGCTCCGGCGGGAGCGGTGTAGTTTGCGACCGTCGTTTCAGTTTTTGGTGCCTGCCAAGCAGGGGAGTCACTCCTTGACTCCAAGGGAGATTCTTCAGTCTTCCAGAGCTAGTGGAACGTCGAAGGTCCAGGATTCTTCTTCAGAGCGTCATCCAGGGGTATCTAGTTTGCAATGCACAGGTTCCCCCTCTTATACTAAAAGGAAGGGAGGGACTAGCTCTATGACCCCACCTATGGGAGGGTCAGGGGAGTGGGTGGCTACACCCACTTCCCTTTGTCCAGTTTCACGCCAGAGCAGGGGCAGGTAGCCCCTGAGCTGGTTTGAACTGGCATATGCACAGAGGAGCCTTCTGCTCCCCCAGTGCAGGACTTCAAAGCACGCTAGGAGTGCACCCACCCAGCCCCAATACACTAAACCCTGTCTGGAAGGTGGTCACACCCTCCTGCGACAGGATACCTATTGTTGGTCCTCCTCCACTGCGAGTTTCGGTCATCAGCAGGAGGGCAGCCCCGTGTCTGTGACTGGTGGCATCCATTTTGTGATGCCAGGGCTCTTCAGGATTCTACCGCGTTTCCACAGTAGGTACATGTCTATCCCTCTAGAAGGGTGGAATGCTACCCCAGCCGCCAGAACTGGCGGGGGGGTAGTATTCCAAGATGTTTGACACCAAACACAACATGTTTCCGTGCAGCCATCCCAAAGTTAGCATTTAACGCGAGGTTATAATGCGCTTAAGAGTATATGGTCAGGCTGCACTACAAACAGCCTCAGAGAAGGGTCTCCGAATGCTGCAGAGGGGCTCTGCTCATGCAGGGGCACCCTCTCACATAGGAACCAAGCACTCTGCCTTCAGGATTGATAAGGCCTGCCATAGGAGTGACTTATAGGTTTATATGTGTGTATCTAGGTAGTGATATAGGTAGCCTATATCACAGTAAGGGGTGCATGCACCACCTTACCCAGGCTGCAGTAGCAGACCTGTGGTGTCAGATTTAGTCTGCTTCCCAGGGGTGGCATAATACATGCTTCAGCCCCTGGTAAGCCTGTGAAGTACCTCTGCCCTTGGCACCTAAGGTACCATATACTAGGGACTCATAAGGTACCACAGTATCCAATCACTAGTGCACCTAGAGTGCACTCCAAGTCGTTTAGAGAGAACAGAGAGGCTGGGGCCCTGATTGGCAGGGTCCCAGCCTGACTATAGCCAGAAACCAGTGTAAACATCAGAAAAAAAGTGGGGGCAATATAAGAGGCAGATCCTACTCTCCTACACAACCCCCCCCCCCAAACGCAGGGACACTAAACTAACCTTGACCAGTTGAGTCTTCGTGCTCTAAGTGGAAATACCTTGAGAGTCCATCTGCATTGGCATGTTGGGTCCCAGGCCTATGTTCCACTGTATAGTCCATCCCCTGTAGGGAAATGGACCACCTCAAAAGTTTTGGGTTTTCACCTTTCATCTGTTTAAGCCATAGGAGGGGCTTGTGGTCAGTCTGAACTATGAAGTGAGTGCCAAACAAGTATGGTCTCAGCTTCTTCAGGGCCCACACCACAGCAAAGGCCTCCCTCTCTATAGCTGACCAACGTTTCACTCTAGGGGTCAGCATTCTGCTAATAAAAGCTACTGGCTGGTCTTGACCTTCATCATTCAGTTGAGACAGTACAGCTCCCACACCCAGCTCAGAAGCATCTGTTTGGACAATGAACTTGTTGGTGTAGTCTGGACTCTGTAAGATGGGGGCAGTGCACATGGCCTGCTTTAGGTCTTCAAATGCCTTCTGACAGCTAGCTGTCCACTGAACCTTTTTTGGCATTTTCTTTGAGGTCAGATCATTCAAGGGGGTCACTATAGATCCATATCCCTTCACAAACCTCCTATAGTACCCAGTCAGGCCTAAGAAGGCTCTCACCTGTGTCTGGGTGGTTGGAGCAATCCATTCCATTATGGTTTGGATTTTACTCTGTAAAGGCTGAACCTGGCCTCCACCCATAAGGTGGCCCAGGTACACAACCTGACTCTGCCCTATCTGGCACTTAGTGGTCTTGATAGTGAGGCCTGCTTTCTGCAGAGCCTCCAAAACATTTCTGAGGTGGACCAGGTGATCCTGCCAGGAGGAACTAAAGACAGCAATATCATCTAGATAAGCTGAGCAATAAGTTTCCATCCCTGTCAGAACTTTATTCACCAACCTCTGAAAAGTGGCAGGTGCATTTTTCAATCCAAAGGGCATCACCACAAAGTGGTAGTGCCCACCAGGGGTCGGAAATGCTGTCTTGGCTTTTGCATCATCAGCTAATCTGATCTGCCAGTAGCCAGCTGTTAGGTCAAATGTACTTAGATACTTGGCTGAGGCCAAAGTATCAATCAGCTCATCTGCCCTTGGTATGGGATAGGCATCAGTCCTGGTGACTGCATTGAGGCCTCTGTAGTCTACACAAAACCTCATTTCTTTCTTACCACCCTGGGTATGAGGCTTGGGTACTAGGACTACTGGGCTAGCCCAAGGGCTATCTGAAGGCTCAATCACACCTAACTCCAACATTTTCTGGACTACAGTCCTGATACAGTCCCTGACATGGTCAGGTTGCCTGTAGATTTTACTCTTGACAGGCAGACTGTCTCCAGTGTCCACCTCATGGGTGCACCAGGTAGTCTGACTAGGGGTCAGGCTAAACATATGTCTGTACTGTTGCAGAACTTGTCTGCACTCAGTTTGCTGATGGTCAGTGAGGCTGCTTGCCAAAGCAACACCATCTACTGACCCATCATCAGGGTTCTGTGAGAGCAGGTCAGGGAGAGGGTCACTCTCCTCCTCCTGGTCCTCATCAGTTGCCATGAGCAAGCCCATGTCAGCCCTGTCAACATATGGCTTTAATCTGTTGACATGGAGCACCCTCAGGGGGCTCCTGGGAGTTCCAAGATTCACCAGATAGGTGACTTCTCCCTTTTGCTCAACTATGGTATGTGAGGCCACTCCACTTGTCTTGGAGGGCTGCTGGGGCCACAGGCTCCAACACCCACACTTTCTGTCCTGGCTGGTACACAGTCAGCACAGCCTTTTGGTCATGCCAAGCTTTTTGTAATTCTTGGCTGGCCTCCAGGTTTTTGGTTGCCTTTTTCATGTATTCGGCCATCCTGGAGCGGAGACCAAGTACATAGTCCATCACATCTTGTTTGGGGGGCTTGAGAGGTAACTCCCAGCCCTCTTTTACCAAACATAATGGACCTCTTACAGGATGCCCAAACAGAAGCTCAAATGGGCTGTAACCAACCCCCTTCTGTGGAACCTCTCTGTATGCAAACAACAGGCAGGGAAGAAGAAGGTCCCATTTCCGCCTAAGCTTCTCTGGGAGTCCTTTAATCATTCCCTTCAGGGTTTTGTTGAAACGTTCAACCAACCCATTGCATTGTGGGTGATAGGGGGTGGTGAACTTATAAGTTACACCACACTCCTTCCACATTGCTTTCAAATATCCTGACATGAAGTTTGTATCTCTGTCAGAGATGACCTCCTTTGGGAAACCCACTCTGGAGAAAACTCCAATGAGGGCTCTTGCCACCACAGGGGCTGTGGTGGTCCTCAGGGGAATTGCCTCTGGGTACCTGGTGGCATGATCCACTACCACCAGGATAAATCTGTGCCCAGATGCAGTTTGAGGGTCAAGGGGACCAACAATGTCAATCCCTACCCTTTCAAAGGGTACCCCCACCACAGGTAGTGGTATCAGGGGGCCTTTGTGGTGCCACCGGCCTTGCCACTGGCTTGGCATGTGACACAGGAGCGACAAAACTCCTTTGTGTCCTCTGACATATGTGGCCAATGAAAATGTGGAATAAGCCTGTCCCAGGTCTTGTTTTGGCCCAAGTGACCTGCTAAAGGGATATCATGTGCTAGGGTCAAGAGGAACCCCTAAACTTCTGAGGTATTACCAACCTCCTGGTGGCTCCAGGGGCTGGATCTCTACCCTCAGAATATAGGAGTCCCTCATCCCAATAAACTTTATGGGACCCACTAGCACTCCCAGCAGCCTCAGCAGCAGCCTGCTGTCTGAGGGGTTCAAGAGAGGGGCAGCACTGTTGCTCCTTACTCAGATCCTCCCTAGAAGGGCCCCCTGCCCCCAAGAACTCAACCTGATCAGGCTCAAGTTCCTCTGGGGCAGTTCCTTCTTCAGGGTCTGCTCCTCCTCCCTTAAGAGGGGAATCAATGATCTGAGACAGAGGGGAAGGCACTGCCTTAACCCTACTGCTCCTCTTCTTGGGAAGCATCTGGTCCATAATTTCAGGATCCAGAGCTGGTTCAGTGTCATGCATTTTGGCCTGTGACCTGGTCACAGCAAATACCTTTGCAGGGATGCCCAGCATCTCAGCATGAGTCCATAACTCTACTTCAGACCAGGCTGAAGTTTCTAGATCATTGCCCAATAGACATTCTACAGGGAGGTCTGCACTGACTACAACCTTCTTGAGGCCAGTTACCCCTCCCCAGGAGAAATTCACAACTGCCAGACTATGGTTGGTCCTGACATTGCTTGCATTGGTCACCTGGTACATTTCGCCCAGGATGATCTGTCCAGGGTCCACAAGATCCTCTGCCACCATGGTGACACTAGCACCTGTGTCCCTAAATGCCAAAGCCTGTTTGCCATTTATTACAGGCTGCTGTTTGTATTTGCCCAGATTACTGGGGCTCACAAGGAAGGACATGTCCATGTCTCCATCACAAATCAGCATTGCCTGAGTGGATACTCTGACTAGGCCAGAGTCCACTTCAGAACCCAGGGTCAACCCTACTACACCCTTATTCTGAGTACCACCTCCACCAGTAGCTGTACTAGGGGAACAGTTGCCTTAGGGGCAGGAGTGGTGGTGGTTTGGTCTTTGGACTGGTTACAATCAGAAGTCCAGTGCCCTTTCTGTTTACAGAATTTGCACCAGGGCTTCTTTTGGCCTTGTCCCTTGTTGGATTGTGACTCCCCACCAGATGCAGATTTTTGGGGCCCTTGTGAAGACTTCTGGTCTTTTGACTTATCCCCACCTTTCTCAGAGCCCTTAGAATCCTGCTTCTTTGTGTCACCCCCTTGGTTCTGGGTTTTCTGCCTCACCCTGGTTCTGACCCACTTGTCTGCCTTCTTTCCCAATTCTTGGGGAGAGGTCAGATCTGAGTCCACCAGGTATTGATGCAACAACTGGTTCTGGCAATTATTAAGGATCTGTTCTCTCATCATTAGATTATACAATCCCTTGAAATCAGTAACCCTACTGCCAACCAGCCAACCCTCCAGAGCCTTGGTTGCACAATCTACAAAGTCAGTCCAGTCCTGAGTCTGTGCCTTCTGGGTGTCTCTGAACTTCAACCTGTACTGCTCAGTGGTTAAGCCAAACCCATCTATCAGTGCACTCTTCAGGACTTCATAGTCATCAGCATCCTCTTCTCTAACAGTGAGGAGCTTGTCTCTACCTTTATCTGAAAAGGAGAGCCACAAGATTGCTGCCCACTGCTTTTGGGGGACCTGTTGTACTCTACAGGCCCTTTCCATAGCAGTTACCCACTTATGGATATCATCCCCACTCTGGTAGGGAGGAACAACCTTGCTCAGGTTCCTATGGTCTGGAATATATTCTCTGCCTCTAGGGACACTGTTGCTGCCACCAAGGGGTTCTAACCCCTCTTTTCTAGAAGCTCTCTGGAGCTCCAGGGCTTCCTTATCTAATGACAACTGCTTGGTTTTGAGGGCAAACCTTGCTTCCTCATACTGCAGCAGTTTGTACATTCTGTCAGAGGAGGTCTCTCTTCTTGGGTAGTAGGAGTTCCTCTGGTAGACAGATTCTCTGCCAGAGTGATAGGAGTGTTCAGATTCCCTAGAAAGGGACCTAGGCCTCTCCTCCACTATGTCAGTTCTCTTAGGGAGAATTCCTCTGTCCTGTTCAGACCCCTTGGGACCTGGCCCTACAATCACAGAGTCTTGGTCATCCAGATGTTCATCATCTGACCCAGACACTGTAATTGACCCACCCACTGATTCAGACCCATTAGCTCCTAGAGCTAATCTAAGATCATCTGCTGTCAGCAGATCTATCAGGTGTAGTGTGGAGGGACTCTGTCCTAGCTTCAGGTGCCTTGCAGCACACATGGCTCTCAAGCTCAGAGAAAGCCATGTCCTTATACTGAGGCTGAGTGGATCCACTGGGTCCACCCTTTAAGGACATTCTAGTGTTGTGCAGTGTTGTACTACCTACACTAGTTTGTGGCCTACTGATACTAGCTTGAGCTGTAGAAAGGGTGTGCTATCCCTTGGCACACAGCTCTAAGTTCAGTAGAACTTATTGATACTAAGCTTGACTTTATATGTACCTTGAGTACCTATAGTGGTTTTCAGTTAGTAATTCAAATAGAGATTTTCTGGTAAAACAATAGCAAGCTGGAATCCCACACGCTGCCACCAATGTGAGAAGTTGGCCTGGTATATGCTGTTCACTAGTTAAAGTGGACACCTTGCACCAGTACAATTCGACTCTTATGGTAGGTAGGTTTAAGACAACCTTTATAGAAAGCTATCCTAGTGGTAGCTGTGGAGAGCAGCCTTCAGGCTAAGTCTTGGAGGAATGTAAAGCAGCTTGTTTTACCACACAATCTCTTGAATCACCAAATGAAAAGACACCACACAGGTATATATATCAAATATATATGTATTTATTACTAAACAACTCTCTACTAATCTCTTTATGAGATTAGAAGTCAGGAACATATGCACAAATCAACGTTTCACAATAAATTAAGCACAAATATGGCTGGGGCCCTAGGGGCGTACCAGACCATATACTAAAAAAGAGACTTAAGAACAACGACTTGCAAAGGGACAAGGCCTAGGGCCTTCAGAAGTGTTGGGGCCTCACGAAACCACCCAAGGCAGGTAAGTAAAGGACCCACGGGGACGCGGACGCGTGCAGTGCGTGAACACAGGCGCGGATCGCCGTAGACTTCAATGGGGCAAGTCGCGGTTGGAAATTAAGAGTTTAAGGGCACTTCGGGAGTAGCTACAAGCAAGTCACTTACAGGGTAAGTAGTTCTAGGGCCAACACCCACAGGAGCACCGTAGTGCTGGAGTTACCTCACCCAGGGAAGCCGGGTGCATAGGTGTCCTTTGGTGTCGGGTCGCAGCGTCGTTTTCAATGGGAGCCAATGAAGACTTGCTGCTTGTGAAGTCCGAAGAAGTGTCCGGTGGAATCCAAGCCTGGATTCGGAAGAAGGAAGACCTGAAAGCAGAGGGGACAGTGTTCAAAGTCACTGGGCAGTGACTCGGGGCAAGGAAGATGAATGCCCACCGTCGTCGGCAGATTCAGGTCATTCACGGGTGTCTTGACTCTTCAGCCACGAGGTCCAGGAGGTGTCGACGACAACCAGGAGCTGGATTCGGCGTGTCCCACGAAGTCTGCAGCTGACTGCAGTGTCGGCAACCCGATTGGAGCCAACAAGCCTTGGTAGCAGCAAGTCTTGTGGAAAGCGTAAAAAGTCAATGGTGCAGACCAGCAAGGTCTGGGGAACTCACCCAGTGAGGGTAAGTCAGGGCAGGCCTGGAGCAACCAGGGGAGCCCTTTGGTTCTGTAGAAAAGTCTTCAGGGGACCCACAAGCCGGCTGGCAAGGGATTGTGAAGACACCTTGGGAGGATTCCTTCAACAGGGGCCCACGGTCACTCGGGACAGGGTAGGCCTCTGATCTTCGGAGGGATTTCTGCTAGAGGCTGGGACCACACGTGGTCCAAAGCACAGGTTCGTAGAACGTCGTGAAGGGGTTGCACTTGACAATAGTGCACGGTACCCAGGGACTGCGGTTCCTCGTCACTCGTAGGGGTCCACTGGCCTCAGCTTCGCTGGGGACTCACGATGGCCTTTGAGAAGTCAGGAAATCCTTGTCTTGGGCTGCAGGGACCTCGGGCTCCGGCGGGAGCGGCGTAGTTTGCGACCGTCGTTGTCAGTTTTTGGTGCCTGCCAAGCAGGGGAGTCACTCCTTGACTCCAAGGGAGATTCTTCAGTCTTCCAGAGGTAGTGGAACGTCGAAGGTCCAGGATTCTTCTTCAGAGCGTCGTCCAGGGGTATCTAGTTTGCAATGCACAGGTTCCCCCTCTTATACTAAAAGAAAGGGAGGGACTAGCTCTATGACCCCACCTATGGGAGGGTCAGGGGAGTGGGTGGCTACACCCACTTCCCTTTGTCCAGTTTCACGCCAGAGCAGGGGCAGGTAGCCCCTGAGCTGGTTTGAACTGGCATATGCACAGAGGAGCCTTCTGCTCCCCCAGTGCAGGACTTCAAAGCACTCTAGGAGTGCACCCACCCAGCCCCAATACACTAAACCCTGTCTGGAAGGTGGTCACACCCTCCTGTGACAGGATACCTATTGTTGGGCCTCCTCCACTGCGAGTTTCGGTCATCAGCAGGAGGGCAGCCCAGTGTCTGTGACTGGTGGCATCCATTTTGTGATGCCAGGGCTCTTCAGGATTCTACCGCGTTTCCACAGTAGGTACATGTCTATCCCTCTAGAAGGGTGGAATGCTACCCCCGGCGCCAGAACTGGCGGGGGTGTAGTATTCCAAGATGTTTGACACCAAACACGACATGTTTCCGTGCAGCCATCCCAAAGTTAGCATTTAACGCGAGGTTATAATGCGCTTAAGAGTATATGGTCAGGCTGCACTACAAACAGCCTCAGAGAAGGGTCTCCGAATGCTGCAGAGGGGCTCTGCTCATGCAGGGGCACCCTTTCACATAGGAACCAAGCACTCTGCCTTCAGGATTGATAAGGCCTGCCATAGGAGTGACTTATAGGTTTATATGTGTGTATCTATGTAGTGATATAGGTAGCCTATATCACAGTAAGGGGTGCATGCACCACCTTACCCAGGCTGCAGTAGCAGACCTGTGGTGTCAGATTTAGTCTGCTTCCCAGGGGTGGCATAATACATGCTTCAGCCCCTGGTAGGCCTGTGAAGTACCTATGCCCTTGGCACCTAAGGTACCATATACTAGGGACTCATAAGGTACCACAGTATCCAATCACTAGTGCACCTAGAGTGCACTCCAAGTCGTTTAGAGAGAACAGAGAGGCTGGGGCCCTGATTGGCAGGGTCCCAGCCTGACTATAGCCAGAAACCAGTGTAAACATCAGAAAAAAAGTGGGGGCAACATAAGAGGCAGATCCTACTCTCCTACACAACCCCCCCCAAACGCAGGGACACTAAACTAACCTTGACCAGTTGAGTCTTCGTGCTCTAAGTGGAAATACCTTGAGAGTCCATCTGCATTGGCATGTTGGGTCCCAGGCCTATGTTCCACTGTATAGTCCATCCCCTGTAGGGAAATGGACCACCTCAAAAGTTTTGGGTTTTCACCTTTCATCTGTTTAAGCCATAGGAGGGGCTTGTGGTCAGTCTGAACTATGAAGTGAGTGCCAAACAAGTATGGCCTCAGCTTCTTCAGGGCCCACACCACAGCAAAGGCCTCCCTCTCTATAGCTGACCAACGTTTCTCTCTAGGGGTCAGCCTTCTGCTAATAAAAGCTACTGGCTGGTCTTGACCTTCATCATTCAGTTGAGACAGTACAGCTCCCACACCCAGCTCAGAAGCATCTGTTTGGACAATTAACTTGTTGGTGTAGTCTGGACTCTGTAAGATGGGGGCAGTGCACATGGCCTGCTTTAGGTCTTCAAATGCCTTCTGACAGCTAGCTGTCCACTGAACCTTTTTTGGCATTTTCTTTGAGGTCAGATCATTCAAGGGGGTCACTATAGATCCATATCCCTTCACAAACCTCCTATAGTACCCAGTCAGGCCTAAGAAGGCTCTCACCTGTGTCTGGGTGGTTGGAGCAACCCATTCCATTATGGTTTGGATTTTACTCTGTAAAGGCTGAACCTGGCCTCCACCCACAAGGTGGCCCAGGTACACAACCTGACTCTGCCCTATCTGGCACTTAGTGGCCTTGATAGTGAGGCCTGCTTTCTGCAGAGCCTCCAAAACATTTCTGAGGTGGACCAGGTGATCCTGCCAGGAGGAACTAAAGACAGCAATATCATCTAGATAAGCTGAGCAATAAGTTTCCATCCCTGTCAGAACTTTATTCACCAACCTCTGAAAAGTGGCAGGTGCATTTTTCAATCCAAAGGGCATCACCACAAAGTGGTAGTGCCCACCAGGGAGTCGAAAATGCTGTCTTGGCTTTTGCATCATCAGCTAACCTGATCTGCCAGTAGCCAGCTGTTAGGTCAAATGTACTTAGATACTTGGCTGAGGCCAAAGTATCAATCAGCTCATCTGCCCTTGGTATGGGATAGGCATCAGTCCTGGTGACTGCATTGAGGCCTCTGTAGTCTACACAAAACCTCATTTCTTTCTTACCACCCTGGGTATGAGGCTTGGGTACTAGGACTACTGGGCTAGCCCAAGGGCTATCTGAAGGCTCAATCACACCTAACTCCAACATTTTCTGGACTTCAGTCCTGATACAGTCCCTGACATGGTCAGGTTGCCTGTAGATTTTACTCTTGACAGGCAGACTGTCTCCAGTGTCCACCTCATGGGTGCACCAGGTAGTCTGACTAGGGGTCAGGCTAAACATATGTCTGTACTGTTGCAGAACTTGTCTGCACTCAGTTTGCTGATGGTCAGTGAGGCTGCTTGCCAAAGCAACACCATCTACTGACCCATCATCCGGGTTCTGTGAGAGCAGGTCAGGGAGAGGGTCACTCTCCTCCTCCTGGTCCTCATCAGTTGCCATGAGCAAGCCCATGTCAGCCCTGTCAACATATGGCTTTAATCTGTTGACATGGAGCACCCTCAGGGGGCTCCTGGGAGTTCCAAGATTCACCAGATAGGTGACTTCTCCCTTTTGCTCAACTATTGTATGTGAGGCCACTCCACTTGTCTTGGAGGGCTGCTGGGGCCACAGGCTCCAACACCCACACTTTCTGTCCTGGCTGGTACACAGTCAGCACAGCCTTTTGGTCATGCCAAGCTTTTTGTAATTCTTGGCTGGCCTCCAGGTTTTTGGTTGCCTTTTTCATGTATTCGGCCATCCTGGAGCGGAGACCAAGTACATAGTCCATCACATCTTGTTTGGGGGGCTTGAGAGGTAACTCCCAGCCCTCTTTTACCAAACATAATGGACCTCTTACAGGATGCCCAAACAGAAGCTCAAATGGGCTGTAACCAACCCCCTTCTGTGGAACCTCTCTGTATGCAAACACCAGGCAGGGAAGAAGAAGGTCCCATTTCCGCCTAAGCTTCTCTGGGAGTCCTTTAATCATTCCCTTCAGGGTTTTGTTGAAACGTTCAACCAACCCATTGCATTGTGGGTGATAGGGGTGGTGAATTTATAAGTTACACCACACTCCTTCCACATTGCTTTCAAATATCCTGACATGAAGTTTGTATCTCTGTCAGAGATGACCTCCTTTGGGAAACCCACTCTGGAGAAAACTCCAATGAGGGCTCTTGCCACCACAGGGGCTGTGGTGGTCCTCAGGGGAATTGCCTCTGGGTACCTGGTGGCATGATCCACTACCACCAGGATAAATCTGTGCCCAGATGCAGTTTGAGGGTCAAGGGGACCAACAATGTCAATCCCTACCCTTTCAAAGGGTACCCCCACCACAGGTAGTGGTATCAGGGGGCCTTTGTGGTGCCACCTGCCTTGCCACTGGCTTGGCATGTGACACAGGAGCGACAAAACTCCTTTGTGTCCTCTGACATATGTGGCCAATGAAAATGTGGAACAAGCCTGTCCCAGGTCTTGTTTTGGCCCAAGTGACCTGCTAAAGGGATGTCATGTGCTAGGGTCAAGAGGAACCCCCTAAACTTCTGAGGTATTACCAACCTCCTGGTGGCTCCAGGGGCTGGATCTCTACCCTCAGAATATAGGAGTCCCTCATCCCAATAAACTTTATGGGACCCACTAGCACTCCCAGCAGCCTCAGCAGCAGCCTGCTGTCTGAGGGGTTCAAGAGAGGGGCAGCACTGTTGCTCCTTACTCAGATCCTCCCTAGAAGGGCCCCCTGCCCCCAAGAACTCAACCTGATCAGGCTCAAGTTCCTCTGGGGCAGTTCCTTCTTCAGGGTCTGCTCCTCCTCCCTTAAGAGGGGAATCAATGATCTGAGACAGAGGGGAAGGCTCTGCCTTAACCCTACTGCTCCTCTTCTTGGGAAGCATCTGGTCCATAATTTCAGGATCCAGAGCTGGTTCAGTGTCATGCATTTTGGCCTGTGACCTGGTCACAGCAAATACCTTTGCAGGGATGCCCAACATCTCTGCATGAGTCCATAACTCTACTTCAGACCAGGCTGAAGTTTCTAGATCATTGCCCAATAGACATTCTACAGGGAGGTCTGCACTGACTACAACCTTCTTGAGGCCAGTTACCCCTCCCCAGGAGAAATTCACAACTGCCAGACTATGGTTGGTCCTGACATTGCTTGCATTGGTCACCTGGTACATTTCGCCCAGGATGATCTGTCCAGGGTCCACAAGATCCTCTGCCACCATGGTGACACTAGCACCTGTGTCCCTAAATGCCAAAGCCTGTTTGCCATTTATTACAGGCTGCTGTTTGTATTTGCCCAGATTACTGGGGCTCACTAGGAAGGACATGTCCATGTCTCCATCACAAATCAGCATTGCCTGAGTGGGTACTCTGACTAGGCCAGAGTCCACTTCAGAACCCAGGGTCAACCCTACTACACCCTTATTCTGAGTACCACCTCCACCAGTAGCTGAACTAGGGGGAACAGTTGCCTTAGGGGCAGGAGTGGTGGTGGTTTGGTCTTTGGACTTGTTACAATCAGAAGTCCAGTGCCCTTTCTGTTTACAGAATTTGCACCAGGGCTTCTTTTGGCCTTGTCCCTTGTTGGATTGTGACTCCCCACCAGATGCAGATTTTTGGGGCCCTTGTGAAGACTTCTGGTCTTTTGACTTATCCCCACCTTTCTCAGAGCCCTTAGAATCCTGCTTCTTTGTGTCACCCCCTTGGTTCTGGGTTTTCTGCCTCACCCTGGTTCTGACCCACTTGTCTGCCTTCTTTCCCAATTCTTGGGGAGAGGTCAGATCTGAGTCCACCAGGTATTGATGCAACAACTGGTTCTGGCAATTATTAAGGATCTGTTCTCTCATCATTAGATTATACAATCCCTTGAAATCAGTAACCCTACTGCCAACCAGCCAACCCTCCAGAGCCTTGGTTGCACAATCTACAAAGTCAGTCCAGTCCTGAGTCTGTGCCTTCTGGGTGTCTCTGAACTTCAACCTGTACTGCTCAGTGGTTAAGCCAAACCCATCTATCAGTGCACTCTTCAGGACTTCATAGTCATCAGCATCCTCTTCTCTAACAGTGAGGAGCTTGTCTCTACCTTTATCTGAAAAGGAGAGCCACAAGATTGCTGCCCACTGCTTTTGGGGGACCTGTTGTACTCTACAGGCCCTTTCCATAGCAGTTACCCACTTATGGATATCATCCCCACTCTGGTAGGGAGGAACAACCTTGCTCAGGTTCCTATGGTCTGGAATATATTCTCTGCCTCTAGGGACACTGTTGCTGCCACCAAGGGGTTCTAACCCCTCTTTTCTAGAAGCTCTCTGGAGCTCCAGGGCTTCCTTATCTAATGCCAACTGCTTGGTTTTGAGGGCAAATCTTGCTTCCTCATACTGCAGCAGTTTGTACATTCTGTCAGAGGAGGTCTCTCTTCTTGGGTAGTAGGAGTTCCTCTGGTAGACAGATTCTCTGCCAGAGTGATAGGAGTGTTCAGATTCCCTAGAAAGGGACCTAGGCCTCTCCTCCACTATGTCAGTTCTCTTAGGGAGAATTCCTCTGTCCTGTTCAGACCCCTTGGGACCTGGCCCTTCAATCACAGAGTCTTGGTCATCCTGATGTTCATCATCTGACCCAGACACTGTAATTGACCCACCCACTGATTCAGACCCATTAGCTCCTAGAGCTAATCTAAGATCATCTGCTGTCAGCAGATCTATCAGGTGTAGTGTGGAGGGACTCTGTCCTAGCTTCAGGTGCCTTGCAGCACACATGGCTCTCAAGTCAGAGAAAGCCATGTCCTTATACTGAGGCTGAGTGGATCCACTGGGTCCACCCTTTAAGGACATTCTAGTGTTGTGCAGTGTTGTACTACCTACACTAGTTTGTGGCCTACTGATACTAGCTTGAGCTGTAGAAAGGGTGTGCTATCCCTTGGCACACAGCTCTAAGTTCAGTAGAACTTATTGATACTAAGCTTGACTTTATATGTACCTTGAGTACCTATAGTGGTTTTCAGTTAGTAATTCAAATAGAGATTTTCTGGTAAAACAATAGCAAGCTGGAATCCCACACGCTGCCACCAATGTGAGAAGTTGGCCTGGTATATGCTGTTCACTAGTTAAAGTGGACACCTTGCACCAGTACAATTCGACTCTTATGGTAGGTAGGTTTAAGACAACCTTTATAGAAAGCTATCCTAGTGGTAGCTGTGGAGAGCAGCCTTCAGGCTAAGTCTTGGAGGAATGTAAAGCAGCTTGTTTTACCACACAATCTCTTGAATCACCAAATGAAAAGACACCACACAGGTATATATATCAAATATATATGTATTTATTACTAAACAACTCTCTACTAATCTCTTTATGAGATTAGAAGTCAGGAACATATGCACAAATCAACGTTTCACAATAAATTAAGCACAATATGGCTGGGGCCCTAGGGGCGTACCAGACCATATACTAAAAAAGAGACTTAAGAACAACGACTTGCAAAGGGACAAGGCCTAGGGCCTTCAGAAGTGTTGGGGCCTCACGAAACCACCCAAGGCAGGTAAGTAAAGGACCCACGGGGACGCGGACGCGTGCAGTGCGTGAACACAGGCGCGGATTGCCGTAGACTTCAATGGGGCAAGTCGCGGTTGGAAATTAAGAGTTTAAGGGCACTTCGGGAGTAGCTACAAGCAAGTCACTTACAGGGTAAGTAGTTCTAGGGCCAACACCCACAGGAGCACCGTAGTGCTGGAGTTACCTCACCCAGGGAAGCCGGGTGCATAGGTGTCCTTTGGTGTCGGGTCGCGGCGTCGTTTTCAATGGGAGCCAATGAAGACTTGCTGCTTGTGAAGTCCGAAGAAGTGTCCGGTGGAATCCAAGCCTGGATTCGGAAGAAGGAAGACCTGAAAGCAGAGGGGACAGTGTTCAAAGTCACTGGGCAGTGACCCGGGGCAAGGAAGATGAATGCCCACCGTCGTCGACAGATTCAGGTCATTCACGGGTGTCTTGACTCTTCGTCCACGAGGTCCAGGAGGCATCGACGACAACCAGGAGCTGGATTCGGCGTGGCCCATAAAGTCTGCAGCTGACTGCGGTGTCGGCAACCCGATTGGAGCCAACAAGCCTTGGTAGCAGCAAGTCTTGTGGAAAGCGTAAAAAGTCAATGGTGCAAACCAGCAAGGTCTGGGGAACTCACCCAGCGAGGCTAAGTCAGGGCAGGCCTGGAGCAACCAGAGGAGCTCTTTGGTTCTGTAGAAAAGTCTTCAGGGGACCCACAAGCCGGCTGGAAAGGGATTGCAAAGATGCCTCGGGAGGATTCCTTCAACAGGGGCCCTCGGTCACTCGGGACAGGGTAGGCCTCTGATCTTCGGAGGGATTTCTGCTAGAGGCTGGGACCACACGTGGTCCAAAGCACAGATTCGTAGAACGTCGTGAAGGGGTTGCACTCAACAATAGTGCACGGTACCCAGGGACTGCGGTTCCTCGTCACTCGTAGGGGTCCACTGGCCTCAGCTTCGCTGGGGACTCACGATGGCCTTTGAGAAGTCAGGAAATCCTTGTCTTGGGCTGCAGGGACCTCGGGCTCCGGCGGGAGCGGCGTAGTTTGCGACCGTCGTTGTCAGTTTTTGGTGCCTGCCAAGCAGGGGAGTCACTCCTTGACTCCAAGGGAGATTCTTCAGTCTTCCAGAGGTAGTGGAACATCGAAGGTCCAGGATTCTTCTTCAGAGCGTCGTCCAGGGGTATCTAGTTTGCAATGCACAGGTTCCCCCTCTTATACTAAAAGGAAGGGAGGGACTAGCTCTATGACCCCACCTATGGGAGGGTCAGGGGAGTGGGTGGCTACACCCACTTCCCTTTGTCCAGTTTCGCGCCAGAGCAGGGGCAGGTAGCCCCTGAGCTGGTTTGAACTGGCATATGCACAGAGGAGCCTTCTGCTCCCCCAGTGCAGGACTTCAAAGCACGCTAGGAGTGCACCCACCCAGCCCCAATACACTAAACCCTGTCTGGAAGGTGGTCACACCCTCCTGCGACAGGATACCTATTGTTGGGCCTCCTCCACTGCGAGTTTCGGTCATCAGCAGGAGGGCAGCCCCGTGTCTGTGACTGGTGGCATCCATTTTGTGATGCCAGGGCTCTTCAGGATTCTACCGCGTTTCCACAGTAGGTACATGTCTATCCCTCTAGAAGGGTGGAATGCTACCCCAGCCGCCAGAACTGGCGGGGGTGTAGTATTCCAAGATGTTTGACACCAAACATGACATGTTTCCGTGCAGCCATCCCAAAGTTAGCATTTAACGCGAGGTTATAATGCGCTTAAGAGTATATGGTCAGGCTGCACTACAAACAGCCTCAGAGAAGGGTCTCCGAATGCTGCAGAGGGGCTCTGCTCATGCAGGGGCACCCTCTCACATAGGAACCAAGCACTCTGCCTTCAGGATTGATAAGGCCTGCCATAGGAGTGACTTATAGGTTTATATGTGTGTATCTATGTAGTGATATAGGTAGCCTATATCACAGTAAGGGGTGCATGCACCACCTTACCCAGGCTGCAGTAGCAGACCTGTGGTGTCAGATTTAGTCTGCTTCCCAGGGGTGGCATAATACATGCTTCAGCCCCTGGTAAGCCTGTGACGTACCTATGCCCTTGGCACCTAAGGTACCATATACTAGGGACTCATAAGGTACCACAGTATCCAATCACTAGTGCACCTAGAGTGCACTCCAAGTCGTTTAGAGAGAACAGAGAGGCTGGGGCCCTGATTGGCAGGGTCCCAGCCTGACTATAGCCAGAAACCAGTGTAAACATCAGAAAAAAAGTGGGGGCAACATAAGAGGCAGATCCTACTCTCCTACACAACCCCCCCAAACGCAGGGACACTAAACTAACCTTGACCAGTTGAGTCTTCGTGCTCTAAGTGGAAATACCTTGAGAGTCCATCTGCATTGGCATGTTGGGTCCCAGGCCTATGTTCCACTGTATAGTCCATCCCCTGTAGGGAAATGGACCACCTCAAAAGTTTTGGGTTTTCACCTTTCATCTGTTTAAGCCATAGGAGGGGCTTGTGGTCAGTCTGAACTATGAAGTGAGTGCCAAACAAGTATGGCCTCAGCTTCTTCAGGGCCCACACCACAGCAAAGGCCTCCTCTCTATAGCTGACCAACGTTTCTCTCTAGGGGTCAGCCTTCTGCTAATAAAAGCTACTGGCTGGTCTTGACCTTCATCATTCAGTTGAGACAGTACAGCTCCCACACCCAGCTCAGAAGCATCTGTTTGGACAATTAACTTGTTGGTGTAGTCTGGACTCTGTAAGATGGGGGCAGTGCACATGGCCTGCTTTAGGTCTTCAAATGCCTTCTGACAGCTAGCTGTCCACTGTACCTTTTTTGGCATTTTCTTTGAGGTCAGATCATTCAAGGGGGTCACTATAGATCCATATCCCTTCACAAACCTCCTATAGTACCCAGTCAGGCCTAAGAAGGCTCTCACCTGTGTCTGGGTGGTTGGAGCAACCCATTCCATTATGGTTTGGATTTTACTCTATAAAGGCTGAACCTGGCCTCCACCCACAAGGTGGCCCAGGTACACAACCTGACTCTGCCCTATCTGGCACTTAGTGGTCTTGATAGTGAGGCCTGCTTTCTGCAGAGCCTCCAAAACATTTCTGAGGTGGACCAGGTGATCCTGCCAGGAGGAACTAAAGACAGCAATATCATCTAGATAAGCTGAGCAATAAGTTTCCATCCCTGTCAGAACTTTATTCACCAACCTCTGAAAAGTGGCAGGTGCATTTTTCAATCCAAAGGGCATCACCACAAAGTGGTAGTGCCCACCAGGGGTCGAAAATGCTGTCTTGGCTTTTGCATCATCAGCTAACCTGATCTGCCAGTAGCCAGCTGTTAGGTCAAATGTACTCAGATACTTGGCTGAGGCCAAAGTATCAATCAGCTCATCTGCCCTTGGTATGGGATAGGCATCAGTCCTGGTGACTGCATTGAGGCCTCTGTAGTCTACACAAAACCTCATTTCTTTCTTACCACCCTGGGTATGAGGCTTGGGTACTAGGACTACTGGGCTAGCCCAAGGGCTATCTGAAGGCTCAATCACACCTAACTCCAACATTTTCTGGACTTCAGTCCTGATACAGTCCCTGACATGGTCAGGTTGCCTGTAGATTTTACTCTTGACAGGCAGACTGTCTCCAGTGTCCACCTCATGGGTGCACTAGGTAGTCTGACTAGGGGTCAGGCTAAACATATGTCTGTACTGTTGCAGAACTTGTCTGCACGCAGTTTGCTGATGGTCAGTGAGGCTGCTTGCCAAAGCAACACCATCTACTGACCCATCATCAGGGTTCTGTGAGAGCAGGTCAGGGAGAGGGTCACTCTCCTCCTCCTGGTCCTCATCAGTTGCCATGAGCAAGCCCATGTCAGCCCTGTCAACATATGGCTTTAATCTGTTGACATGGAGCACCCTCAGGGGGCTCCTGGGAGTTCCAAGATTCACCAGATAGATGACTTCTCCCTTTTGCTCAACTATGGTATGTGGGCCACTCCACTTGTCTTGGAGGGCTGCTGGGGCCACAGGCTCCAACACCCACACCTTCTGTCCTGGCTGGTACACAGTCAGCACAGCCTTTTAGTCATGCCAAGCTTTTTGTAATTCTTGGCTGGCCTCCAGGTTTTTGGTTGCCTTTTTCATGTATTCGGCCATCCTGGAGCCGAGACCAAGTACATAGTCCATCACATCTTGTTTGGGGGCTTGAGAGGTAACTCCCAGCCCTCTTTTACCAAACATAATGGACCTCTTACAGGATGCCCAAACAGAAGCTCAAATGGGCTGTAACCAACCCCCTTCTGTGGAACCTCTCTGTATGCAAACAACAGGCAGGGAAGAAGAAGGTCCCATTTCCGCCTAAGCTTCTCTGGGAGTCCTTTAATCATTCCCTTCAGGGTTTTCTTGAAACGTTCAACCAACCCATTGCATTGTGGGTGATAGGGGGTGGTGAACTTATAAGTTACACCACACTCCTTCCACATTGCTTTCAAATATCCTGACATGAAGTTTGTATCTCTGTCAGAGATGACCTCCTTTGGGAAACCCAGTCTGGAGAAAACTCCAATGAGGGCTCTTGCCACCACAGGGGCTGTGGTGGTCCTCAGGGGAATTGCCTCTGGGTACCTGGTGGCATGATCCACTACCACCAGGATAAATCTGTGCCCAGATGCAGTTTGAGGGTCAAGGGGACCAACAATGTCAATCCCTACCCTTTCAAAGGGTACCCCCACCACAGGTAATGGTATCAGGGGGCCTTTGTGGTGCCACCTGCCTTGCCACTGGCTTGGCATGTGACACAGGAGCGACAAAACTCCTTTGTGTCCTCTGACATATGTGGCCAATGAAAATGTGGAACAAGCCTGTCCCAGGTCTTGTTTTGGCCCAAGTGACCTGCAAAAGGGATATCATGTGCTAGGGTCAAGAGGAACCCCTAAACTTCTGAGGTATTACCAACCTCCTGGTGGCTCCAGGGGCTGGATCTCTACCCTCAGAATATAGGAGTCCCTCATCCCAATAAACTTTATGGGACCCACTAGCACTCCCAGCAGCCTCAGCAGCAGCCTGCTGTCTGAGGGGTTCAAGAGAGGGGCAGCACTGTTGCTCCTTACTCAGATCCTCCCTAGAAGGGCCCCCTGCCCCCAAGAACTCAACCTGATCAGGCTCAAGTTCCTCTGGGGCAGTTCCTTCTTCAGGGTCTGCTCCTCCTCCCTTAAGAGGGGAATCAATGATCTGAGACAGAGGGGAAGGCACTGCCTTAACCCTACTGCTCCTCTTCTTGGGAAGCATCTGGTCCATAATTTCAGGATCCAGAGCTGGTTCAGTGTCATGCATTTTGGCCTGTGACCTGGTCACAGCAAATACCTTTGCAGGGATGCCCAGCATCTCAGCATGAGTCCATAACTCTACTTCAGACCAGGCTGAAGTTTCTAGATCATTGCCCAATAGACATTCTACAGGGAGGTCTGCACTGACTACAACCTTCTTGAGGCCAGTTACCCCTCCCCAGGAGAAATTCACAACTGCCAGACTATGGTTGGTCCTGACATTGCTTGCATTGGTCACCTGGTACATTTCGCCCAGGATGATCTGTCCAGGGTCCACAAGATCCTCTGCCACCATGGTGACACTAGCACCTGTGTCCCTAAATGCCAAAGCCTGTTTGCCATTTATTACAGGCTGCTGTTTGTATTTGCCCAGATTACTGGGGCTCACAAGGAAGGACATGTCCATGTCTCCATCACAAATCAGCATTGCCTGAGTGGATACTCTGACTAGGCCAGAGTCCACTTCAGAACCCATGGTCAACCCTACTACACCCTTATTCTGAGTACCACCTCCACCAGTAGCTGTACTAGGGGAACAGTTGCCTTAGGGGCAGGAGTGGTGGTGGTTTGGTCTTTGGAATGGTTACAATCAGAAGTCCAGTGCCCTTTCTGTTTACAGAATTTGCACCAGGGCTTCTTTTGGCCTTGTCCCTTGTTGGATTGTGACTCCCCACCAGATGCAGATTTTTGGGGCCCTTGTGAAGACTTCTGGTCTTTTGACTTATCCCCACCTTTCTCAGAGCCCTTAGAATCCTGCTTCTTTGTGTCACCCCCTTGGTTCTGGGTTTTCTGCCTCACCCTGGTTCTGACCCACTTGTCTGCCTTCTTTCCCAATTCTTGGGGAGAGGTCAGATCTGAGTCCACCAGGTATTGATGCAACAACTGGTTCTGGCAATTATTAAGGATCTGTTCTCTCATCATTAGATTATACAATCCCTTGAAATCAGTAACCCTACTGCCAACCAGCCAACCCTCCAGAGCCTTGGTTGCACAATCTACAAAGTCAGTCCAGTCCTGAGTCTGTGCCTTCTGGGTGTCTCTGAACTTCAACCTGTACTGCTCAGTGGTTAAGCCAAACCCATCTATCAGTGCACTCTTCAGGACTTCATAATCATCAGCATCCTCTTCTCTAACAGTGAGGAGCTTGTCTCTACCTTTATCTGAAAAGGAGAGCCACAAGATTGCTGCCCACTGCTTTTGGGGGACCTGTTGTACTCTACAGGCCCTTTCCATAGCAGTTACCCACTTATGGATATCATTCCCACTCTGGTAGGGAGGAACAACCTTGCTCAGGTTCCTATGGTCTGGAATATATTCTCTGCCTCTAGGGACACTGTTGCTGCCACCAGGGGGTTCTAACCCCTCTTTTCTAGAAGCCCTCTGGAGCTCCAGGGCTTCCTTATCTAATGCCAACTGCTTGGTTTTGAGGGCAAACCTTGCTTCCTCATACTGCAGCAGTTTGTACATTCTGTCAGAGGAGGTCTCTCTTCTTGAGAAGTAGGAGTTCCTCTGGTAGACAGATTCTCTGCCAGAGTGATAGGAGTGTTCAGACTCCCTAGAAAGGGACCTGGGCCTCTCCTCCACTATGTCAGTTCTCTTAGGGAGAATTCCTCTGTCCTGTTCAGACCCCTTGGGACCTGGCCCTACAATCACAGAGTCTTGGTCATCCAGATGTTCATCATCTGACCCAGACACTGTAATTGACCCACTCACTGATTCAGACCCATTAGCTCCTAGAGCTAATCTAAGATCATCTGCTGTCAGCAGATCTATCAGGTGTAGTGTGGAGGGACTCTGTCCTAGCTTCAGGTGCCTTGCAGCACACATGGCTCTCAAGTCAGAGAAAGCCATGTCCTTATACTGAGGCTGAGTGGATCCACTGGGTCCACCCTTTAAGGACATTCTAGTGTTGTGCAGTGTTGTACTACCTACACTAGTTTGTGGCCTACTGATACTAGCTTGAGCTGTAGAAAGGGTGTGCTATCCCTTGGCACACAGCTCTAAGTTCAGTAGAACTTATTGATACTAAGCTTGACTTTATATGTACCTTGAGTACCTATAGTGGTTTTCAGTTAGTAATTCAAATAGAGATTTTCTGGTAAAACAATAGCAAGCTGGAATCCCACACGCTGCCACCAATGTGAGAAGTTGGCCTGGTATATGCTGTTCACGAGTTAAAGTGGACACCTTGCACCAGTACAATTCGACTCTTATGGTAGGTAGGTTTAACACAACCTTTATGGAAAGCTATCCTAGTGGTAGCTGTGGAGAGCAGCCTTCAGGCTAAGTCTTGGAGGAATGTAAAGCAGCTTGTTTTACCACACAATCTCTTGAATCACCAAATGAAAAGACACCACACCGGTATATATATCAAATATATATGTATTTATTACTAAACAACTCTCTACTAATCTCTTTATGAGATTAGAAGTCAGGAACATATGCACAAATCAACGTTTCACAATAAATTAAGCACAAATATGGCTGGGGCCCTAGGGGCGTACCAGACCATATACTAAAAAAGAAACTTAAGAACAACGACTTGCAAAGGGACAAGGCCCAGGGCCTTCAGAAGTGTTGGGGCCTCACGAAACCACCCAAGGCAGGTAAGTAAAGGACCCACGGGGGACACGTGCAGTGCGTGAACACAGGCGCGGATTGCCGTAGACTTCAATGGGGCAAGTCGCGGTTAGAAATTAAGAGTTTAAGGGCACTTCGGGAGTAGCTATAAGCAAGTCACTTACAGGGTAAGTAGTTCTAGGGCCAACACCCACAGGAGCACCGTAGTGCTGGAGTTACCTCACCCAGGGAAGCCGGGTGCATAGGTGTCCTTTGGTGTCGGGTCGCGGCGTCGTTTTCAATGGGAGCCAATGAAGACTTGCTGCTTGTGAAGTCCGAAGAAGTGTCCGGTGGAATCCAAGCCGGGATTCGGAAGAAGGAAGACCTGAAAGCAGAGGGGACAGTGTTCAAAGTCACTGGGCAGTGACCCGGGGCAAGGAAGATGAATGCCCGCCGTCGTCGGCAGATTGAGGTCGTTCACAGGTGTCTTGACTCTTCGGCCACGAGGTCCAGGAGGCATCGACGACAACCAGGAGCTGGATTCGGCGTGTCCCACAAAGTCTGCAGCTGACTGCGGTGTCGGCAACCCGATTGGAGCCAACAAGCCTTGGTAGCAGCAAGTCTCAAGGAAAGCATAAAAAGTCAATGGTGCAGACCAGCAAGGTCTGGGGAACTCACCCAGCAAGGGTAAGTTAGGGCAGACCTGGAGAAATCAGGGAAGCCCTTTGGTTTTGTAGAAAAGACTTCAGGGGAGCCACAAGCCAGCTGGCAAGGGATTGCAAAGACGCCTCGGGAGGATTCCTTCAACAGAGGCCCATGGTCACTCGGGATGGGGTAGGCCTCTGATCTTCGGAGGGTTTCTGCTAGTGGCTGGGACCATACGTGGTCCAAAGCACAGGTTCGTAGAACGTTGTGAAATGGTTGCACTTGACAATAGTACACGGTACCCAGGGACTGCGGTTCCTCATCACTCGTGGGGTCCACTGGCCTCAGCTTCGCTGGGGACTCACGATGACCTTGGAGAAGTCAGGAAATCCTCATCTTGGGCTGCAGGGACCTCGGGCTCCGGCAGGAGTGGCATAGTTTGCGACCGTTGTTTCAGTTTTTGGTGCCTGCCAAGCAGGGGAGTCACTCCTTGACTCCAAGGGAGATTCTTCAGTCTTCCAGAGGTAGTGGAACGTCGAAGGTCCAGGCTTCTTCTTCAGAGCATCGTCCAGGGGTATCTAGTTTGCAATGCACAGGTCCCCCTCTTATACTAAAAGGAAGGGAGGGACTAGCTCTATGACCCCACCTATGGGAGGGTCAGGGGAGTGGGTGGCTACACCAACTTCCCTTTGTCCAGTTTCGCGCCAGAGCAGGGGCAGGTAGCCCCTGAGCTGGTTTGAACTGGCATATGCACAGAGGAGCCTTCTGGTCCCCCAGTGCAGGACTTCAAAGCACTCTAGGAGTGCACCCACCCAGCCCCAATACACTAAACCCTGTCTGGAAGGTGGTCACACCCTCCTGCGACAGGATACCTATTGTTGGGCCTCCTCCACTGCGAGTTTCGGTCATCAGCAGGAGGGCAGCCCAGTGTCTGTGACTGGTGGCATCCATTTTGTGATGCTAGGGCTCTTCAGGATTCTACCGCGTTTCCACAGTAGGTACATGTCTATCCCTCTAGAAGGGTGGAATGCTACCCCTGCCACCAGAACTGGCGGGGGGTAGTATTCCAAGATGTTTGACACCAAACACGACATGTTTCCGTGCAGCCATCCCAAAGATAGCATTTAACGCGAGGTTATAATGCGCTTAAGAGTATATGGTCAGGCTGCACTACAAACAGCCTCAGAGAAGGGTCTCCGAATGCTGCAGAGGGGCTCTGCTCATGCAGGGGCACCCTCTGACATAGGAACCAAGCACTCTGCCTTCAGGATTGATAAGGCCTGCCATAGGAGTGACTTATAGGTTTATATGTGTGTATCTAGGTAGTGATATAGGTAGCCTATATCACAGTAAGGGGTGCATGCACCACCTTACCCAGGCTGCAGTAGCAGACCTGTGGTGTCAGATTTAGTCTGCTTCCCAGGGGTGGCATAATACATGCTTCAGCCCCTGGTAGGCCTGTGAAGTACCTCTGCCCTTGGCACCTAAGGTACCATATACTAGGGACTCATAAGGTACCACAGTATCCAATCACTAGTGCACCTAGAGTGCACTCCAAGTCGTTTAGAGAGAACAGAGAGGCTGGGGCCCTGATTGGCAGGGTCCCAGCCTGACTATAGCCAGAAACCAGTGTAAACATCAGAAAAAAAGTGGGGGCAACATAAGAGGCAGATCCTACTCTCCTACAGTAGTCCACTACAAAGGTCCGCATGAATGCTTTGGTGTAGCCCTGCAATTTATGTTGCTGTCTGACAGGCTCCCTCCAACCTTCATCATGTGTACGACTCTTTCTCAGCAACACAAAATGGATTCCTGGTTTCCACAGTTAAACACAGCACACACACTGCATTTTCACTACCACAAATTTACATTTTAAACAACCACGCACCATTCATATCTCATGCAAATGTGGTGAGCAACCAGGTTGCAGGAGACTGACAGATCAATTTAAACACGAGAGGCCAGTAAATCTGTCTCAAAGTGTATGCAACAGGTAAAGAGGCCTGTCCTGCTACCATGCTACCAAGATCAACAAGTTGCCACCACTCTCACCCTCCTCTGCCTGGGAGCTGACGACAGTCATATTCAGTAGAAGAGGTCACATATGGTGCACTCATCCTGATCACAGAGCGCAGCTCTCGTTTTAAATAAATGTCACAATATGCCTCCAGCATACCTGCATGAGTCTTGTGTATGCTGATGATTAAATACCAAAACACCATTACAAACGCACTATGGGGAAATTAGGGCAGAATGCATGATCTTTCGAGCCATGTAGAGAAAGTTTTCCAACTCAACAGTCTCTATATATTGAATGGAATTCAAATAGACAATCTTACTATCAGTTGCATAATGCAAAAGAAATGCCTGTTCACTAACAGAAGGCTTCTGAAAACTTACAACATCTGCAGCAACGGACAAAAATTGTTTGGAATACAACAACTCAATGTAGAAAGCAGGCCTTTCAATGTTAATGTGAAACTTCCGTTACTATGGCATCAGACATTAGGCTAAGTTAAATAAGCACTTATTCACTTCACTTGTAGGCTTATAATATCTAAGTATGATTACGTACTACAAAAATCACATTCAGTATATGTCCTATGTAAACATAGGCTTTTACACATTTTTAATAAAAAGCGTTTTTGTAGCGTTTTCGTTTCCAAATGAAATTCGCTCTTGCAGCCATATTACCTCCCATTTTCTGTTCCCACATGTTGCCATCAATGCTCCTTTTCTCATTTACCCCTCTTTTGGGTGCAGTATTGTCTCCCTGTAAAGAGTCAGATAAGATGTTTGATGAGAGGACTTAGGCAGTTTCTTCGAGTCTTATTGCATCCTGCAGATTTATATATTTCTCATACGTGTATTCAATCTAACAAGCATATCTTTGTTTGCAGTTCTTAAATCTTGTGATTTTAGTGAGACCGCTTTTCAGCAAGTAAACCTTTTAAGTTAGAGTCCAACCAGGTATATCTTTTCTTGTGTTTACTTTCTCTGGTTATGCTGTAGTTAGAACTTTGCTCCTCTCTTCCTCACATGTCTCCCATAATAACTCCTCTGTTGCCCCTTCCCTTTTCCACTTCTTGTCTCCTTTTGTCTTTACCTCTCATTTGCCTCTTCCCCCTAGTCTTCTTTACTCTGCAAGTAATTTTCCATCTTATCTTGCCATCTTCCAGTTCCCACACTCCTTCTCCTGCTCCCTTCCCTATTTGTTTTCCTCTGCTCCCTTTCTCCATTTCTCATCCGCCTATTCTCTTCTTGGCCTCACCATCTTCTTCTCTATGCCTTCCATGATTCTCGCCTCATCCTCTTTGCCTCTTTGTCACTTTTTTCTCCTCTGCTTACCCTCACCTTCTGCTCTGACCTTTCACTTCTTCTCTTCTTCTTCTTATCTTGCCTACCTATTCGTCACATCTCTTCCTGTGTTTATCCACCTCGTCTCCTCTTTACATCTCCTTATCCTCTTCTTTCTTTCTCCTATGATCACTGTTGTTATTCTTTTCCTCTTTCCCTTTTCCTCCTTGTCTTCTGGCCTTTGCTTTTTGTCCTCCATTCTCTACCCCACTCCCTCTCTCCAAGTTATGTGTTTTCCAGTCGCGGCTCCTGGAGAGAGTGCTGCGGGGCGGTGGGGCGGGGGAGGGGCGGGGTGGGGGAGGGGCAGGGTGGGGGGTGGTAAACTCCGGCATACGGCCGAACTGAGGTAAGTACATAAATAAATAAATAAACGAATTACATTGCGCGCGCTGCAACGCCAAATGGCGATGCGGCGCGTGCAATGTAATTCATTTTATTTATTTATTTATGTACTTCCCTCCGTTCGGCCGTATGCCGGAGTTTACTACCCCCACCCTGCCCCTGCCCCTCCCCCGCCCCGCCCCACCGCCCCGCAGCACTCCCTCCAGGAGCCGCGACTGGTGTTTTCTCTTCTCATTTCTCCACTTTTCGCACTTCCCGCCTCTCCGTGTTCTCTTCCCTCTCCTTCTTTATGATCTTTCTATCTCTTGGTCTGGCTTTAAACATATACTGTACAGTACGTCTTATTCATTTTTTCTCTGTGCCACCAATTTTCAAGTAGAAGGTTGCATATAAACGAAAACTATTCAGAGGTGTCACGCCAAATCTCCCATCCAAAGGTCAACATTCTGAAACCTGAATAACTTGCAAACATGAAACATAACGAAACACTGCATGCAATTACGCTAGTTGGGTGGTGACAGGTGATGTCATTGATTACATGTTTATTGTATTTATTGTAAGTAATATGTGTTCTTCCCTGTGATGTCTACTGTCCCATCCTCCAAGCAAGGCATTCTCTCTACCAGAGTGTGTCTTGTTTTTCTTTTCAAGGGAGAAAATAAGAGAGGGTAAATGGGAAGGTATGAAAAAAGGTGGGGGTTGTAGTTAAGAAGATGCCGTCAATTTCAATTAGAAAGCAGCGATGTCTTATGAAAAAGCATGTTTTGGAGTCAGCGTCAAAATAATAGGTAGATGTCTATGAACAAAACCCTCCGGTCATTTTCCCCAGCGAGGCAAATGAACAAATACAGCAACTTCTGGTGTCGCCTAGCCTTTACAAGTACAAACCCAGCTAGGACACTGTGGAGGCATGGGTTTTCTCGAGCAACCACTGTATTTACATTTTGTGTCCTAAAATGTCTACGAAGTCAAACATATTAAGCTTAAAGTAAATGGCATTTAAGTTCAAAAAGTGCAGAACTGTTTTAGCTGAGCCTTGCAGGCAGCAGCTTCAAAGATCTACCCTTCTACAGAAAGAGTGCATTTTTAACACTCTAAAACATGATTTATCAACCCTCAATAGGGATTTTGTAGTCATGGTTTAGACCACTAGCTCAAAAGCAAAATTAGTTTTTTTTTTTACTCAACTAATTCATAGGAAACATTTTTTTAAATGTATTAACAACTTTGAATTAAAAAAATTGTTTCCTATGAATTAGTCGAGTAAAAAAAACAACAACTTTCACATACAAGGAGGAGGAAGATGGCGTCCGAGTAACGTCTCGCTCGAGATGCTCCCATGGTCTGAACCCCTAATCCCTGACTAATCACCCAATGCATCGCTGGAAATGCTGGAAATGCTATTGATGGCTTACCTTGGACTCGAAGGCGCCGTGGTCCCCGAACCGTGTTTGCTGAGGATCACCGTGGCGAAGCAGCTTTAGACACCCATGCAGCCCGATCGATCTTCTGCTGTGCTTGCCGGCCTGCGGCGGCCTGAGACGGCGCGCCTTTTGCCCCCGGTGTGCTCTGTGCTCTCAGTGCTCCCAGCCGACCTGCGGCGGGAGCACACACAAGGTCAAGTGTGGCTGTCAGTGACAGTCGTAGCGAGGAGCCGACGCTGCCAACGGAGGGGGAAACTCTCCCCAGTATTGCTACAAAATAACTGGAAACACTGTATCCTGAACTGGGTCATGTCTGGACGGGGCGGAAAACCCGCCAAAGCAAGGAATACCCAACAATCCTTAGCCACTGCAAGTCAGCCGCTTGCACAGAGAGAGCCGCCAAGTGGAAATCAAGGCAAAAAGATTGAGGGGCGCGGAGGCAAAGGAAAGGAAAAAGTGGGGGAGAAACAGAGAGCATGGATAAACCAAATAAAACAGAAACAATTTAAGATGCTCCGTTTAAAAGCTCTCGGGATGTAGCGGATTGTCAACCATTAATATCCAACCTTTTTGGTGTAGCTGCTCAAAGTGGGACACTTTCATTAGGAACTGCTGAACTGGGCAAGGGGAAAGAAGAGCAAATTGTCGCTGGCATCACTTCTACTGCCATGGGTGAACTCACCTCCAATGCACAGGCTAATTCAGACACAGGTCATTCTCTAGTGGTGGAGGATCTAGCTCACACAAGTCTCAGTTGTGGGCTCAAGAATGGAGATAAAATATCCAAAGTTAATCCGGGAGTAACTGAGAACAAAACGGTGAATACCCCCCCAATGCAGACTCAATCCCCTGACATACAGGAACATTTTTACTCACTAACGGATGAATCAGAGATTTTTGATATAAGCTTATCAGCCTCTAGTGAAGGAGAGGGGGCCAACTGGAATAGCAGCTCAGGATCAGAGGTTAAGCCATCAGCTCAAGGCCAAAGAAAATCCCTAACAAGAAAAAAAAGGAGGAAAAATCTACGTGAGACATCTGACTGTGGCAGTCTCGGGGACCTGAAATGGGATTGCTCAGCTTCACAACTAACCTCGCAACCAGATCAAATGATCAGATCTGAAGGGAATCCAGCGGGGACGAACAACGGGGAGTTGGCAGGCGCTGAAAAGCTGAATGACCCCGCTTTATCATTGGTACTGCAAACAATTAAAAGCTTCCAGGAGGAGGTGAAGATGGATAACCGGAGGGCACGTTTGGAGGCAAAAAACTGCAGGGGGCTGTTAGGAGAGTTGGCAAAACCTGCGCGGACATTGCGGACAGAATGGCCTCTGTAGAAGCACGTGCCGAAACGCTTGAAAAGGATGTTGTCGCCTTGAAGACCCAGAATGATGAGCATGAGGGAATATTAAAAGATCTGATGTGAAAAATGGAAGACCAAGAAAACAGGCAACGCCGCAACAATCTCCGTTTTCTAGGAATCCCTGAGGGGGCAGAAGGAAGTGATCCCAGAAGATACATGGTCTCTCTATTGAGAAGGGCCTTTCTCGTATTGAACACCTGGAATTGGGACAAGGAGATTCAGCGAGCCCACAGATTCCCATTAACGCTCTCAAATGTCCAATGAATACCCCGGAATGACTGCGAGCTATGCTGATATACTTCGGGAACTTATTATTACGGCAATCTCTTTATGATTTAGCTCGCCCAACAGCAAAAAAGGAATTCGAAGGAGTGAGTTTCTTCACGAGGCCTGATTTCGCTCATGCCACTGTGGAACGGAGGTGGAGACTGAGGCAGCTTTTTTCCCCATTTCAACAGATCGGTGCTGAGGTTTATCTACAGAACCCTGCCAGACTAAAGATTGTTTTTAAGGGGGCAACCTGCAGTTTTGTGTCACAGATTCAAGCTCAAGCTTATTTAAAGGAGATTTCCAGTAGTTCTGAGAAATAGGACTAAAAAAGAGCATAAACACTTATGCAGGGGATTACGTCTCAGTCTATGGCTATGTTGTTTTTTCAATATGAAGAAAGTTAATATTGTGGCTTACCTTAATAGACTGTGATTTGCTAAGGGTGTAAATACTATTGTTTGCTGCAGATAGGGGGGAAGGTCCGAGGAGTGACAAGGTCAAGATTGCTTAGATGTCATCAACCTGGCTCGGTTCGAGCCAGGTCACCTCAGCTATAGGTGGTGGGAGGTGGGGGGGGATTGGGAGCAGTGGGGGGGCGAGGGAGGGAGGGGGCCGGCAAGAGGGTGAGATATCTTCTAAGTCCTTAACTATGTTTTTCTGTGTACCTTTGATGGATAAGATACGTATAGCCACCATTATTATCGATGGCTTGAATGACCCTAAGAAAAGGCGTCATACCGCCATAGGGCTTTGCTTACTGAAGGCAGACGTAGTGTGTATACAGGAGACTCACATAGAAGGGGTTCAAGTGTACATCTTGAAATCATTAGGATATAGAGTGGTCGGAGGGTCAACACAAAACACACGGACAAGAGGGGTGGCGATTTTGTCCTCAAATGCTGCGTTACAATTCCCTCGAACAATGGCTGACCAAGCAGGAAGATGGGTGATAACAGAATGTCGTGTATCTACTGGTGAACTGTTAACTATTTGCTCAGTCTATGGCATGATCCTCGACGACCCAGGGGTATTTGAACAGGTAAATAGTGAAGTTGTTGCCTGGCCTCTCCCTATTATTTTCTGTGGGGACTTCAACATAAATATAGCAGCCAGTATGAAATTGAGCTCAGAAATTAAGGGGACCTACAGTGGTAGGAAACCTAAAGTATTTTGAGCATTGAGGGCACTATGTATAGATCACGGGCTGAACGATGTATGGAATTGGCAAAATGCTTCAGATCCTGGCTTTACTTTTTTTTCTA
Source organism: Calotriton arnoldi (assembly GCA_963921515.1). Classification (NCBI taxonomy): domain Eukaryota; kingdom Metazoa; phylum Chordata; class Amphibia; order Caudata; family Salamandridae; genus Calotriton; species Calotriton arnoldi. Next base: position 409,959 of record CAWUFW010013187.1, read on the forward strand.
ATCCACACAAAGTTCATGCCCGACTCGATTTTATGCTGGTACCCTATTCCCTGCTCCATGATTGTAAGATTGAAAAAGCCCCACGCATACTCTCTGATCACAACCCTTTAGTAATAGAGATTAAGGGGAAAAATCTAGATCCAAGGCCAGACTTTGGAGCTTTGAACGATTGATCACATAAGGAGGGTAATTATACTCCTAGATGCCACAACAATATCTAACGACCCAATGGCTCTAATCTTACTTGATGCCGAAAAGGCTTTTGACAGGGTCTCCTGGCATTTCTTATGGGAGGCCCTGTCAAGGGTCGGTATCAAGGAAGGGTTACTACAGGCCATTAAAATGCTCTATTACCAGCCGGTGGCCAGGGTCTTCGTTAATGGCGCACTCTCTGAGCTGTTTGACATAACTAGAGGGACCCGACAAGGCTGTCCGAGTTCACCCCTGCTATTTGCGGTTTATATCGACTCCTTTTTACGACGGCTAGAAAATAATAGGGACATTAGACCCATGGTGACTCATGGCTGGGAAACAAAAGTGTTGGCATATGCTGACGATATCGCCCTTGTAACCCCTGATCCAATTAATACTCTTCAGGAAGCAGAAGAGGAAGCAGATAGATTTGGGAAACTTTCTGGATATGCGCTTAATCGCTCCAAAACGCAGCTAGTGATCAATAAAAATACAACAATCGTTGATCACAGAATCACGGAAAAGGCAACTTATCTAGGGATAGATATATCTGCGAAAATAGATGATATCATCAAAGACAATATAGAACCTCTACTAGCTAGAACCAAGCAAGAGTTGTATAGGTTAAATAATCTTCATTTATCTATTATTGGGAGATGCAATGTTATAAAAATGCTTTTCTTCCCCTAGATTTTATATTTTCTACGGGCAATTCCCATTAGAATTTTCAAATGAATGGCTGAATGGTGCAAGAGAAACCGACCGGAAGGTACACTGGAGAAGTTCCGACTCCACTTGACCTCATATTAGGGGAAGAAGCTTGGGGGTGGCTATGGCGCTACTTAAATGATAATCATTATAAAAAAGTTAGATTTAAGACACTACCAGGGGGATTTAAAGTCTGGAAAACTGTTCGTGGAACAATTGGCATTGGTAGACTGAACTATTACACACCATTAGTAAACAATCCAAATCTGCCTGAAATATTTAAAGATCAAACGGTTAAAAGATGGGGGGAGCTGGGCCTGCTGAAATTTGGGTCCTTCTTTTCTGTCGAAGGTTTTGTTTCTTTTGAAAATCTTAGAGAAATGTTTAAGATAGGGCAGAGAGATTCTTTTTACTTAAGAAGGAGGCGGACCAATTGGATTTTCTAGAAATAGTATAATTGACACACTAGTAGGAGACAGGGATCTCTCCATATGTACCATCTATAACCTTTTCAATGCTCTGATTAAAGATGATCTGGAACGGTGGTCACTAAAATGGAAAGAGCAAATTGGAACTTCCGAGGCTTTATTTCAGCATTCAGTTGAGATGGCACAGAAGATCTTAATCCCGGCCCGGTTACAGGCACAATATTATAAGACATGCTTTTCATTATACTATACTCCTAAAAAGATAGCCAAATGGGGGAGTGAAAAAGGGACATACTGTCCCGATGTGCGTTACACCAGGCAGATCTGGTTCACATTTTTTCCTCCTGTAATACGCTTACGAACATAAAACAAGATATTACCAAATTCTTTAAAGAAACCCTTGGAATAGATTGCATCCTATCTCCCAGTATGGTTGTTTTAGGGGTAGCGGAAGTTGAACAGGGGATTGTGGGCAAAGAGTTGCTGTTTATAGCCATGGCGGTTTTGCGACTATGTATAGCATCCGCTTGGCTGGACCCCAACCCCCCAGCTTTTCAGCAGTGGCTCTCCTGTTTTTTAGCAATCTATAACTTAGAAAAAGCAGTATATGCAAGAAAAGAGATCCGTGCACGAACAACGGGTGTAAAAAGGTGGGCGCCATTGGCAGAATGGGTAGAGAAAAATTGCTAAATTCCATAGGGGAAAGTAGTGGAGAAAAGATTGGCTGTAGGGCAGAGTTTGTATTGGGAATGAATGGTTAAGAGACTAGATAGGACTGTTAAGAAGATAAAATTAGAGACTCTCATTAGCCTCCTGGGGTGGGTGGGGTGGGGTAAAGAGGAAAAATGCACTATTGTTATTACTATGTCGATGAATTCTAATGCTTGTACACATTTATAAGTGTTGTGCAAAACAAAAAATAAAAAAAACAACTTTGATCCCGTTTAACAAATCTGTGTGAAATTGTTGAAACACAATATTTATTCTCCTAAAATTGATTCTGGAAACTTTCATGTAGATTAGATATGTGGAGGTAGGTTTCCCTCGAAGGCCACCGAGCCCGGGACCTAAATCAAAGGTGCCCCCCTTGCAAAAACAGGTCATTTTCTGATCAATAATTCTGATGCCTCCACAATACGTTTTGGGCCCTTCCCTGTCACGGGCACTTACCCCCCACACATGTGAGGTAGCATTTTTATCAAAAGATCTGGGGAAATGCTGGGTGGTAGGAAATTTGTGCCGGCCTGGTGATCCCACAGCTTTCCCACACTGAAATGTGAGGAAAATGCAGGCACAAATTTCCTACCACCCAGCATTCCCCTCGGTCTCCCAATAAAATGGATACCTAACTTGTGTGGGTGGGCCAAGTGCCTGCAACAGGAAAGGGCCAAAATCCTGTAGAGATTGAAGGGGCACCAAAACGTTTTTAGACTGACTCTGCTTTGGGCACCCACACAAATGAGGCATCATTTTTATCAGGAGATCGAGGGGGATGCGAAATAGTAGGAAATTTGTGCTGGTGTGGTGATCCTTCAACTTTCCCACACAGACGTGAGGAATATGTGACTTTTTAGCTAGATTTGAGGTTTGCAGAGGATTCTGGGTAAGAAAATGCTGGGAGATCCACGCAAGCCACACCTCCAACCAAGTGACAGCCCACACACACTGCCAGTCGTGCACCATCCAATGCACACCGTCAGCCAAGTGTCATACACGCACACCGTCAGCCAAGCACTAGTCCATGCACACTGCCAGGCAAGCACCAGTCTACACACACAGCCACCAAGCTGTAGTCCACACACACCGCCAGCCAAGCGCAAGTCCACACACACACAGCCAGCAAAGTACCAGTACACGTACCCACACAGCCAGTCAAACGCCAGTACATGCAGACCGTCAGCCGAACTCCAGTTCACACACACAGAAACTTCCCTGGTATCAAGTTGTTTGCTGCCCCCCTTGGGGCAAATGAGCCTAAAAACATTGCTGATCTGCCCCCAAGGGGGCAGAAAGAGCTAAAAATGTGTGCCTTAAATAAAGGGGAGTGACCCTAACCTGACCATAAGCATATCCCTGGTGCCTCGTGGGCTTTCTGCCCCCACCTGAGAGGGGGCAGATAGGGTGTATTAACCACCATCTGCCCCCCCAGGGGGAGCAGAAAGACTGTCCCTATTTTTTGGGGAGGCATCAGCATGCCCATTCAGAGCAGCTCCCACCTCTACACAAAGTAAAACTTATGCCTGGCACCTACTGGGCTTTCTAACCCCTCCAGGGAGGCAGACTGGGGACTGTTGCCCATATCTGCCCCCTGGGGGGCAGAAAGACTGTGCCCATTTTTTTAGGGGGCAGTGGGGGCATCGGCATGCCCCTTCAGAGCAGCCACCACCGCTACACAAAGAAATAGATTGTCCCTGGTTCCTAGTGGGCTTTCTGACCCCCCGGTGGCAGATTGGGAGCTATTTGCCCCATAGGCTCCTGAGGGGGCTGAAAGACTGTGCCCATTTTTTTGTGGGGTGGGGGCATGGCATGCCCATTCTGGGCAGCCCCCACCCCTACACTAAGAAAAATAAATCTCTGGTGCCTAGTAAGCTTTCTGCCCCCCTCGGTTGCAGATCGGGGATCATTGCCCCACCCCACCCCATTTATGTGGGGTGGGGCATGGCCATGCCCATTGTAGGCAACCCCCACCCCTCTTTTATACAAAAAGAATCCCTGGTGTCTAGTGGGCTTTCTACCCCTGGGGGATAGATTGGGGTAATAGCCTCCGTCTGCCTCCCAGGGGGACAGAAAGACTTTCCCATTTGTGTTTGGGGGTGGGGGCATTGGCATGCCCATTTTGGGCGAACCCCCACCCCTACATATTAAAAAAAAATTATCCCTGGTGCGTAGGGGGCTTTCTGCCCCTGGGGGGAGATCGGGGGCTAGTGCCCCCATCTCCTCCATGCGGGGACAGAAATACCCAGAAAGACTTTTATCACAATTTCTTTTGGGTGGGGGCATGGTCTTGCCCTTTGTGGGAAGCCACCACCCCTCGTTTATAAAAAAATGTTTTTTATCCCTGGTGTCTAGTGGGTTTTCTGCACCCCCGGGGGCAGATCGGTGGTGATAACTCCCATCTGCCTCCCGGTGGGGGCAGAAAGACTGTCCCTCTTGTGTTTAAGGGTTGGGGCATTGGCATGCCCATTTTGGGGAGCCCCCACCGCTAAGTATTAAAAAAGAAATAATTCCTGGTGGCTAGTGGGGCTACTGCCCCCCCGGGGGGACAGATCGGGAGACTATTGCCCCCATCTGCCTACTGGGTGGGCAGAAAGACTGTGCCTGTTTCTGGGAGGGGTGGGGGCATTACAATGCCCATTCAGGGCAGACCCCACCGCTAAATTTACATCAGATATTAATCCCTGATTTCTAGTGGGCTTTCTGCCCCAGGGGGGCAGAAAGACTGAATAATCACAAAAACTTAAGAGGTGATCAAAGCCCTTACCTAAGGGGCCGCTCCCCCCTCCCTGGTGTCTATTGGTGGATCTCTACTCGGGGATCTCCCGCCTGCAGCGATCCCCAATCAGGGATCTACTAGGAAAGATTACCATTGTAAAAGGGAGATTCTCCCCTTTCCATTGATACCTCTTCCATGTGTTTCGTGCTCGGGGGGGCTGAGATAGTCCAGCGAGCACTGAAGCAGTGAAAGTGAAATAAGCCGATCAGCTCATTTCACTTTCACTTTCAATGTAATTACGTTAGCGCGCCATGCACGCTGATCATCATTACACTGAAAAAAAAATGCCTCACGAGGTTGGGGAAGCTCTTCCCCAGCTCCTGAGGCTCAAAAACAAAAAAGGAAATCCCTCTGCTGTAGTCAGTCAAATATACTTTTATTTGATTTCATAAAAAAATCATAAAAGGGTGGAAAAACCACCATAGATAAAACGTTCATAAAATATACATTTTTGATTTTGAAAATAGGGAAAAGACATAGAAATATTTGTCAAATAGCAAAAAGCGATGATTAAAAAAGTATTTAAAACGTGCAAGCAGTGCAATAAAGGGGTTTCGGGGCTGAATGATCTGAAACTACTTGAGTTGGTTGGCAGATTCTATTTTGTCCAGTTCTATTGCTGCGTTTTTCAAAAAGTTTATGGCACTGCAGGATAGTGGGATTGATGAGCCTCCGAGGCAATGAATCACTGCTGCTCTACAAGTTCTTACTTGTTCCTTCCTGAACACCTCCCGAAGGACCGGTTTGCGTGTTTCTGCTAGGACAGGGCAGATGCATATTAGATGCAGTAAGGACTCATCCCCTACCCTACATAGGCGGCATTCCTTTGATTGCCATGGATACTTCCATTTCGGGGTTAGGTCCTTAGATGGATATGACCCAAGCCTTAGTAACGTGAAGAAGTGCTTTTTCTGGTGAGGAAAATGGTCTAGCAAATAATGTTGGGGTTGCAGCCTCTGGTATGTCTGTATCACGGTCAAGGCATGGGATTTTTTTGCTAGAGCTGTTTTATCTAATAATAATGAGTGCCGTTTTATCGCTTTGTTGACCGCAGATTTAAAACCGGAGTAGGTAGGAGCAGTAAGCCAGGCCTCCTCTAGCTGCAAAGCAGAGAGCGAAGCCTTCAGAACTTTGAAGATTGAATTATTAAACCTGGCTTGATTTTCAATCTCTACCCAACAATAGTGAGCGAGTGTGTTGCCCTCTGCGTCCCTCATCCTCCAATAGTACTTGACTAGTGCACCTTGTCTATCGGGGATCTGGTTTCTTAGACCGTATTCTAGCCGAATTTGAGCTTGCAGGATGTGACGGGGGATTGCAAACAATTTCTTGAAAAGGATTGATTGTGCTATGTTCAGCCCTGTGGCATCTTTGCCATTCAAGATTTCTGTACCGTATGAGATGGAGGGGAAGGAATTTTGCTGCAATAACCTTTAGTAGATGACCGGTAGAGCAGCCTGTGAGCTTGTTTTTTAAGATTTTAAAGGCGAACTGCAGCTGTTTGGATTTTGTGCGACCTTGGCCCAGGTGTGTCTTGAAGTTGAGATTGCGGTCAATTTTGAAGCCTAGATATTTATACGAATCCGCCTCGGTCAGAGGTCGCTTGTCCAAGGTCCAAGTAAATTTACGGTTTTTCACTGCTTTAAGATGTTTGACAAAGCGCATCACCTTTGTTTTTTGGTGATTGATGGTTAATTGAACCGAGGTGGTATAGGCTCCGAGTTCGGGGATTAGTCGTTGCAAACCAACCGATGTTTGCGCTAGAAGAACGATATCATCAGCGTATTGAAGGCTGGGTGTGGGAATTTTGCCAAGTTTTGGAGGGTCGGATTGAATTGACCGAAGGTGCTCAACCAGGTCAGCGATGTAAATGTTAAAAAGGCAAGGCGCCAACACACCCTTGTTTTAACCTGTTGAGAGTTGTGATCTTATTAGTTATGCTGAGCCCATCTCCTTTCCTGATCTGCACCCACGTCTGAGAATACAGGTTGATTATAGCCTCCAACAACTTGGCTGGAACCCCCCAATTATGCATTTTTGCCCATAGCGTGGCTCTCGAGACTTTGTCAAAGGCCGCTTTAAGGTCGATGAAGCATGCATACAGTGGCCTTGATTTTACGAGGGCTTGATTAGCTAGGAGGGTTACAGCAGAAATGTTCGTAAGAGGGCCCATCCCAGTAAAAAGCAGAAAGATTTGGTGGTCGTGTGCAGAGAATGGAACGGTTCAGTCCACAGCACACAAGCACCATGGCGGAGGACGGAAACATTCCTTCCTCCACACCGAACGGGTTAATGTAAAACATGGGATTCTGTAATCCCTGTATAAATGGCAATTGCTAATTTCTTCATAATCGGCGACTAGTGACGCACTCAATCGCCGATTATAAAGAAGAGACGTCAGAACTCGGCTATTATAAGGTTATTACAGTCGAATTCTGACATCACAATACCTGCAGCTACAGCCAGCAGCTTAGGTGAAAGGCAGGTCAGGTCACAAAGCAAAATTTAAGCAGCTGTTCAAAGCAACAAATGGAATGCTGCGTTTCTTTCCTCTGCTTTATTTTAATAGCTTACAATGACAAGCAGAAAGAAAATGTTTAGTTTTTCCCTCTTAAAATAGAGGAAAGCTAGAAACTTTCTGCATGTTTCTAGTGGCGTAGCTAGCCACTTTGCCGCCCGTGCAGGTCAATGCTTTTGCCGCCCTGTGCCAAACGCATGTAAGAGCGGGCCGGGGGGCTGGAGGCCGCCACCCCCAAAACTTGTGCTGCCCGGGGCGAACTGCCCCCCGCCTCCCCTTTGCTACGCCACTGCATGTTTCTACAAGTTCTGAGGTACTGCAGCTTTTTTTTTAACTGACTTGTATTGAACTGTTTCTAATAACCATTTGCAAGAAATATCTAACACGTTTTTGTTGGGTTTAATTTTGCACTAGAGGTTTTTTATTTTTCTCTGTGTTTGCAATCATGCTCACTCTTTCATATGAAAGAGCAACGCATCAAGGTTTTAAGTGGTTTGTGGGAAAGGTGATGGTGTGACCATGTATTATATGGGATAAAGTACCCTTTGGCATACGTCAGTTCCATAACCTTATAAAGGAGCTCGGCCTTCATCTTCATTCCTCTATATGGTTATGGAACTCCTTGGTGACTTGAAATATACTTATAATATACAGCAGGAGGTACTTTAGCCCTAATATTAGGTCATTGTTTAAGTCATCTGTGTGGATGGTATGTGGCTGTGCAGCTCACTATAGCTGCTATATTCAGTGGGGCTTATTTACAAGGCCCTTGCGCCACTTTTGCGTCATTTTTAACATGGGAAATGTGACGCAAAAGTGGTGCAAGGGCCTTTTAAATCTACCCCAGTGTTTTTTAGGCTTTAGATCTGTCGATCAAGTTGAAGGATTTTTATACTGTATCTATATTTGTGCATTTAAAATAACACATTACATGGATTTCTTTCCTAAACTAGATGGGTCTTAATTGACTTCCTGTGACATTATGCAAATGAGACCAGTTTGCTTAAAGCAGAACATGATTGGCGAAAAATAAAAATGAATTGGACGATCTGAGGCGGCTCCACCCAGGCAGATTCAGACTGTCCTTCCTCAGTAGACTGATTGCAGTTTTTCTGAATCTAAAAACAGAGGGGCAGATTTACAAGGCCCTTGCGCCACTTTTGCGTCACTTTTAACATGGGAAAAGTGACGCAAAAGTGGCGCAAGGGGCTTGTAAATAAGCCCCAGAGGGTTTGCGGTTTTAGATAACTGCTTATGCGCTTTTTTGGCATTGTTCAGTCATTTTCAGTTCATTTTTGTACCCTCGCGCTCGTTATTGCAAAAAAGGACAGCGTGTGACATTCAGAATTTAAACAATGCGCCCTTTTCAAAATATGGGAGCCTTTCTGTTTCCGAGCTGCTGGCTATTAATGAATGGAGGTCGGTGGCCGCCCTTCGAGTTAGAGGCCAGCTTGCTTTGCTTCCCCTTCTAAGCAAACTGCATTTCTCATCGTGATTGTGAGTAAATATGCACTTGCTTTAATTTGACAGCACGTCTCTTCACGGCCTCCCCCGGGCCCTCTCTCGTCTGCCAAAGTCTCAGTTACCTGGCATTCTCCCGGAAGAAGCCCCCACTGGCAATTTTTCATCTTGGCATAATGTTGTTCCAAGTAAAAGGCGCAGCTTTGATTTTGGAAACAGGTAGATAGGTCAGGTGAGCAGAAAGGAATAGCATTTTAGAGGGAGGCTGGGGGAGAGGAGATGGTGGAGCCAAAGAGGTTCCGCGTCCTACCTTCAGGCCGCTTGAGATATTTTCAGTATCGCCGAAACGGTGGACTCCTGCACTCATTTTCAAGGTCGTAATTGATGTAAAAGGACAAGCCCAGGGACTTTGAAAGGAATGAAAGGACATCATGTGTAGGAGTGGGGAGGTGAGCGTGATGTCAGCCGGAGCACAGAGAAAGTCCCCCTGCACTTGGCCTTGCAGCAGGAGCTGCTGCCTACATGCAATTAATGCATGTAGGGCCGGCTATGGTGGGATTCGTGAATGTCCACCCAAGGGTTTCTCTGTCATGTGAACAGGTCACCTTGGTGAGTGAATAAGGCCTCTGTGCCATGCACTGCCTCTGACCTTTGCCACTCTGAGGATTCTAGCTGAGAAATGATTAATGCAAGCTAGTAACTGTTTCACAGATTTCCCCATCACTCCTCTCAACTTTAAAAAAATGAATGAGCGATGTAATTTAAAGTTCTCAGCTATGTTTACAAGGAACTCTTCACATTTTTTTCTATCCGTTTGTTCATTGTTATCTTTTTATAACTAAAGAATTCCTCCTGCTTCCCGCAAAAGTATATTTTTGAATATGTGTGAGTGAATGAAAAGGGATTAACAACTATCTTGATTTTTTTGCAGTGTTGGTCTAGCACACTCAGAGAAATAATTTGCACCGAATCACTTTTTAGGTCGAGCATTCGAGACCTCTTGTATATACTTTAGTATATACTTCTTATATACTTATATGTGTATGTACATTGTGGGCTCTGGTGATCAGCCCTAGGACTTGTCTGCTTCCCCTTAGGGACTTTTTTTTCTGTTCAACTGCCTCTTTTTAACTGTATTGATAGAAAACGACCAGCAGAGGTCAGTAAAATACCAGAATTGCTTTCTGCTGAGGGACTTTCTTTTTTTAATTTTTCTGGCAAATGCCTCTATTTAACTTTTTTGATAGAAAACGACCAGCAGAGGTCAGTAAAATACCAGAATCACTTTAGCATTCTCTAGATTCCAGTCCATAGAAATTGTCTTCCACGAGCACCCGTAGACAATACTATTTTTTTCAAATCTTGTATTTTCAGTGATATGACCACCGAAGGCCCTGATTTGATATTAAAAACAGAGCTTTGGACTATACCATATTGCTGAAAGGCAATATTTCTCTCCATGTGTTCCAATACCTGGCGTGTCACGCAGTTTGGTGCTTACTTTCCCTCCATGTTAAAGAACAGTAGATGTTTCAGCACCCAGGCTAATGTGCTGCATAGCTCATCAATCAATCATGGGTTTGTTGAGCGTGACTACTCACCCGTAAGGGTCTCCAGGCGCTGGGGGGGGAGGGGGGAGGAGGCGCAGGGTCCTGTCCATCAAGGAGGAGGTCTATCGAAGAGCCATGTTTTGAGGTCCCTCGTGAAATTGGGGAGTGATGTCGTCTGTCTGAGGTGGAGCGGGAGGGCGTTCCAGGCTCTGGCCGCGAGGAAGGAGAAGGAGCGGCCTCCCTATCTGGACTTCCTGGTGTGAGGGACCACGGCGTGGGAGAGCTGGGCTGATCGTAGGGTCCTTTGGGGTGCGTGGAATGTGAGTCGGCTATTCAGGTATGCTGGTCCGGTGTTGTGGAGGGCTTTGTGTGCGTGGGTGAGAATCTTGAAGGTGATTCTTGCCTCTATGGGGAGCTAGTGGAGTGTGCGCAGGTGCTGGGTGATGTGGCAGTGTCGTGGCAGGTTGAGGATTAGTCTAGCAGTGGCGTTCTGGATGTTTTGAAGTTTGTGGGTGAGGTTTTTGTTGATTCCGGCGTAGAGTGCGTTGCCGTAGTTAAGTCTGCTGGTGACGAGGGCGTGTGTGACGGTCTTTACTGTGTTCGAGGGGGATCCATTTGAAGGTCTTGCGTAGGAGGCGGAGGGTGTGGAAGCAGGAGGATGCGACAGAATTGATCTGGTGGTCCATTTTGAGTTCAGAGTCCAGGCTGATTCCGAGGTTGCGTGCGTGGTCCGTGGGGGTGGGCGGGCTTCCGAGGGGGGGGCCACCAGGTGTGGTTCCATGCGTCGGGGTGTGGGCCCATGATGAGTACTTCTGTTTTGTCCGTGTTGAGTTGTAGACAGTTGCTCTTCATCCATTTGGCTTCTGCTTCCATGCCTTCTTGAAAGTTGTGTTTGGCTGCGTTGGGTTCATTGAATAGGGAGAGGATGAGTTGGGTGTCGTCTGTGTATAAAACAATGTTGAGTCCGTGGGTTCTGACGATAGGGGCGAGCGGAGCCATGTAGATGTTGAACAACGTGGGGCTGAGGGAGGATCCTTGGGGGACTCTGCAGGTGGTCGGTGTGGGGTCTGAGAGGAAGGGAGGGAGTCTGACCCGCTGCGTTCTGCCGGAGAGGAATGAGCGGATCCAGTCGAGGGCCTTGTCCCGGATCCCTGCGTCGTGAAGTCTGCGTGTTAGGGTGCGGTGAGAGACTGTGTCGAAGGCCACTGAAAGGTCGAGGAGGATGAGGGCTACTCTCTCTCCTCTGTCCAGGAGGGAGTGGATGTCGTCTGTTGCGGCGAGGAGGGCGGTTTCCGTGCTGTGGTTCTTTCTGAAGCCGGATTGGGAGGAGTCGAGGATCTTGTGCTCTTCGATGAAGGTGGTGAGTTGGCTGTTGATGGCTTTCTCAATGACTTCAGTGTGTCTTCGGTGGTGAGGGTTGTCCAGCTGTCAATCGTTGGCTTCCAGGTGTCGGGGGTGGTTGGTGAGGGTTCTGTGTGTTGGCTGTCTTCGTCAAAATTGTCGTAAATGTTCTTGATTTTGTGATGGAAGAAGATGCTGAGTTTGTCGCAGAGGTCTTGTGAGGGAGGGATGTCTGTAGACTCACTGATGGGTTGGGGGAACTCCTTGATGATGCTGAAGAGTTCTTTGCTGTTGTGCGCGTGCGTGGAGATTCTGTCTTTGATCGCTTTCTTTCTTGTATTTCTGATGAGTTGGTGGTGGGCGTTGGTGGCGGCTCTGAAGTTGTTGTGGGCTTCTGTAGATTTGGAGTTTCTCCAGGCCTTTTCGAGGCGGCGGCATGTGCGTCTGGACTCTCGAAGTTCAGTGGTGAACCAGCTGGCTTTCCTGGCGTGTGTGTTGTTGTTCTTCTTGAGGGGGGCTATGGTGTTGGCGCAGTCGGAGATCCATCTGTGCAAGGTTCGGGCTGCAGAGTTGAGGTCGTCGTTGTCCACAATGTTTGGGGTGGAGTTGCTGAGTGAGGTGGTGAGCTGGTCGTCGGTGATTTTAGTCCAATTTCTGCGTGGGAGCAGGTGCTGGGTTCAGTGGATGGTGGGTGTTCTGAAGGTGAAATGGATGCAGCGATGGTCTGTCCACGGGAGCTATGGGACCTTATAGCTAAATACATATAAGGTCCCAAAGGTGAGACCGATTGCATTGCAAATGCTAGTTTAGATTATGTCGCGATCACGCAGAATTGTTTGCTTTATTGCCTCCTAGAGCAGGCTAGGTAGAACTAGAACACTTTCCTGTAGCCCAATTTTCTCCTTTATAGAAGTTATTTTCCTAACATTGCCATCACACTCATAACCCAGTATCTAACTCTCACCTTACAAGTTGACTGACAGAGGATTTTATGACAGAGGTTTTTGGCAATGTAAACATCTATTTTATTATTGTTTGGGTGAACAAGGGTGTAATGTACGCCCATGCAGTGCAGGGGCAGTCCAACGGTTCAATGGCCCCCTTTCAGCCCATAACGTATGAATATTGTGAGATTTTGGAGTCTCATGGCATTCTGCAAGGTGGACCAATCATTTTACGTTACCCACTGTCGGTGAACACTAGAAAACAGAATGCACAGATATGGAATGCCATGCTAGAGACACCTAGAAACGAATGAAACCACAAAAGATGTGGTAATCTCATCGAAATCGAGTTGTTCTTCGGGGCATATGGTAGTCTACTCAGGATACCCACCCTCAGGTTAAAGGCCTTATGTGCCCCCAGGTGTCATTAGTTATGCAATGGTCGTCACTGGGCCTACATTCTGAAGCAGCTGCAGGGAGTCTAGTGTTATGGTATGTAGAAAAATAGACGAAAACAAACATACATACCTGCCTTTTTCTACTCATCCTTAGCTTTTTCTACTCTTCCACTTTTGTCACACACGTACTGCGGCATGGGGAGATACATTGATTTGCCCTCAAACATTCATTGATTAAGCAAGAAAAATACAGTTAGTACTCACTCGTGGTCTCACGATCCTTAAATGTATTAACACATCTCCCTTCCAAAGGCATAAAAGGGCAGAGCCTGGAAATTGATGCCACTCAGCACTGAGAGACAACTGAATGCTACTGCACCATTGCCTTCTTCTCTGCCCAGTTGCTCGTTTCTTACAACAAACCCCTCAGTTCTTGTGCATTTTCGTGTGGCTACTGGGGTCCGCAAGAAATCCACTTCAGCTGAGCGCCTAATTCTGAAACGCCTATGTCCAATGGAGTGTAAAAATAATATGATTGCAATGTGCTGCAAAGACTGACAGTCTTTGACTATCCTAGTCATTACCCGCTAAAAGAAAAGTCACTTTGGTATTTGTCGCTCAGTTGTCTATTTTACACCAATATGTTTATGTTAGCCCTAAACCTACACATGGAACAATTTGATCTATAACGTACCGAAAGGTTACTTCTAGTACCACATCTCCCAAATCTGTACTCATTTGTATAGGTGAGATAGTACCAATTTGATATTTTTCTAAATATTTTTGGAAAAAAAGGTTTGTGTTACATTTTCGTAAGGTCCACTTTATCTAGTCAGTCAAATGTGCGGACGTGCATTGCTACTCAGTTTTGGATATTCTGTGCAACGGTGTTTATGTCAACTTCGCTAACCAACCACATACGTCTTAATGGATAATGCTTTGCTCTTTTTGATAATGCACAGGGCCACTGCAATTTTGCGGCCACACACTTGTCTGCATGATTATGGATTTGCTGTATTTGCCACATAAGCCACAATTTGCAGCACAATTTGCAGATTTTAACAAAAAAAAAATGTTTCTAACACAAACGGATCAAAGTTACGTAAAATGCGATGTTATGTTGCCACTCAGTCGATGGCCCTTTGCAAAGGTTCGCTGGTCACCTTTCGGTTGCTTATTGCTGTATTAGGGTGTTAAACTGGTACTAATGATATGAAACAGTTGCCTATACAGCTTTAATATGTAAAAATGTCAAAATAATTAAGTAATACCATCACGAAAGTTGCTACATTATGCGGCATAATTTATATTTTCTTGTCGCATAATTTGTTTTTTCTCTTTTACATAGTTTATGTTCCCATATTAGTCACTTCTTAAATTATATGGATAATGCTTTGTTCTCTTTAATAACAGCTACTTCGGTAATTGGTGAAGATTAATTATATTGAAAGAACCATACATACAGAATGTCTTTTGAAATGACTGACACAAGGTTCTTTCGTACCCATTAAGAAGCCACCACACAGAACTGTAGAGCACAACTCTTGTACTCGAGCCGTTTGATCCCAATAACAGGAATTCAAACTCAGTGGAACAGATATTGTTATGGGAAATTCCATGTTGCATTTTCGTTTCAGCAGGAAGACACGTGTGTGATCCAGTACGTCATCAAACATCTCTCTCTCTCTCTCTCGTAATGTCTAACTGTGTAAAGGGTTAGGCACATTAGAAGAGATTAATGTTTACTAATATCCAGAGGTCTTGTGGGCAAGAGCAGCAATGACTGTGGGATTTCTATGGGAGTGGTGTTCTGAAATGTGTTTCCTACGTTTGTGCTTCTTTGAGCTCCAATGATTATCGGAAAATCAAGTGGGATGAAGGAGATCCACGAGACTTTAACAGCCACCTTAAACGAATCCCAGAATATCAGATGATGACAACCATTTTTCTATGCTTGCGAAAACATTATTGGTGAGTTCAGATTCTGACTGCTTCCACTTCTGCTTATGCTCAGGTGCTAGGTAATGTCATAGTGTGTTATATTTTGCAGAGCTAGAAGGAGCTTCTAAATTCTTTTGATGTTGAAAAGACTCGAAGGGCATGTGTGTGCAGAGTTAAAGCTGAATAGAAGTAGCTAAAACATACCTAAACTTGTATGAAACTTCGTTTTAGTTAAACTCTCTTATGTCACCCAGTGTACACATGGATTTAGGGTTTTCACCTATGATAGAATTCAGAACTGTCATTTTTAAACCACAGGTGGCACCCAGGACTATTTCATCAGTCTTGTGTGAAGTCTTGAAATCTGGCTTTTACATCTTGTGTTAAAGTATAACCATGTCCTAAGGATCTTGTATGGATCCTTATACAGTGCCTCTTGACCTTTGTGTGAAACTCTGAACTGAGCACTTTATTCTTGGAACTATATTCAAATTTTTTACAACAGATAGAAAAGAAGCGTTGCATAGCAGTAGCTAGGCCTAGGTGGCTACTAGAGTTTCTTGATAAAAGATGATGCAGTAATTCTAGATTTTGCCTGCGGATCACTATCAAAATATAAAAACGTGCTACTGGGTCTTGGAGAACAAGATACCCCAAACCCATACTTCATCTAGATTTTCTCTGGATGCCTACATCTGTTTGAATAGTCAAACATTGTTTTGCAGTTTGTAACTTGAAATTCATAAAACAATATTTTACTAAGCATAAAAAAAAGATGCCCCAAACTGAAACTATCTTCAGGTGCTTCTGGGCCTTTGGGCTTTCCCTAATTCAGCACTGTAAATCGGTCATCTCACCAAAAAACTTTAAGAGCTAGTCACACCCCATTCCTTTGCCCTCTACCCACAAAACTGTTTTATTTCTCAGGGTAACAAAAGTGATCAATGAAATTATTCAGAGAAATTTGTGGAACATTTTTGCAAAATCTATTTGAGAGCCTTAAGCTAAAAAAGCTTTTAAGGAATGGTTACTGAGGATTCACTAGAACCAGTCAGCAAGTGAGTGAAATGCATTATCTGGGACAAAGCTCTCAGATCCATATTTATGCAGTATGTATTATGGTGCCTAGTGTCAGGCCTCCTTGCTTTTGCACCCAGAACCTTTCCAAACAATAATTCAAGTCATCTATTGAATGATTGAAATGATTATAGGAGTTCTCATAGGGCGTCATTTACTGCCCCCACCACACAGCCCTGTGCTGCACAGACCTTTAGTACAGTACAATGCCCCCTCCCATCTCCTTGCTTGTTACACCTTCTTCCTTTGCGAAATGCACTTTCCTCAAATTTCCCTCCGGATAATATGCGTTCACCTTGTTTGTGAAATGCCTCTCATCATGCTCACACAAATAACACACTCTTTGTTATAGGCTTTGACCTGGATCTGTTTGTCATTCTAATGATGAAGTCCTGCTGTGTGGTCCTCTCTGGGTCATGGGTACAGCATATTGGAGCAGCATAATTTTAGCTCCACCCTTATGTTTTGACCATGCCATATATATGTACACATGGTCTGATGTATGTGTGTGATCTAATATCATTAACGTAATGTAGTGCACTTGAACAGATACAGAAAGTGCATGTACTATGTAGTCTCAACATTTATATGAGTGTGCATACTAATGTTTTCCTTACAGTGTCATCAGATTGCAGTTCTCATATATATCTGGACTTGTGTCGATTGAATATTATCGTTAATTCTTATATATTCACATACTCATTTGAATAGTATGCTGCATTTATTTTATAACCAAATATGTATATATAACTATGCGTTTAAATGTGTCCTGGGTAACCCTGGGCATAATACTTTGCTACGCTCACGAAGCATGCAAAGTTTGTGCTACTACGCACTACGCAAATTGCACGTAGCAGAGTGAATAACTGTACTAATAAACGTAGCGTAGCAGGAGTATAATAAACTCCTTCAAATGCTTTGATAAAGCAATTTTTTATGCTAAAAAGCATATAACCAATTCACAAAAATGAATGTTGACAATAAAATATCAAGCAATGAGAGAGGTGATGATTTTGGAGTCCCCCTAACCTAGGGGAGGACCAAGCAGATGCCTTGAACACAAAAAGCATATCATGTGAACGATTCAATGGTGGTCCCTTCCTCCTAGGACCACCCCAAGCACAGTTATGGGCAAAAATACAATCCCAACCAAAGGCCCTGCAAAGCATTATGGGACGAGATTAGCAGTGGGCAGTGAATATTATAGTGTCCAATATCAAAATAATTCTACAAAGAGCTGCAGTTCAACTAGTCGTCACTGGGTGTCGTCCCTCAAGAGTGAAATGCAAAAGTATTGAAAACCTTTCATGAAGCTTTTGCATTTGACTCGTGAGGGACGACACCCAGTGACGACTAGTTGAACTGCAGCTCTTTGTAGAATTATTTTGATATTGGACACTATAATATTCACTGCCCACTGCTAATCTCGTCCCATAATGCTTTGCAGACCTTTGTTGGGTTGTATTTTGCCCATAACTGTGCTTGGGGTGGTCCTAAGAGGATGGGACCACCACCTAATCATTCAATAAGATGTGCTTTTTGTTTTCAAGACATCTGCTTGGTTCTCTCCTAAGTTAGCGAGGATACCAAAATCATCACCTCTCTCACTGCTTTTTGTTTTCACTTTAGTGAAATGACTATATGCAATTTTAGCATATAAAGACAGAGATATTTATTTTATCTTAACTTGCACTGTACAAGTTTGCTTTTGGTAATTATTGTACAGTGCAGTGAGTCAAGCACACAGCTAGCACTACGCCCAGGCTTAATAATAATAACAAACTCCTTCAAATGCTTTGATAAAGCAATTTTTTATGCTAAAAAGCATATAACCAATTCACAAAAATGAATTTTGACATATCAAGCAATGAGAGAGGTGATGATTTTGGAGTCCCCCTAACCTAGGGGGAGGACCAAGCAGATGCCTTGAACACAAAAAGCATATCATGTGAACGATTCAATGGTGGTCCCTTCCTCCTAGGACCACCCCAAGCACAGTTATGGGCAAAAATACAATCCCAACCAAAGGCCCTGCAAAGCATTATGGGACGAGATTAGCAGTGGGCAGTGAATATTATAGTGTCCAATATCAAAATAATTCTACAAAGAGTTGCAGTTCAACTAGTCGTCACTGGGTGTCGTCCCTCACGAGTCAAATGCAAAAGCTTCATGAAAGGTTTTCAATACTTTTGCATTTCACTCTTGAGGGACGACACCCAGTGACGACTAGTTGAACTGCAGCTCTTTGTAGAATTATTTTGATATTGAACACTATAATATTCACTGCCCACTGTAATCTCGTCCCATAATGCTTTGCAGGGCCTTTGGTTGGGATTGTATTTTTGCCCATAACTGTGCTTGGGGTGGTCCTAGGAGGAATCGTTCAATAAGATGTGCTTTTTGTTTTCAAGACATCTGCTTGGTTGTTGGTTCTCTCCCTAAGTTAGTGAGGATACCAAAATCATCACCTCTCTCACTGCTTGTTAACTTTTTGTTTTCACTTTAGTGAAATGACTATATGCATTTTTAGCATATAAAGACAGAGATATTTATTTTATCTTAACTTGCACTGTACAAGTTTGCTTTTGGTAATTATTGTACAGTGCAGTCAAGCACACAGCTACGCACTACGCAATTTGCATAGCTACGTGTAGTTGAAGCTGTACTTCACGTAGCTACGTGAAGTGCTACTACGCAAACTACGCCCGGGCTTAGTCCTGGGATGCTTGCCATGTTAATTTGACCAAAGGCCTTAGCATTTGAATTTTATGTTTAACCTTCAACATGAACATTAGCTAGGGTTGCAAGTTTTTCTCTCCTCTGCAGGTGCAGTCAAATGATCTCATGAATAGAGAAAGGCACATTGTGTATGCAAGATAGTGAGGATCAGGAGGAGATCTTTTGCCAAAGATGAGAAGCCTCAAGGAACAAAGGAAGGACTACTGTCCATGCAGAATTGGGAGACCGGAGGAATCCAAGGACGATTGGATGTGTAGACCAAAGGAAAGGAGTTTCAAGTGTAACTGGCAAGTTTTACAGTGTGAAGGTAGAAAGTAATGAGACAAGTAACAATGGATTCTCCAATGTCCGTTTGTGGGGTTCATCTGTGATCACACTTTAGTTTTAATCAGATTCCTTATAGACTCAGGGGCCGATTCCGATCTCGGCCGGTAGGGCTCCGAATCGGATTCGGATTTACCGGATCCGATTCAGAGCCCTGTTTCCCGACCGAATCGTACGCGGGTCCGGCCGAGCGAGTACGATGCAGGCACCCGCGAAAACTCCGACCGACTCGAACGCGGCTTCAACACGCTCCGACCGACTCGCATGGACACGACTCGCACCGCGCTATGGAGACGTTTCCCGGCCGGGTAAGTACGATGCGCGCCGCGAGCAGTCCGATCGACTCGCGCCGTCCGGCTCGAAAAAGCTGTCGGAGCCGGACTTTGGGGGTCCGCGTCGGACCCCCCTGTACGCATAGGCGCGCGAGTCGCACAGAGGGGGGACCCATGGGTCCCCCCTACCTGTGCGTGTACGGTGCGAATCGCTTCGCCGCGTACACGCTGTAGGGGGCGCCCTTGTCCGCCTCGCACCCATTGAGTTAATGGGAGCCCGCGTACGCGTTGTACGACAGGCTCCCATTGACTTCAATGGGAGTCCGACCGACTCGAGTCCGATGTCATGCGTGCGCATCGTACTCGATCGGTCGGACTGCCCGAGTCCGATTCGGTCGGAAATCTCTCCGGGTCCGGCTCGGTCGGAGAGATTTCCGGCCCGAATCGGAATCGGCCCCTCAGAGTGGTATAGAACTCTTTGCCTTTTCTCTGTTGTGTGGCTTAATGTTATGTAATACTATTGATTTTTGAGAACTTCTACAGAAGTCTCTGTAATATTGACACTTTTCTGCATTACTGGATCTGATTAGGGTTTCCCCAATTAGTGCTACAAAGAGTAGACTCAGTTTAGGTAACTTAGATTTACTCATGCCTAGGCAAGAGGAATGGAAGTCCTATTCTGATCATCAGATCCTGTTTCTGATTTTCTGCATTGCCATTACTGAGTTTCTCATGTGTTTTCTGCTGCTGAAACTTAACTTTGCTCGACTATTTGGTCTGCCAGTAGTGATTCTGTTCTTCTATAATGTATTGTTGAGATTTGTGTACATCGGATTGACTTTGAATTTTTAATAAATCCATACTTAATCTTATCTACTGACTTTGGGTCCTCAATATGTGGCCAAAATTGCTTACAATTTAAATTGAACTTTTGGGTGATGTTAAATCCCTTTTATTCCTTAGGCTCCTTAAAAGGTCAGTTGCAGGGAAATTTGAACAAAGGGCTCAGTGCTCTAGCAATGCTTTCATTGGTCACTTACCAAATGGACATTCCTAGTCTATGTGAGACTTCATCATTGGGAAATCCCACATTGTTAGTATTACCTGACCTGGGGAGGCTGATCACCTTCTATGGGCGCTCAAGGCACCTCCTAAAGTCTCTCACAAAGAAGCACCTTAGGGCCATTCCGTTCTGTTGTAATCTCCTTCTGAGGCTAACAAGCACAATGAGTACATCTCACAACATTTTTCACTAGTCACACAACAACGCTGTATTAAATAACAGAGATATGAGATAAGCAATCCTCTGTTCACACAGCTTTCATGTGAGACAATAGCACTATTGTGTAAACCTGTTCTCATCTCATTAGCCATGATGTTCAGTAAGCCAATGCTGTGTTTCGCATAGCAACAAATTACAACAGAGACTAGCCAAAATATGGCCCTTTTGAGGACACAGACTTATTTAGCCTGCTGCAGATGTGGAAGCGAGATGAAGCAATCTCTAGCTAGCCCAAAAATCAGAGTAGTGCTTAGAGCTCAGGTTTTTGTGCAAACAAAGTGGCAGTAGCGGCTGCTACCGGATGGGGGTGGTGTGGCAGGGGGAGGGAGGAGGGGTTCAATTAACAAAAAAAATAACACTTACCTTAGAACAGCCGGCCGGCCGCCGCCTTGCCCTGCATCCTCTTCCTTCTTCCTGTTGTCCGGGCAGCAGGAAGCACCCGGCACACAGGCTCCCCTGAGCCAATCACAATGCTGCAATGCAGGGTTGTGACTGGTCTGAGTGCCATGGATTGGCGCTCAGACTGGAACAGGGAGCCTGTGCATGTTCCTCACCAGGCTGTGTAATGCAGCCTGGTGGGGAACATGCAAAGTGCGCATGAACTGTTTGGTCAACCCAAGAGGGCCGGATAAACAGTTCATGCGCACTTTGGGAGTGCAAACCATTCCTACCCTGCTCTGGCCAGCCCCGCCCTGCCCCACACAGGCCACTGACTGCATATAATCAGAAAAATAAAATGACAATAACAATACGTTATTGTCATTTCATTTTTCCTTTTTGCGCAGTGGGGCAACGCTCCTCCACCTAAACGAGGAGCCGCCACTGCAATGTGGGAACGGGCTATTAATTTATAATGTCGATCTTTGCAGGAAAGGCTGAATAATGAAACTACAGCTCAGTATTACGGAATGAGGGCGATGGCATGGCATACTCAGAGTACTGCCCTCTGGATATTTTCAAATACATTTATTCTGCGCAGCCAGGACTTGCAGCGTGGGCAACTTTTCCATTTCTCTCAGGGTTGTAAAAACTGGCTTGTTAAAAAAAAGCAAAATGAAACGGCTGGAACAGAGCCATCCAACTTTATGTCAGGCACAGCTTCCTGTGGTAAGCAGCACCCCTCGAGGGGACAGAAACATTTACTTGCATTAAAACATGTTTGAAAAAAAATCTCTTGAAAGGACTTTATTGCAGCCTTGCATTCCCCTATAAAACCCACCTATTCACATCCAGTGCGACATAAAATTAGATTCATATGTCAGGCCCAACTAGTGGTGACTCGCGAGCATCTCGGATGCATTATGATTAGAGGCCTGCTTCTAGGACAACAATGCTAGAATTGATTAGGCAATGTGTGTCGATTGGAAAGCGAGCGAAAGGGGCCTGCATTAATCTTAGAGCTGTGCTTTTTGCTTGTAAGTTGCTTTTTCAGCGCAGTCACTTCTAAATTGGGTCATGCTTCAGTTCTTTGAGTTTTGGGAGGTTTAACTGTGTTTGGGAAAAGAAAAAAAAGCAGACGTCGCCTTCTGCCGGGTCAGGAAAACTCGAGAGAGTTCGAAAAAAGCTCTATTCACGAAAAGGGGGTAAAACGAGAGAAATTGCAGGTAGATCCAGCATCTATGTATGTTCTGGGAGGGGGGGCTTTTTGGGCGCATAAAACAACTCAGAAGAATAGCGCGGAGTGGACACTCTGGGGCAGATTTACAATCCCCTTGCGCCACTTTTGCGCCACTTTTAACATGGGGAAAGTGACGCAAAAGTGGCGCAAGGGGCTTGTAAATCTGCCCCTCTGTATGCCTCCGGTCTTCCACCCTGATGAGCTCTTTTTAAAAAAAAACCTTAGAAGATTTTCCTTTTACAGTATCTTTCAGCATGACAATAATTTCAATTTTTTTTTATTGTGATCTCTCGTGGTGTGACAAAAACAGCATGACAGCTCCAGAGCGACCAGGTTATAGAAACTAAAAACAAAACAAGCATTTGCAATGCAATAGGTCTCGCATTTACGCGAGTTTGAGCTATTGACATTGCAAATAACAATGCCTTTTATTTTTGTTTTCGTTTTTAAAACATAAGTAAAAGGCATTGCCATTTACAATGCCAATAGCTTAAACTTGCATAAATGCGAGACCTACTGCATTGCAAATGCTTGTTTTTTTGTATCATGGGGACAAGAGAAGGCTGCTAGTTTCTGACCTTCGAAAGATGTGATCACCCGAGCCGACCCATGTGTACTTAGGTGTGGAGTCTATAACTTCCTACAGCTGGTTCTAACGTACAAGCCATACCGCCCACCCTTAACCCCTTCGCTGCTAGGCCTTTCCCCCCCCCCCTGTGCTAAGCCTTTTTTTGGCTATTTGGGGTAGTGCGCGCTTAGGCCCCTGTAACTTTTTAACCACATAAGGTATCCACGCCAAATTTGCGTCCTTTTCTTCCAACATCATGGGGATTCTAAAGGTACCCAGGGTTTGTGGATTCCCCTGGAGGGGTCCCAGAAATTAACCAAAATACAGCTAAATTTTGGGTTTTTGGGAAAAATGCGAAAAAGGGCTGCAAATGAAAGCGTCTGGGGTTTTCCCTGCAAATGGTATCAAAAAGGGTTTGTGGGGCTGAAATCACCATTTTCCCAGCTGTTAGGGAATGACAGACTTTTGTCAGAAAACCAATATTTTTACATAGTTTTGGCATTTTTCTGAAACATAGCCTATTTTTGCTATTTTTGTGCTTTTAACCTCCTTCCAGTTAATGGTAGAAATGGGTATAAAAGCAATAATGGATCCTGGAAAGCTATACATTTTAGAAAAGTAGACACAATTCTGAATTCAGAAAGGGGTCATTTGTGTAGATCCATTAAGGTTTCTTTATGGAAAGTAACAGTTAAATATAGGAAAAATTGAAAATTAGTTGAAAAAAACAGCCTTTTGTGTCAATGTTTTCACCTGTAACTTCTTCTAATTATGACAGCTCTTTGAAAGCAATATACCGTTCAATCCGCTGGACCTTACTGGTTGTGGGGATATATAGGACTTGTAGGTTCACCAAGAACCCGACGAACCCAGAGCCAATAACTGAGCAGCGTCTTGCAATGGTTTTTTATTATGTACCGGGTATATAGCAATTATTGTGGGAAAATGTATACATGGAAAAATCGGTATGAAAGACACCTATGCATTTCTGAAATGGGAACAAAATATAGAGTTTAGAAACAGTAGATATTTGCACATTTCCAAAATTGGGAATATTCATACTAGCATGAGAATTATCGGTTATTTTTTAAAATGACTTATTTTTTACACAATGTTTTTCATTTGGAAGGCAGAATGCATCGAAAGTCAATAGGTAATAACAGTTGCTTTACAAATCTGAATTACCCTAAGTCTCCCGATAAAAATGGTACCTCACTTGTGTGGGTAGGCATAGTGCCCACGACAGGAAATGGCTCAAAACCCAACGTGAACACACCACATTTTGACAATGAAAAATTCCCCTTTTTTTGCAAAGTGCCTAGCTGTAGTTTTTGAACCCTAGCTCTGCCGGCACCCAGGGAAACCTAGCAAACCTATACATTTTTGAAAACTAGACACCCAGGGGAATCCAGGATGGGGTGACTTTACTGGCTCCCGCCAGGTTCTGTTACCCAGAATCCCTTGCAAACCTAAAAAATTATCAAAAAAAACACATTTTCCTCACATTTCTGTGGTGGAAAGTTCTGGAATCTGTGTGGATCCACAAATTTCCACCCACCCCGCATTCCCCAAAGTCTTCCAAGAAAAATGGTACCTCACTTGTGTGGGTAGGCCTAGTGCCCGTGACAGGAAACGGCACAAAACGCAACGTGGACACACCCCAATGTCACAGTGAAAAATGACCCTTTTTTGACAAAGTGCCTAGCTGTAGTTTTTGAACCATAGCTCTGCCGGAACCTAGGGAAACCTAGCAAACCTATACATTTTTGAAAACTAGACACCCAGGGGAATTCATGATGGGGTGACTTGACTGCCTCCCACCAGGTTCTGTTACCCAGAATCCCTTGCAAACCTAAAAAGTGTCAAAACAAATCACATTTTCCACACATTTCTGTGGTGGAAAGTTCTGTAATCTGCGTGGATCCACAAATTTCCACCCGCCCCGCGATCCCCAAAGTCTTCCGAGAAAAATGGTACCTCACTTGTGTGGGTAGGCCTAGTGCCCGCGACAGGAAACGGCGCAAAACGCAACGTGGACACACCTCAATTTCGCAGTGAAAAATGACCCTTTTTTGGCAAAGTGCCTAGCTGTAGTTTTTGAACCATAGCTCTGCCGGCACCTAGGGAAACCTAGCAAACCTATACATTTTTGAAAACTAGACTCCCAGGGGAATTCAGGATGGGGTGACTTGACTGCCTCCCACCAGGTTCTGTTACCCAGAATCCCTTGCAAACCTAAAAAGTGTCAAAATAATCACATTTTCCCCACATTTCTGTGGTGGAAAGTTCTGTAATCAGCGTGGATCCACAAATTTCCACCCGCCCGCGATCCCCAAAGTCTTCCGAGAAAAATGGTACCTCACTTGTGTGGGTAGGCCTAGTGCCCGCGACAGGAAACGGCGCAAAACGCAACGTGGACACACCTCAATTTCGCAGTGAAAAATGACCCTTTTTTGGCAAAGTGCCTAGCTGTAGTTTTTGAACCATAGCTCTGCCGGCACCTAGGGAAACCTAGCAAACCTATACATTTTTGAAAACTAGACTCCCAGGGGAATTCAGGATGGGGTGACTTGACTGCCTCCCACCAGGTTCTGTTACCCAGAATCCCTTGCAAACCTAAAAAGTGTCCAAAAAATCACATTTTCCCCACATTTCTGTGGTGGAAAGTTCTGTAATCAGCGTGGATCCACAAATTTCCACCCGCCCGCGATCCCCAAAGTCTTCCGAGAAAAATGGTACCTCACTTGTGTGGGGCGGCCTAGTGCCCGCGACAGGAAACGACGCAAAACGCAACGTGGACACACCTCAATTTTGCAGTGAAAAATGACCCTTTTTTGGCAAAGTGCCTATCTGTAGTTTTTGAACCATAGCTCTGCCGGCACCTAGGGAAACCTAGCAAACCTATACATTTTTGAAAACTAGACACCCAGGGAATTCAGGATGGGGTGACTTGACTGCCTCCCACCAGGTTCTGTTACCCAGAATCTCTTGCAAACCTAAAAAGTGTCAAAAAAATCACATTTTCCCCACATTTCTGTGGTGGAAAGTTCTGTAATCAGCGTGGATCCACAAATTTCCACCCGCCCTGCGATCCCCAAAGTCTTCTGAGAAAAATGGTACCTCACTTGTGTGGGTCGGCCTAGTGCCCGCGACAGGAAACGGCGCAAAACGCAACGTGGACACACCTCAATTTCGCAGTGAAAAATGACCCTTTTTTGGCAAAGTGCCTAGCTGTAGTTTTTGAACCCTAACACTGCCGGCACCTAGGGAAACCTAGCAAACCTATACATTTTTGAAAACTAGACACCCAGGGGAATCCAGGATGGGGTGACTTGACTGCCTCCCACCAGGTTCTGTTACCCAGAATCCCTTGCAAACCTAAAAAAGTGTCAAAAAAATCACATTTTCCCCACATTTCTGTGGTGGAAAGTTCTGGAATCTGCGTGGATCCACAAATTTCCTCCCACGCAACGTTCCCCCAGGTCTCCCGATAAAAATGGTACCTCACTTGCGTGGGTGGGTGAAGGACCTGCGACAGGCAAGGGCCCAAAAGCTATTGAGGCGACATCAAAATTACCTATCACAAACCAACCTGGTTTTACATGGGGGGTCCCATGGGTTTTTGGCCCGGGGCTCGCAGCCATCTAGGGAAACCTCCCTAACCCACACATTTCTGGAAAATAGACACACGGGAGAGTCCAGCGAGGTATGGCTTGCATGGGTCCCCCATCATTCTCCTACCCAGAATCCCCTGCAAACCTCAAATTTTACCAAAAATGTCACTTTTTTCTCACATATGTGTGGTGGAAAGTTCTGGAATCTGCGTGGATCCACAAATTTCCTCCCACCCAGCGTTCCCCAGGTCTCCCGATAAAAATGGTACCTCACTTGCGTGGGTGGGTGAAGGACCCGCGACAGGCAAGGGCCCAAAAGCTATTGAGGCGACATCAAAATTACCTGTCACAAACCAACTTGGTTTTGCATGGGAGTCCCATGAGTTTTTGGCCCGGGGCTGCAGCCATCTAGGAAATCTCCTATCCCACACATTTCTGGAAAATAGTCACCCGGGAGAGTCCAGCGAGGTATGGCTGCGTGGGTCCCCCATCATTCTCCTACCCAGAATCCCCTGCAAACCTCAAATTTTACCGAAAATGTCACTTTTTTCTCACATATGTGTGGTGGAAAGTTCTGGAATCTGCGTGGATCCACAAATTTCCTCACACCCAGCGTTCCCCAAGGTCTCCCGATAAAAATGGTACCTAACTTGCATGGGTGGGTGAAGGACCCGCGACAGGCAAGGGCCCAAAAGCTATTGAGGCGACATCAAAATTACCTATCACAAACCAACCTGGTTTTGCATGGGGGGTCCCATGAGTTTTTGGCCCGGGGCTCGCAGCCATCTAGGGAAACCTACCTAACCCACACATTTCTGGAAACTAGACACCCGGGGAGTCCAGCGAGGTATGGCTTGCGTGGGTCCCCCATCATTCTCCTACCCAGAATCCCGTGCAAACCTCAAATTTCGCTGAAAAATTCACTTTTTCTCACATTTCTGTGGTGGAAAGTTCTGGAATCTTCGTGGATCCACAAATTTCCTCCCAACCAGCATTCCCCAGGTCTCCCGATAAAAATGGTACCTCACTTGTGTGGGTAGGCACAGTGGCTGCAGCAGGAAATGGCCCAAATCGTACTCTGGAGACTTCAAAATTACCTACAGCAAAACTACCTGGTTTTGGTGGGGGGGCACCTGAGATTTTGGCCCGGGCTCGGCGGCCATCTTGGGAAAGTACCAAACCCAAACATTTCTGAAAACTAGACACCCGGGGAGTCCAATGAGGTATGGCTTGCGTGGATCCCCAACGTTTTCCTACCCAGAATGCAATGCAAACCTTAAATTTAGCTGAAAAAACCACATTTTCCACATATTTGTGTGTGGAATCACCGTGCCGGCACAAATGTCCTACCACCCAGCGTTCCCCTTGTTCTCCCGAGTAAAATGATACCTCACTTGTGTGGGTGGGCCAAAGGCCTGTGGCTAGGAAGAGCCCAAAACATAGGGATTTCGAGTATAGCTCAGAGAATTCTAAGCGCTACATTTTTAAAAAAATACGTTTTTAGCTAATTCTGCTTTGGACACCCCGACAAGTGAGGTATCATTTTTCTCGGGAGAACAAGGGGAACGCTGGGTGGTAGGACATTTGTGCCGGCACGGTGATTCCACACACAAATATGTGAAAAATGTGGTTTTTACAGCTAAATTTAAGGTTTGCATTGCATTCTGGGTAGGAAAATGTTGGGGGATCCACGCAAGCCATACCTCATTGGACTCCCCCGGGTGTCTAGTTTTCAGAAATGTTTGGGTTTGGTACTTTCCCAAGATGGCCGCCGAGCCCAGGGCCAAAATCTCAGGTGCCCCCACCAAAACCAGGTAGTTTTGCTGTAGGTAATTTTGAAGTCTCCAGAGTACGATTTGGGCCATTTCCTGCTGCAGCCATTGTGCCTACCCACACAAGTGAGGTACCATTTTATCGGGAGACCTGGGGAACGCTGGATGGGAGGAAATTTGTGGATCCACGAAGATTCCAGAACTTTCCACCACAGAAATGTGAGAAAAAGTGAATTTTTCAGCGAAATTTGAGGTTTGCACGGGATTCTGGGTAGGAGAATTATGGGGGACCCACGCAAGCCATACCTCGCTGGACTCCCCCAGGTGTCTAGTTTCCAGAAATGTGTGGGTTAGGTAGGTTTCCCTAGATGGCTGCGAGCCCCGGGCCAAAACCCATGGGACCCCCCATGTAAAACCAGGTTGGTTTGTGATAGGTAATTTTGATGTCGCCTCAATAGCTTTTGGGCCCTTGCCTGTCGCGGATCCTTGACCCACCCATGCAAGTGAGGTACCATTTTTATCGGGAGACATGGGGGAACGCTGGGTGGGAGGAAATTTGTGGATCCACGCAGGTTCCAGAACTTCCCACCACACATATGTGAGAAAAAAGTGAAATTTTCGGTAAAATTTGAGGTTTGCAGGGGATTCTGGGTAGGAGAATGATGGGGGACCCACGCAAGCCATACCTCGCTGGACTCTCCCGAGTGTCTAGTTTCCAGAAATGTGTGGGTTTGGTAGGTTTCCCTAGATGGCTGCGAGCCCGGGCCAAAACTCATGGGACCCCATGCAAAACCAGGTTGGTTTGTGATAGGTAATTTTAATGTCGCAATAATAGGTTTTGGGCCCTTCCCTGCAGCGGGTACTTGGCCCACCCATACAAGTGAGGTACCATTTCTATTGGGATACTTGGAGAAATGCTGGGGGTTGGAAATTTGTTGTTACTTTCTGCAGTGTGAAAATTTGGACACAATAATGCAAGGAAAATGTCGCAGTCACATTTTGAGGTTTGCAGGACATTGTGGGTAAGATAACTTGTTGGAATCCACAAAAGAGACATCACCATGCACTCCCATGGGTGTTTAGTTTACGACAAAAACTACAGTTGTTAGGTTATTCTTAGATGAAATGTACAGCTTGGCAGAGAGACAAAACAGACAAAGATTACTGCAGAGCCATCTATTCTTCAAGCACACACACATACTGGTTGGATTTGGCACGAGGGCGAGTGATGGTTCAGTATATAAAATTTTATTAACAAGAGATTTCACAAAAATGAAATGCACTGTCAATAATTGAAAGGACAAAAACCTGAACCAGTGACTCACAGCTCGTGAACTGTAAAGCCACTTCAAGGCACCAACCGCTTTACAGGCCATACACACACCTTTCATACATGATACACACAAGACCATTCACACCACCAGGCACAAAACCAACACATTACAACATTCACCAAAAAGGACAAGGTACACCCTGCTTGACAAAAACAGAAAAGACATTTTTATGCACAACCACCTATTCCTCACGCACACATACATACTGGTTGGATTTGGCACGAGGGTGAGTGATAGTTCAGTATATACAGTTGTATTAACCAGAGATTTCACAAAAATGAAATGCACTGTTAATTGAAAGGACGAGAAACTGAACCATTGACTCACAGCTCGTGAGCTGTAAAGCCACGACAAGGCACCAACCTCTTTACAGGCCATTCATACACCTTTCATACGTGTGACACATACAAAACCATTCACAACGCAGGCCTCACACCAGCAGACAGCGCCATTCAAGGGCCCATCACTTTCACATGCCCACATTCCTGACACAGCAACCACACCAGCTCACGGATTGCGTTGAGTGGCGTTTGGCTAGCAGTGTGTGTAGTGACCAGCAGCTAGTCACTACTCACACACCGCCAGCCAAGCGCCAGTCTACGTACACCACCAGCCGAGCACCAGTCCACACACACCGCCAGCCAAGCGCCAGTCCACACACACCACCAGCCAAGTGCCAGTCCACACACACCGCCAGCCAAGTGCCAGTCCACACACACCACCAGCCAAGCGCCAGTCCACACACACCGCCAGCCAAGCGCCAGTCCACACACACCGCCAGCCAAGCAACACTCTGCACACACCGCCAGCCAAGCGCCAGTCCACGCACACCGCCAGCCAAGTGCCAGTCCACACAAACCGCCAGCCGAGCGCCAGTCCACGCACACCACCAGCCAAGCGCAAATCCAAACACACCGCCAGCCAAACGCCAGACCACGCACACCGCCACACAAGCGCCACTCCACGCACACCGCCATCACATTTAGGATTTTTTTAATATAAATAAGAAAACACAAACAAATTGCAAATAAATACAAATCTACTAACACAAAATCTGAAACTAAATACACTACACAAATGCCAACCTTGAAACTGAACAAAAAATATTAAACAATAGAGGCCAGGCAGTTCACTTTACCACTCATGGATGCTCCCAAAAATTCTTTTGCGTGTGGTACATTCTAAAACAAGCAGGCACACACAGCCCAGGGTTAGAAGGACACTCGGGGCAGTACATACGAGTCTCCTTCCGCATACCTCTTCGCCAACAGACTCTACATCTCCTACTGGGAAAGTCTTTTGAGGGTGTGGGAGGAATGTGATCAGGAAAGTGGCGATCTTTCAATGTAGCAACATCCTCCACCACTCCAACTCTAGGAACACTTGCCTGCTCCACTAAAACAATGCTGCCTATTACAGACTCCTGAAACTTAACAAAAGTCATCTTTGACTCAGGACAAGAATCCTGGAACACAACAAAAGCATTAAAGGTTGCCAAGTGGAAAAGATGGATAGCCAACTTCTTATACCAAATGTAAGCCTTACGAAGAGCAGCGTAAGGTTCCAACTTCTGATCTACTCTGTCAACACCACCCATGTGCCTATTATAGTCTAAAATGCACACAGGTTTGCGCACTTCAGCAATGTGACCCCAACAGTCACAGGTGCAGTGCTTTCATCATGGATGGTAGTCAGCATGTAGACATCTCTCCTGTCTGAAAACTTCACAGCTAGAAGCTCCTCGCAACGCAACGCACTGCACTGTCCCTGCACAAGCTTTTGGCAAACAAGATCTTTTGGGAAACCTTTACGGTTAGAGCGGATTGTGCCACAAGCAACAGTGTCCACTTTGGCCAATTCCCTGAACAACCGCACACCAGTGTAGAAGTTATCTACATATAAATGGTGGCCTTTGTTAAAAAATCCTCTACCAAGTTCCCACACAATTTTCTCAGTCACTCCAAAAGTGGACGGACAACCATGGGGGTTAATCCTGGATTCCTTACCGGTGTACACCCTGAAATTAGAGACATATCCAGTCCTACTGTCACACAGCATATACAGCTTAATTCCATAGCATGCCCTCTTACTAGGAATGTATTGCCTACAAACCAAGCGGCCCTTGAACAACACCAAAGACTCATCCACTGCAATTTCTTTCCCAGGAGCATAGATTTCAGAAAATCGATCAACAAAGTGATCAATGACAGGCCGAATCTTAAAAAGACGGTCACATTCAGGGTGATCTCGTGGCAACGCTAAACCATTATCGACAAAATGCATCATCCGAAGCAGAAGCAAATACCTATCACGACTCATGACTGCCGGAAATATAGCCGTTGCCATCAAGGGACTAGTAGACCAATATGAAGACATTGATGGCTTCCTTAGCAAGCCCATTAAAAAAGTTAAACCCAAGAACTTCTTCATCTCTTCCAAATTTGTGAGAGTCCACCGGGTAGCTCTAGAGTGGGGCTTAAGGCTGGCACTGTTGTCCCTCAAAAACTGTTCGGCATACAAATTAGTCTGCTCAACAATCTCTGCCAAAAACACATCGTCCATAAACAACTGAAAAAAATGTATCGGCAAAAAGTTTTCAGTATTCACTCTACACCCTGGAACACCAGTAAAGTCTGGCAATGCCGGCTGCACCATGCCTGGGGCAACCCAGAGGTCAGCACTTTCAACGGGAAGCCTTGCAGGCCCAGGCTGCAGCCCAGATGCCTCTTGCCGCTCTACACCAACGGGAAGCCTTGCAGCCCCAGCCTGCAGCCCAGATGCCTCTTGCCGCACTACACCAACAGGAAGCCTTGCAGCCCCAGGCTGCAGCCCAGATGCCTCTTGCCGCACTACACCAACGGGAAGCCTTGCAGCCCCAGGCTGCAGCCCAGATGCCTCTTGCCGCACTACACCAACATGAAGCCTTGCAGCCCCAGGCTGCAGCCCAGATGCCTCTTGCCGCACTATCGGCACATCAATGTCCTCCTCTAACACAGGCACTTCATCTGCACTAAGAGTAGCTTCATCCGCACTGAGAGTAGCTTCATCATCCGATGATTCCATGTGGAGAGAAAACTCACTGCCTGAATCGTCCCCTGCCTCCTCTGCCTCAGATGCAGAGTCAGTCTCTGAACCATGGTCAGAGGAAGACTCAAAAACATACCAACAACCTGCTGAGCAGTAATCCTGTGGCTAGCCATTATCCTTACTAAGAAAGGAGACTGCACAAACAAGTCAACAACAACCAACACTGTGCAAAGCAAGTAAGTAAAAAAATGTGTGCCTTTATCACAAAGATCTATATACTCAAAAACTATACGATTCACTTACAAGAGACAGCTACACTCACCAGCACCTACTCTGCAGAGACACAGCAAAAACCAACGATATCCCACTAGAAAGAAAAAAACAAAACCAATTACTCACAATACAACAAAATACACATCGAGCACAAATGCAAAAAGTGTTTGACACTCAAAAAACAGAAGCCAAACATACTGCTATTATTACACCATTCGCAAAAAACACATTCATGCAGAGAAATAAAACTCATTTACATTGTACAAAAAAGTCTCTTACCAAACACATGCAACTACGCAAACAGTAACAAAACTGCAACCTGGAACAGTCTAAAGAGCAAAAGCCTTGACCTAACAAAAAAGGAGAAATAAAGCATTACAATTGCAATTCACAAGAAATAAAACAACATTATAACACGCTATGTCACTACCCAAATGGGGGCAGAAAAGCCAAAAACACATAAAAAAATATATGTCCCCTGGAAGCGGCCAATTTATTTATTTTTAGATACCTGGCTCTAGTGGGCTATTCTACCCCCACCCCAGGCCAGAAATGCCATAAAATGCAGGTGATCTGTCCCCAGGGAGGCAGAAAAGTCTTAAAAATTATTTAGGCCCATAAGGAAGCGACCCTTGGCCAAGGGGTCGCTTCCATTTAACATTTAAAACTCTCCCTGGTGTCTAATGGGGTTTTTGTCCCCCCTGGCCAAATATACAAACCGATCTGCCCCCAGGGGGTAGAATATATATTTTTTTAATAAATGGCCCCTGAAAGCAACCCTTGGCCAAGGGGTCGCTTCCAATTTAAAAAAAAACAAATTCCCTGCCTCTAGTGGGCTTTTCTGCCCCCCCCCCCTGGGTCCAGAAACGCCAAATAAATCAGGCTATCTGTCCCCAGGGGGGGCAGAATATACTTTTTAAAATAATTTAGCCCCTGGAAGAGACCCTTGCCCAAGGGGTCGCTTCCATTTACATTTACACAAAATCCCTGGTGTCTAGTGGGGTTTTCTGCCCCCCTGGGGGCAGAAAGGCCAAATAAAAAAACGATCTGCCTCCAGAGGGGGCAGAATATACTTTAAAATGATTTGGCCCCCAGGAAGCGACCCTTGCCCAAGGGGTCGCTTCCAATTTACATTTATAAAAAATCCCTGGTGTCTAGTGGGATTTACTGCCCCCCTGGGTCCACAAACGGCCAAATAATCAGCCCATCTGTCCCCAGGGGCGGCAGAAAAGTCTTTAAATTATGTGCCCCCTTAGGCAGAATATACTTTATATAATTTGGCCCCCCAGGAAGCGACCCTTGCCCAAGGGGTCGCTTCCAATTTAATAAAAAAAAAATCCCTGGCTCTAGTGGGCTTTTCTGCCCCCCCCCTGGGTCCACAAACGGCCAAAAATCGGCCGATCTGTCCCCAGGGGGGGGCAGAAAAGTCTTTTAATTATGTGCCCCCTTAGGAAGCGACCCTTGCCCAAGGGGTCGCTTCCCTAATCGACAAAAAACGAATCCCTGGTGTCTAGTGGGACATTCCTGGTGCACGATTGCGACGCTGTGCGCGATCGTGCACCAGGAATGCCCTGCATTGAGACATCAGGGGAGAGAAACATAGTTTCCTCTCCCCGATGCCTCAAGGCATCAAGATTTGGGGCCACCACCCCACCGCACCAACAAACACTCACCCTCCCTCTGGACGCTCTGGAAAGAAATGATTTCCAGCGCGTCCAGCGCTTCCTGATGACGTTGGCGCGCGCTGTGCACGCTGACGTCATGGGGAAGCGTGGGGGGTCGGGGGTGGCAGCGGAAACTCTTCCGCTGCCATCCCCCTCTGTGGGGGCAAGATCGATGCCCCAGGGGGGGAGCGCCAGCGCTTCCCCCAGGGGCTGTGCTCATGATGGAGCGGTTCCGTCATAAGCACAGCCCAACCGATGCTCATGACGGAACCGCTCCGTCATGAGCATCGAAGGGGTTAATGCATAAAAGAAGCCACCCTGATCATGAGGCAGAAATAACTATCAACATGCAGCTTTTTACAGCGAATATGTCTCTTTACTGCGCAAGCGTTTACAACGCATGCCATTACCCCGCATTTTTTACTCCGCAAAATCTTTTACAACGCAGGGCTTTACAACGCATTCCATTACAACGCATTATCCATTACAACGCAATTTACTATTCTAACTCCACTGGGGCGTTGTAATGGGGAATGCGCTGTAATGGTTTGCGGTGTAAAGCCCTGCGTTGTAAAAGTTTTTGAAGAGTAAAAAATGCGGGGTTATGGACTGCATTGTAACGCAGTCGTCGTAAAGGATGTTTACCATATACAGCTTTGTCTGACAGACAGGTTCAGGAATTGCAAATAACTTATGGATTTTGCCAGAAAAAAATTGAAGGAACCAAGTCCTAGGAATTTTGAAGTGTAAAAAGTAACGGCCCCCTGCAGTACTCTTTCCTTACTCTTAAATGCCTTTGTGAATTTGCCTCAAAACATCTAAAATGGGAAAAAATGAATATTCATATATGCTTAGTGCAAATCGAAAGGACTCTGCCCTCGTTGCACTTTTGACAGTATGGAGTTGGACATTCTGGGACCGATGCACCATGGGGTGTAAGAGTATGTAAACGAGTACTGCTGAAAGACTACTTTCCGTACTTATAAATGTGTGTGTCAGTCTTAAAGCGACCAAAAATAGCCAAAGAAGAAAACAGGAGCGCCTAGAAAACAACACTAACTACAGGACAATGAAGGGAAAAAAAGAGCGTGCCCCTTCCCCACCCTCCTCAGAAGTGCAACAGGCTTGGGTGGAAAAAGGGGGGAGACGACGCTCCCCTCCACTCTGCCAACAAGCTGTCTGACATTAATCACTGTCAAAGGCGCTTTTCCAGTGTGCCCTGAAACCTTTCAGAAAAGCAGATTTTGAACTTACAACAACAAAGAAAATAAATGGCGAGATGGTCTTCCAGAAAGGAGGCTGCAGCACACCAAGGGAAGATGAGCTTGGACCAAGAGGCACGGGAAAGGAAGAAAGAACAGGGAACTCACTCTGAGTATAGAGCACTGCCAAGAGCTTGCAACTTCGAAGTGCTGTGAATTAATGCGCCATTGTTTCCCCAAGAATAGTCATCTGATTGAATCCTGGGGATGCCATAGCCGCCGCTACCGCTGCTTACCTGCTACTCTGTTTTCCGGCCTTGGGGACTACAAGCCCCAGCAGACACCTCTCCCAGGAGGGAGGGGCCACTACAAGCGCTTAAAAGCACCAACAAACACCTGCAGCGTGGTATGCCATAGCCGCCGCTACCGCTGCTTACCTGCTACTCTGTTTTCCGGCCTTGGGGACTGCAAGCCCCAGCAGACACCTCTCCCAGGAGGGAGGGGCCACTACAAGCACTTAAAAGCGCCAACAAACACCCGCGGCGCTGGATGCCATAGCCGCCACTACCGCTGCTTACCTGCTACTCTGTTTTCCGGCCTTCGGGACTGCAAGCCCCAGCAGACACCTCTCCCAGGAGGGAGGGGCCACTACAAGCGCTTAAAAGCGCCAACAAACACCCGCGGCACGGGACGCGAAGCACGGGCCAAGGGCGGGCCCGTCCTTGCCCGTCAGAGCCCGGAGGAGGCTGGGCTGAGCCACCCCTCTTGGTCCCCCGTATCAGGATTTATTTCTTCAATATTAACATTAATAGCGTTCGGGAGGAAACTGGAAGAAGGGACTCAGCATT
Source organism: Calotriton arnoldi (assembly GCA_963921515.1). Lineage (NCBI taxonomy): Eukaryota > Metazoa > Chordata > Amphibia > Caudata > Salamandridae > Calotriton > Calotriton arnoldi. The sequence goes on from CAWUFW010013187.1 coordinate 446,547, forward strand.
TCCTGTAGGCTGCCATAAAGCAACTTAATTCAACCTGCACTGCACTGGATAACAGGTACTCTCCCCTTTGTAAACCGTGTCCTGTCTTTTCTCAGTCAATCGTATTAGTCTGATTGAGAGGACTTGGCGGGATTGGACTGGATTGGTACCCAACTCCAAGCGACGCTAAGTTTAAGAAGGCTATTTTTTGGTCAGTCCTCGGATAATACACTCGAGAAAATTAAAATTTGGGGTGAGTAAACAAGAGCAGGGGTATCGTTATTTGCTCCGAAAACCGCGCCTGGGTTTTCCGGAAATTTGTAACCTTGCCAATTTTGCTAGTTATTACAGGAACGAGGTGTGGTTGAGCTAACGGGCAGCTTAAATTGGCCTAATAATTGTTATATTATTTAAATCTTGCTTTTATTGCATTTAAAAAAAAATATTTTTAAGTAGTTGATTGTCTTGTAGATTGAACATATATTAGATTTTGTAGGTTTAAAATTTTTTTTTTTTTGCGTATTTTGCACAAGTGGTTTATTAATAGGACCAAGCATGGGGAAGAGGAAACTCGTAGGTGAATCAGGAAAGCCTAAAACTCCAGATAGGACAGATCGACCACAGACACACACACAGACACATACACAGACATCTTTATTAAAGTTCATCTCAGGAGCCATGGGGGCTATTGAGAAGCAGATTACCAATGTGAAGGAGTCATTGTTAGTTTGTGGGGACAAAATTACGAGCCCCATGACTATAATACAAAACTCAGTCAACAACGACGGATTCTTGAAAAATTGCGAGGGAGGTGGGTTGGCTGAGGCTGACAAGGAGAAAAATGGGTGCATACAGAATATATCCGATACCATTAATTCGTCTAAATCGGATTCCCCATTGCCCACCAAACGGGTAAAAAAAACACGCACCTGCCCCACAACCAACTCCCTAAATAAAGTGGTACTTCGCAATAAAGGGACTAAACACCAAGGTAAGGGTCAAAACGGACCAAAAACGGCAAACATCGAACCCACTCAAGAGTGTAGCAATTTGGATAATCAAAAAATAGATGCACTATGTTCAGCAGTCAAAGCATTAGAGCAACATTTGAAAAGTAGCCTAGAATCTATTAATACACGCCAAAAGAATTCGAAACTAAATGTACGAGCTGCTTGGATCAACTAAACAGTCAATTGAAAAATGGGCGTTTGGGGAAAGCTTTGACTGATAGTAATCGAGATGTATTCAACATAGTGGACCAAACAACTCACCCAGGCTCCAAGAGCTCACAGGATATCACATCTAACGAGTATACTGCCCTAGGTTCCAAAGAAAGAAATCAAGTAGATAGCGTTCCTCCCCCGCCCACTAATATTTTTCTCGTAACAGCTGAACAAATACAACCATCAGAGATTTTAGATCTTCCACCGGCCGCTACCCCTTATATAATTGTGTTATCAAATGTCCCACCTTTACAGCACCAGACTTCGGAATCTTGGACTTCACTTAGAAATAAGTCATTAAACTGGCTAGGGGTGAGATCCGGTCTGACTGAACACCTATTTAAAGATCTAAAGATGGTAAGATCAATAAAATGGTTGGGCAGGTCACAGAAATCCCTACCAGGATATTGCGTAGTTCTGTATTTTAAAACACCTAGACTGGTGGAGACCGTCTTAAACAGAACAAGGCCTACTTATATTACCTCAAATATGATCTCTGCACTCCCACTAGGCTATTTTTACCAACCCAGAGCAATGACGGCCTATAATCGGCCTTCCCTCCCTAATCTTTATCCACCCCCCACCAACCAGCTATATAATGTGTCAACTTATAACAGATACCAAGAATTAGAAAATCTGGATGAAATAGACTGACCAGTCGTGGTGAGCCAGGTAGTAACTGAGCAGAGACACAAGGGGATAAATGAAATATATTGTTCTGGAAGGGAGGGAGAGACTAATGAAATTGCAGATTTAAGTTCCCCACTAGATGTTCAACCTGCTCTTCAATCAATCAGAAATAATGGTGATTCATTGCCAATTATTAGTTCAGAGAATTCCCCTTATCCTCTAACGAGAATATTGGCTTTTTGTTTTGGAATGTGGCAGGACTGCAGAAAAAAATTATTAATCCTGAGTGGTTAGAATTCGTAGAAAATTTTAACTTTATTTGCCTTCAGGAGACTTGGTTGGTGGAACCGGTTCACATGAATGGGTATAGAACTCTCCATGTCCCTGCTGTTCCATCACCTCATGGTAGACCCAAAGGCAGTCTATGCACTTTTGTCTCTAATGATTTACCATCTGTAAGATTAGTGAAATAATTAATTAACCCTTTCATTCAAGTGATTGTATGTGAAGGCCCTGGCCCGGTCAGGATAGCTGTGATCAATTTGTATAATAACGCCCCAAATGGCGAAATCAGAATACATCTACAGAAGTTGTATGATTACCTGGAAAAACTGGATGATACCAATAAGAAAAAGCTATCAATTGTGTGGGGAGGAGATTTCAATATTCAATTGTGTAGCTTGTCCACTGAGAAAGTATGCAGATTGAATAACCTAGATGGCTCGGTTAAGACACATTTTACTCATAATTGTTTTGGAGATAAATTAAATGAACTTATTTATACAATAGACTTGTCCTTCTCAAAACGAAATTTCAACCCCATATGTCCCCTTTAGGTGTACTTTTAACGGGAGGAATAATCACAGCATTATTGATTACGTCCTAATCTCAAATAATTTGAGCCGTTATGCTTTTAATTTTAAAACTTATGATATACTATTAAGCGATCACTATCCGCAATCTTTGCAAATCTCAAAGGTCCTATTAATTCGGAAAGAGAACGGACATTGCCATGCCCCTAACAGAGAGCTTGAGTTAGCCACCCTTAATGGATATTCGCTACGGTGGCATCAGGTTACCCCAGAGGGTTTTTTGGGTAACCTAATTAGAAACAAGAGGGAAGCCTTTGAGATCTGTTTAGATGACATATCTCATTCAAATGAGATTATTAACGCATTTTTATATATTTCTTATGCGGTAAAGGAGAATTTACAAGTGATAGCGAAAACTAAGAAAGCTAAAAAGGGCTGGTTTGACACACAATGTACTAAGGGTAACAAGAAGTTTAAAGAGGCACTACACAAAATCCCTAGGTGCAGAGCAGAGATCCAGCATTGTAGACCAGCTTATCAACAGGCCATGAAACAAAGGAAAATTAGGGTAAGGGAAGAGGCCTGGGACGCTTTATGCGAAGCTAGTACAAAGAATGATAATAATTTATTCTGGAAGATAGTAAACTCTGCATCATTGAGGGAGGACTCCGGCCCCGGGATCGTAGTCGCAATACCTGAGGTCGAGTGGATTAAACAGTTCTCCGCCATATATGCTGCTACGACCCCTATACCTGATACTATCCAGGCCACTAATTCTTATGGCAATTCAGATTTAGATCTTGGTCGGTCTTCCAGCATTAACCCATTCAGCCTGGAGGAAGTGATCAGCTATAACAGCCAGCAAAGGAGGTAAGGCTCCTGGCCCGGATGCCATCCCTGTGGATTTATATAAAGCTAACACTTCTCTATGAGGCCCCATCTTAACTGTTGTTTTAAGGGCCTGCTGTGCTTCACAATTTCTTCCTATATGGGCAGAATCGATAATAGTGCCTATCTATAAAAAAGGGGACCGACATAATCCAGCCTGCTACAGGCCGACATTGCTTGACTCTTTAGTAAAAGTAGTGGGAAGAATAATTTTAAACAGGTTGCAAGAGTGGGCTGATTCAAGGGGTAGTCTGCCTGACATACAATACGGGTTTCGCACTGGGGTAGGAACCATTGAACAGAGCCTTAACCTGAGTATGCTAGTAGGGAAATATATTACGATTAAGGGCGGCGACCTGTTCTTGGGGTTTTCGACCTGTCCTCTGCCTTTGATTGTGTAAACCACTCTAAGCTATGGGCAATAATGTCAAATATGGGCGTGGATACTACGATCATTTCCTTCTTGAGGGATCTGTACTCAGGCACGAAAGCCAGGGTCAGATATGGGTTTAGGGGAGAATGCACACAGCCATTTAACATAGAAAGAGGTGTGAGACAGGGTTGCGTTCTTGCCCCCTTTTTATTTTTGCTTTATATTAATAACGTTGGCACTGCATTGACCCTGCAACCTAAAGATCTTGCTCAAATTGGACATCGTCCGGTGCCCACCCTCCTGTACGCGGATGATGCCGTTTTAATGGCACGCATCCCAAATTCCATGCATTTAATGAATTTGTCAAATATATGCAGGACCTTGATTTGCAGGTGAATCAAACAAAAACTTTTATAATGAAGTGCGGCCAAAAACCCGGTAATTGCCACCCCATTAGAATCATGGACACTACTATTAAATTTACAAATAACTTCTCGTACCTGGGTGTCCTTTTTAATAAAGATGGCACGTGGAATCATGCCATCAAGACTAGGGCACTGTTATTCAGAAGTGCGTGTATGGCCTTACGGAAATTTGCCAACAGATTAGGCACAAATTCCCCTAGAGAGATGCTTAATATCTATAAGGCAAAATGTTTTAGTAAAGCATTATATGGGGCTGGCATATGGGGGCACGCAAACTCTACGGCTCTACAAATAGTGGAAAACGAATTTTTGCGATACCTGCTTGCTACGCCGAAAAGTGCTTCTACTTTTGTGTGCCACACGGAGCTGGGTATAGCGTTTATTGCTGACTTAATTAAAATTCAACCACTTCTGTTGTGGCACAAAGCTTGGTCATCTGAGTACACTGCCCTAAATCGATCTTTATAAAGGATTGCTTAAAATCAACCTTATATACAAGAATTCCATGGTTGAGATATATAGAAACCTTTCGCCAGGATTTGGGGCACCATGACTATTTTAATAAACCAGAATCTCTAGCTGTAGTCAGCAGGAAAGATATAAAAGCTGACTGTATAAAACACTTAAAGAACATAAGGATGTCCACTGAATTGTTAAAGCCAACTGTTTTAAGAAACCAGCTTATTTTACCTAGTTATGATTTGCAATTATATTTGAGAGTAATACCGGTTCAGAAGCATAGATTTATTTTAACCCGTTTTAGAATGGATGTTTTTCATCGTATGATCACTTTCCCAGAACTAAATGACTGGTCCTCAAATCTATCTAAATGCCCCTGTGACGGTTCCTCAACACAGAGCACAATGCATGTTGTTTTGTTTTGTGGATTCTATAGGAAGTGGATGGCATATTATTTAATAAACCTTTTAAAACAGCAATCATTTGCTCAGTGTCGACCAGTGTATTTTTTCCTACAGTCACTACCGAGCATTGACATATGTGTAAGAATGTCACGCTTTTTATGGAGCGTCTTTTATGCCAGAAAAAATATTTTGCGGGAGGGTATGAATACTCCAGACGGATAAGGAAAGACTGACCCAAGATCCATGTAGGTAAACTGAATCGTTCTGGCCTTTTGAAACATCCGCTCAGTACTTTATTAGTAACGTGACCAATTATAAGTGTGTGGAAATAGGATGGTATGGCGGACCCACTAGTGAAGTTCTATTCCTCCAGTATTCCTTCACTATTATGGATTATTTGTATGTATTTTAATGAGCATGAACCAATATAAGGTATAGATGAACTTTAGATCGGTACACACTGTAAACATTTTTAAGGGTATTATTATTAAGAATGTATTAAGACTTGATAATGCTTGATATTTTTAATAATGCTTATTTACCAACCAATTTAAGGTATCGATGAATTTTAGATCGGTACACACTGTAAAGATTTTTAAGGGGATTATTACTAAGAATGTATTAAGAATTGATAATGCTTGATATTTTTAATAACTCTTATTTACCTGTGCGATTATGAAACGAGATTTGATAACATATTGTACTATGTTTTATATATGTGCATTTTATATTTGTTTTGCTTTAATGGTCATATATATTTGACCGAATAAAGATGATTGACTTGACTTGACTTGACTCCTGAAGGATGAACGGGTACGTAGGCCCGCTTTTATCAGGACATAGTCGCTCATGCATGACATGGGGCACACTTAGATTGCTGCTGATAGCTGGGGTGCAATACGCAGGGTACGGGCTCCGCTTTCTTTTAATGTGCGTTCTATTTCTTACAGTGCTGGGAAAAAGGAAATACTTAAAGTATGGCAATAAAAACTTGAATAGATGCAGGACATGATAAGTACTCAGGCCTGACATTGGAAATCTTAAGACTCCTGTCTCAGGAGCAGGTGCTTGACCCACCCAGCTAACCTTACCTTTTCAAATTTGTTCAGCAACTCCTGCAAGCTGAAGTTCACGCCAATCATTATGACGCATCCATTGGCAGCTACATCTTTCTTGTGGAGGGTCCAGTAACCAAGGCCCCAACTCCTCCAGCAAAGCGTCGCACCCCCAGTTATAAGGGCCCCTTTAAAATCCAAGGCATCTCCCGGGCTCGCAGGTCCCACGTACTGCACGCCATCCTCAGGGGCAGGGGCGCACAAGTCAGCATGGCAGTGGCCCTCCCTACCCGCTTTTTCAAGGCGCTGCATGCAGAAGCCCGGCCTGTGTGCTCAGGATCACAGACGTGCACTCGGTGTAGGTCCCATGGTGCTGAACGGGCCCAGCAGGCCTTCTCGGCGGGGCCGGATCCCTTCAGCTCACCTCACTAATGACCTGCAGGCCCCAGCCATTCTCTCCTGGCACCCAAGGCCCAGCGTTTGGTCTCAATTACACACAGGAAGAAAAGTCTGGAGGGGCAAAGTGCCCTGGACGAGCTCAATTCACAGCAACTTAAGTCACAAAAAAATACATTTTGTCGGTATAAAAAAGGCCAGTCGACAAAAGTTGACAGAAATGCTGGTACACAAAATTCAGAGTTCACCAAAATCAGGAGGTAGGGAGCCCACGCTCCTGATTCCATCACAAGCCAAATTTAGTTGCCATGGTAATGGCCAAGCCAGTTTTAGGCCTCTTACCCTCGTACAGCCCGCCTAAGGGATGCTGGGGTGAAAGAGAACAACATCATACAAGAACTTGCTCAAACCTCAGCCTTAACTCGGTCCTAACCCCTGAAACCTGCCCAGCGTTGTGTCACCGCAATGACATCCCCACACGCACCCATCTCCCTCCCTCACCAGCACTTGTTTATTATTTTAATCAACGCGCCCCCTGCCCCCCTCCCCACCAACCCTGCTCTGAAACCAAACACACTCCCACTTCCTGAGGCAGCCCCGCGCCCTGCAGGAACTTTAGTACCTTTAAAAAACAAGCATTTGCAATGCAGTAGGACTCCCGAAACCGGTCCTAGGATGCTTGTTTCCGGTCCAGGGAGGACCTGGCTTGGCAGTTCGGGCTGGACTGTTCCCATGAGGCACAGGATCAAGACTGATTTGCATATGGCCAGGTCTAAACTGGGGTGGCATGGTGAGCAAAAGAATGATGGATTTAACCCAGATCGCTTGACTGGGGGTGAATGTTTTGATTTGTTCTGCATTCCGTCCATCAATTGTGTGTCTTTTGCTTAAATACATCCAGGCTACGCATGTTTAATAATGATTGGTAGTAATAGTAGTGTTTGTGTGGATGGTGATGCTTTAATTCATAAGTTAAAAGGAAAACCAGAGCACCCACCCTTGGACAGTGCATTGAGGCCATTTGCTCCATGTGTTTAAAAGTCTTTATTCATTGTCATCCATTCTTATAATAATCCATTACCACTCCTTGCCCTCCAACTAATCATTCATTGAGCTATGCAGTCCTGACTTGCAGGGGCGGAATGCATGCCCCTGTGGCGCAGGGACCCAACCAACCCTTTAAGGGACCCCCTCTAAGCCCCAGGCCAATAATTATCTGTGATATATGGTAGACTTAGGGACCCCTCATCACATTCTCCAGGGAGGGCTCGCCATTTTGCATTTTGCCGCTGCTGTCTTCAATCGCCATCCATCCTTTCAATAATTGGACAAGATTCAATAATGAAAAATATGTTGTAAAAAACACCATATCTGCAATTTTTCTCAAATATGTTTTGGAGGGAGAATAACCACCCCAACCCTCCAACCTCCCTCACCCACCCCCTTGACATGGTCAGGTTCACTTGCTACACTCGCTACAAGCAGTATGGGAGCTGGTCTGATACAATTTGCCACGGTTGCTTTTGGTTCCCAGTTTGGCCCTGTGTAGTAAATACATGCACTAAGACACCTAGATTGGCATTTTTGTGAGAATAACTTGAGGAAAATTAAATGCAACTTTGACAAACAGTATCTGTCTCTTAAATTGCTTCAGTACGATTGCTGCATTCTAATCTTGCACAGCATCCACGAAGACTCGCCACTCTCTGTGCTTAGTTAACCCTCTTAAACAGAAACAGATTTACAGAGGTTTGCTGGGACAGGCGTTGAAAAACCAGGACTCTCCTGGCAAATGGAGACGCCTGGTCACTGAAGTAGGTGTATAGAAACAATGAGGCACCAACAGTGCTGCCTGACCGAGGTGCAGTGAAGCAGTGGCACAGCGACACTATGCCAAGTGTAGAAAAAAAGTATTAGCGGTGTAGCACTATTTTCTGTTTTAGTCCACATATGAAGCAGTGTGATACCAGCAGTAATACCTCCACCAGGTGTGCAGAAACAACATAGGGAAAGAGTCATTTTTGCATTACAATTTTATTTTTCTCACCTCAGTCTTCCCTTCTGTAGGTTCAAATTCTAATCTTTTCAAAAAACCATTTAAACATTGCATTATTAGCTCATTTCCTTAAATGTTAAGGCCCCTCCAAAGACATGCTTATAAAGCTGCTTCAGAAATAGAAAAAAGTATAACAGATATCTTTCCACATGACTCCCTCCCTCCTCATGGAGAGTATAACAGAGGAATACTCCCAATGCAATTCCCAGGTCTTTGCTTGCCATTACTAGGCTGTCTTTCGGGGAAATTGCTTTTCCAGAGGGTTCTCAGATGCTAACTTTTTATACCCAGTCGCAGCCGGCATGACTCGCGGGTGGGGGGGCGGGGGGTCACACGGGGAGGGGGTCGCGCGGGGGGAAGTTTAATTTAAAATAAAAATAAAAAAATAAAAAGTTAACTTACCTTGGCGGCCGGGTCCCGCGTTTTCTCGGCGCCAGTCCTGCTCGGCGCCTGCTCCTGCTCTCCTGCCTCCGGCAGGAACAGGAAGCAGGCAGCCTCCCTCCCCTCCCCTAAGCCAATCACAATGCTGCAATGGCAGTGTTGTGATTAGTAAGGACGCCGACCAGCCAGGCGCCTATGGGGAGGCCATTTTCTCCATGTAGGCTGCATGCAGCCTACATGGAGAAAAGGCAGAGTGCGCATGACTGGTTTGGTCGGCCTCAGAGGGCCGACCAAACAGTCAGCGCTCTCAGCAGTGGGCAAGCCACTCCTCCCCTGCCCTAGAACAGACCCGCCCACCCGCCCGCCCCCAACCAAACACGTCTGCTTTCTCGCACTGTGAGAAAGCAGTGGGGGCTTCTCGCACTGTGAGAAAGCAGTGGGGGCGATGGTCCTCCACCCTAGTGGAGGAGCCGCCCCTGTTTATACCTGTTACTTTGTGTTACAGATGTTTGTGTAAAACTGGACTACCGTTAGTATGGCCTTGCATGACCATCCGAGACCGGTTGACTTCAAGCTCATAGTCTGTTCTCTGATAGTGTGAGTTACACAATCGCTAGTGCAGATATGGTTAACATGCTGCTCTCGCAGATATGTTTAATTGTATGTGTATTGTAATGGTTAGAAGTCTTTGGTTTCTGCAGTTCAAGGTCTTTACCAATTAAAGTGCATGCCATATGCGTAGCCTGCTATACGTATTCTCTGGCTTTAAGCATATATCTGTGATAACTGAAATGATGGTATCTTGTTAGAGGGCACAGTATCCTCTCAAGTAACATCTACCAAAGGGATGACTGCTTCTCTGGTTGAGTCTGGTGAGGTTTCTCTCCTTAAGAAAAAGTGCATCTTCCTGGAAGGGAGAAACATCCCCACCTAGCACACAGTGAGAACAGTTTTCACTGTATACGTTTTATTCTGTATATGTTTTTCATAGTAAGCGAGTACGTATCAAAATGATTTAGTCATTGGTAGTCGATCCAATTTTCATTTATTGATATCAATTCATCAATGGTATAGTGTTATTCATTCACACTATATAATTTGTGTTCTTTCTTTATCATTATTTACCCAACATCAATGCATTTCGGGACCTGCCCTTCATCAGGGGTAATTCCTTGAATGCAATGAACCTCTAATTAATCTCGCCTCGACATTTGCAGTGCTGCAACTTGGTACTCATTATTTTCTTGTGTCAGCAATTACCAGCTCGACTACAAAGATTAATTACTTACTGATAAGCTTCATTACGCTGATTTTCTTCTCCTTGTTCCAATTGGTACGACTCCCCTTCCCCATGTGATACCTGATACAAAGAAAGTCGTTTTGACAGGATTCCAGAAAGAGGTGGAATTTTATGATCCGCCAAGAGGAAGGACTCTTCCGCAAAAATTCTAACTTTTATTTTATTTCGGATTTCTTTGGCAGCGGTATTAACTTGTGATTTAGTAGGTCAGTTCAAGTTATGTAAGGCCTGGGATGATGAAGGAGAATCAGAGTACTGAAGATTACAAGTAATATGGGCAAGCCTCCTTCACTTTCATCCATCTTCAGTTACTCTTGTTAGCCTAACTCCCTTTACGTGTTAGACTGATATAAACATCATTTTCCAAAATTGGCTGGCTAAAGTGTGGAGAGGTCAAGTTGTGCAGAGGGTCCACGTGTCCCCTCTTACACCCTCTCCTTCCTCCACGCCCTTGCTCTCACTGTGGGGGATTCAAAACTTGCAGCCAATTGCTGATGCGCATTTTAGCGGGTTTTTACTCTCCCGCTCCTGCAGACCCCACCTCGGTAGACATTCATCGCGGGCCCTTAATTGGTCCATCTTCGCCTTCCCGTTCCGCAAACAATCTTGCTCCAATAAGTCCATATTACTGATTGAAAATGCTGCCCTTCTTCTCATGCCCTCTCATCCATCTTTCATTCCTGCATGAAATGTCCAGAGCTCAATTTCATTAGAACGGGAGATCTCGATGTTCTGTTTGTAGACTCTCTTTTTGTAATCTGCCACAGCTTGGCCACCCACCATTCCTTACTCAGAAAGGAAGTAAGACACTTTCATTTACCCACCCATACCTTAAGTCTTTTCTCACCAATGTCTTGCTTCTTTTGAATTAAGCAGCAGTTAAAAAGCTTTTTGGGCGAACACCTAAAGCAATAGTGAAAAACATGACTCAAAAGACAAAACGTCACTCAGGTTCTGACTGGGCTCTAGGGAAATCAGGCAGTGGCTGATGGCTGGTATGACAGGCCATTGTGTTTTTGGCTGTTTGTGGGCCTGTTTTATGGTCTGCTGGGCCGGTTTTTACTGTTGATTTCTCTTATATTAAAAGAAGCTTTGCCCGGAGCAAACGGAAATCCATGAAGTTTTCCATACCGTGCAAAACAATTATACAGCGTGTCTTTGCAAGTTCAAAACTGCCCTAATTTGCTAACATGGGCCACATCTCAACTTTCTAATTCAATAATGGGTGCCACTTTCAATTTGGCGTCCGTGCCTAATTTCTTCCTAGTCCGACCCTGACGGCAATTGCAAAAACAAAAAGATGAAAATTGACTACCATAATCCACAGTCGAACCCACACCACACTGATAAACAGAGAGGGAACGAGGCTGCATTTTCAAAACACAACAGTTTAAGCATAGTAGATGAAACAATACGGATACCTGCAAACTGCTGCTAAACAACCGCTTCAGGCAGGAACACAGTGGAGCTGTAATAGTCCCAAAACAGCACTACAGGGCCTGATTTATAGCTCAGTGTCCAATCTATTCATGAGTGTTTGTTCCAACATACCTTGCCTTTCAAATACTGACTATCAATAGCAGTCAAATCCTTCATGTCGAACATGAACCAAACCCAAAATATTCAAATACTATAATTATGTAGATTGTTCTAATTTAAGTCGTATCTCATTTATTGTTGGATGACAGGAACTTCATGCTTTCAAAAATGTGGAAAATGTAGCAGTAGGTTTAATAGAATCTCAGGGTCTGACCATTTTAATAGGTCTGTCTCCTTTTCCAATTTACCATTCTATCTGCACTATTACCATTCGTATAATTGACCTTCAACTACACCCAATCACTACTTGAAGGTAGTGCAACATCACCCAAGAAGCCACAACAATGAATGGATTCAACACTTGTCTGCCTATTTCCAAATCATGGCCTTGGTCTCTGGAAGACATGGGGAACTGTACCTAAATAAAGATTTTTGCCATCTTTTAATAAAACAAAAACAAAATATGGAGGAATTTTACACCATTCATTCAATTACTGCTAACCAGCAGGTAATTTTATGAACATCAAATCATCACCGGTTGCAGAGAGGTTGGACCATGCCCTGCTAGCTTTCCCAGACCTCCCATCACATCAGTGATACGTGCAAGCAATATCAGTATCTACTGTTCAATATAAATTCAGCACTTTCTCAGTTCAAGGCCCAGCCCTCTCCTACTAATTGGACAGGAAGTCACTGGCTATGTAGGCAGTCCCAATAATTGCAAACGATCCATGGATCAACCCCTACATACCAACCATATAGGGAACATTGACCTTAGTGATTGTAATTATATTTCACTTATTTTAATAATGATGACTACTTGTCTTGTTTGGTATTTGTTCTTTGGTTGTGTCATTGTTCTCATAAATTTCAATAAAAATATTTGGAACACAAAATTAACCTTAGTGCTTAGTGTTTTCTAAAATTGTCCTCAACCAAATCAAATATACATAATGAGACATAATGAACCAGTAATCTCTCAAAACTATACAAGAGAAACCAAATTATATACCCTAATATAGCAACCAAATAATAACAGACTCAAAAACCTACACTAGAGGAGCTGATCCAGGAAAGTAGGAGACATGGCGATCCCAGAGGCTAAGGTATACAAAAAAGCCTTGTCCTCGCCCAGGTGTGGTAGTTGATATTTTCTCTGCAATCCTGCCCAGCCTTACCAAGACTTCTGCTTTCAGTTGCTTACTACCAGAATGTTAATTGGCCTCAGGATCATGCTGCATGTGCACACCTGGGGACTTATTTACACGGTCCTTGCGCACCGGTGCATCACTTTTTATGTGGAAAAAACTGATACACCAGCGGCGCAAGGGTCTTGTAAATAAGCCAAAAACAAAAGGAGGGACACAGGGCTAATAAAGGTCCAGCACACATGCCCCTGGCTAAGACCGTAAAACAGAAAGGTGTGCAGTTCCTAATGGTGGTAGGTCGGTAAGGTCCTGAACGGATAGAGTCCTAGGGATCTGATCTCGAGCCGAGCTGAGGAACGGGTAGGTCGTACGCATCCCGCAACGATCACTAACCGCGGGAGGACGCATCAGCGCAACTCTGCAACGGCTCATTGGAGCCTCCGATTCCGCATTAATCGGTCGGTTCATTTAACCGCTTTAAGGTACACAATATCCTTTCTGCGCTTGGGACAGCCAGGCACCAAGTAACACTGGTGTGCACAACTGTCCATTTAGGAGTAGTTTTTTGGTTCTTTCACGGTCTTGATGAATTGCCTTGATCTTTTTAGACTTAGCGGCAAGAAACATGTTGACCTGCACTAAAAACCTAGAGCTAACGTGGTTCATTATAATCACTGTAGCCCACACTTGTTTTTAATATAACCTAGGGTACTGTATAACTAATAAAATTTCCTTTACATACCCTTAGAGTTAGTTTTATACACTTCTCATCACTCCACTCACACACTAGACCCTCACCACAACACCCACACTTCACAGACGGCAGCTCAAAAGACCTCCGGCAAAGAGCCCCCATGCGGGGCCCATTGGGCATTGCAGCGCCGGCCCAACGAGGAGCTGCCCAATGATGAAGCATGACACCCCTCGGGGTGTGTGAGGGCTTTTGCTCCTGAAGGATCAGATCCCTAGGACTCGATCCGTTCAGGACCTTACTGACCTACCACCATTAGGAACTGCACACCTTTCTGTTTTTCTTGAAAATAAGCCTCCTGGGTCCCTAAAAATGCCAGTCACTAAAAAAGGCAGACCTCTTTGGAGCTTTTCTGATGACTGGAGCTACTATATCATTGCTGCCTTTCCAGACTGCAGTGTTCCCTTTGTCATTTCGTGATCTGCTAATAGTGCTTTACACATTAGATCTCAACACAGCAACACCCCTGCAGTGCTTGATCTAGCTTTGCAAGTCACTTTTTTTTTGTTGAGTTTAAAGAGCTTTATTGAAGCAAATAAAAGCAAAGGTACAGTATTATATCAACGATTATAGAAGAGTTACAAAAGATATCATACAGTATATATAAGCATGGTAAAATGAAAACTTAATACAACTACCTTTGTCAAAAAGTAAAAACCAAAGTCTAAGGGCAATATTGAAGAGTTATGCACCATAGCAAATTATCGTTTTAATTTTTATAGGGAAAGAAAGAAAATATAGAGAGGGAGAAGAAGAAAGAAAAGGAAATCAACAGAAAATCAACATCCTTACCAAATATACTAAGTAGGAATATCCGATAACGAGCACTATACACTTTCAGGTAACAAAGTGGTAACAATACATTGTCTTATATGAACAGTATAAGAAAAATATATCACAATACTCATGGCGGCTGGAAGACAAAGGTACTGTCTTTGTTGCGTGGTACAGAAGAGGATAAATAATTGGTGAGTGGAGACCAAAAGGCTTCTTTTCGAAGGAGTTGCTGAAAGGTAGTGGCAGAAGCTCTATCTAGCCTATGATGGTAACAGAGAAGATTCCACCAAGCAGAAAAAGTGACCTTAGTGGCATCCTTCCAGTTGGAAGTAATAACCTGAAAGGCAATAGCAAGTAACAAATCCACAAACGTGCCCATCTTGTGAGCACCAAACCAATTTACAGAGTTACTGCCCAAAAATATGGAGTAGTTATCAAAAGGAAAATTGATAGAACAAATGGAGGTGATTAATTTACATACCTTTGTCCAAAAAAAGGAAATGCTAGGGCAAAGGAAAAAGGAGTGTAAGTATGTGCCAGGAGTGTTTTTACAGGCCCAACAGTTGGGGGGTAAGTCGGAATTGAATTTGGAGATAGATAATGGGGTTAAAAACAACCTCTGGTAAAAGTAGTAAAGAGTTGAGTGGTGCTAGCATTACAGAAAGTGTGGTGTATTCGTGTCCAGATAGAATTCCATGTGTGTACAGAGAGGGTACGCTGCAAATCTGATTCCCATAAAAGTTCAGTTTTACTCTTGGGCTTATTGGGAAGAGAAAAATGAAGATATTTGTAGATATGAGAGGCCCAAATGGAAACGGAAGTAGATAGTAGTTCTAATGGGGGGTCTAATGAAGAGGAGGGTGATCCAGAGTGAAGAGAAAACTGTTGAGTTAAGAGCAATCTTAAAGAGTCATATTTAAGAAGGGAAGTGGCAGGCAGGCAAAATTTAGATTGTACTTCCTGAGGAGATAGAAAATGTGTTTAACCTGGATGATCCCTGTGGCCACACAATCTCTCCAAAAAATGGTATGGTTGGAAAGTTTAATGGACTAGTTTTGCCATATAGGGGAATCCAGGAACATTTGCAGAGAAGAAAGGGATTTATTAAGGACTGGGTTAAAGGTCGATATAAATTGTGAGATGGTTGGGGACTTAAATGAGCGAGGAGGATGAGTAAAATTGTCTAACGAAGAAAATGGAAACGGATGAATCACGGATTTCTCCAATCTATGCCATACCGATACGAGGGGTTCGTCCGAAGGAGACAGATAAGGTAAAACTTGGCGAATTATAAAGGAAAAGTGGTACTGGCGAAAGTTGGGAAAATTGACACCTCCCCGATCCTTAGGAGCAGACAAGGAAGAAAAAGATATACAAGCTTTCCGGTTATTCCAGAGAAATCTACTTAAAGCACCATTAAGAGTTTTAAAGAATTTTAATAGGAAGCCTCACTGGTAACATGGACAAATAAAAATTAATAACGAGGAACATCATCATTTTGATTGTGTCCAATCTGCCCCACCATGACAAAAATAAGAGAGACCATTTCTCTGCCATGCCAGTCACCAGATAGGGGAGAAGAAACTGTGAGAAGCAGGAATAGAATTCAGCAGTAAAGCCATCGGGGCTGGGGGCCTTATCTTTAGGTAACTGAGCTAAGGCTAACTTAATTTCGGAGAGGGACAGGTCTTTATCTAATAAAGAGCAATCAGGGGAGGAGGAGGAGCGTGGAGGCAACAAATCAAAAAATGCCTCCAAAGCAGTGTCAGAAGGAGAAGATTCAGGAGTGTATAAGGTCTTATAGAAACCCGTAAAACATTTTAATATATCCTCATCTTTGAAGTGATTAACACCGTTATCATCCATGATATTAACTATTTTGGATCTTTGAGATTTGACTTTCAAATAGTTCGCTAGCAATTTGCCGGCTCCATTACGACCACCATAGAATTTGGAATTAATTTTTAGTAACGTCCCAGAGGCTTCCTCCGTCGATTTCCTATTAAAATTCAATTTTGCTTGGACTAATTTCTTAAAAGTAACATCATCATTAGAAGAAAAATAGGTATGCTCAAGTTGCTTCATGGAAGATAGTAAGGAAGCTGATTCCTTGAGAAGTTGTTTCTTCTTAACAGCCAAATAGTCGATGATAAATCCTCTAGCTGTCGCGTTGAAAGCATCCCAAATGGTGTGAAAAGGTCCGGACTAGCATTAAAGAGACAAAATTCTGACAAAAAATCCTTGAATCGCCCAATGAAAGTAGGATCTTTGAGTAGATAATTATTAAAGCGCCATCTACGGGGTTTGGAGGGTTCAGAAGGGAGAGCTAAATTAATAAAGACAGGAGCGTATTCTGAAATAAGTATGGATCCAATTTCAGCATGGGTTAGATTAGGGAGAAGGAGAGGACTCAAAAAAATGTAGTCAATTCTAGATGTAGAATTATGTGTGGGAGAATAAAAAGTGAATTCCAAACAGTCCAGATTATATAGCCTCCAAGCATCTACCAAACCTCTCGAACGAATAGTGGTCGTAAAGGTTTTTTGCATTTTATTAGGGATATATCTAGAAGTGGATTTCCTGTCAGTGAAGGTATCCATGACCTGATTGCAGTCCCCACCCACGAAGAGGTTGGAATCAGAACAAGAGTGAAGGATATGTGACATTGACTGCCAAAACTGTGAATCAATACCAGTGGGACCATAAATGTTAAGGAGAGAGATAGAGGAACCATTTATAACTAGATGAAGAAAAAGCCATCTGCCATCAGCATCCTTCTCCTCCTTTTCTATAGTAAGGGAAAGGGACTTATGAAATAATGTCACCACTCCATTTTTTTGGTCTTTAGCTGGGGAACAATACACATGACCCACCCATTGCTTTTCAAAAGAACTAATATCGTTTTCATTAAGATGTGTTTCTTGTAGCATCGCAATTTTACAATGTAATCTAGATAAATGGGTAAGTACCCTTTGTTTCTTGACGGGATTACGCAGAATCTTCACATTCCAGGATACTATGCGAACATTATCAGTCATAATGAGAAGGGAAAAGCAGTAAGCAACACCATGAGCATTCTAAAATTGGTAAAACTGAGAATTCAACATGCGGAAATTTTGAGCCAACAAGTAAGAAAATGTGCAATAAGAACAAATAAAGAAAAAGGATGTTAAAAGAGTAAAAAACAAGGAAAGAGAAAGAGACGAAAATGATCAAAGATGATAAATTAGGGAAAGAAGAAAGGGGAGAGGGGCCACAAGTCAAAGAAAAAGAACGAGAAAAAAGAAACAAGAATAGAATAGAAAAAGAAAGAAGAAAGAGAAGAAGGTATAAATGATAAAAAGAGAGAAGCTGACAGGAAGCCAAGAGACTTCAGCCAAGGTGAGCAGAATACATTTCCAGACTGAAAGGGACAGCATGAGGAAGCGACGAGCCGCGAAAAGAAGACAGACGACAGAGTCAACAAAGTCAACGAGAAACAACGAGGACCGCTAGATAAGTGAGTAGGAAAAAGGAGAATTTGGTAAGGAGCAGCAGCTAGGGAAGTTTGGTGAACAAAATTGACATAAAGAGATAGATACTAAAACAAGCAAACATATAATACGAACATACTTAATGGAGGGAGTAACACTTACCACACGTGAGGAAGAACTGTGAACACTAGAAGCAGGAAGGGAGGAACGGGAAGGAGGAAACATCAAGGAGGGGTGTCCGTATTGGACAAGGGATATCTGTGAAAAGAAACCACATAATTAGTAGGGAATAACCTCCTGAGAAGGCAGCCACACAACAAACACGAGTGAAATAAACGGATAACAACAAAAAAGGCGAGAACCATCAAAAACCTGTAAATTAAGAGAGGTTAAGCCAAAAAGGAACTAAAAACTTAGTGGAAAAATCAATATTCAGGTTTTCCCAAAGTCCATTTCTTCTCCTTTGTGGCGAAAAATAAACTGTCATAGGTCCTCAGGGCAATCAAATGAGTAAGTCCTTTCCTTGTAGGTGACTTTAAAAAAGCAAGGATGCACCAAACCATATCTAGCATTCATGGACCGAAGAGCAGGATGAAAGGAAAGGAACTCCTTATGACGAGCTGCAGTATCACGGGCCACATCCTGAAAAAGAAAAACTCTTTGGCCAGACCACAGCATCTGCTTCCTCTGCTTTGCCGCAGACAGAACCGTTAACAATTCAGTATATTCCAAAAAAAGGACAATTATCCCGCGGGGCGACTGCATGACGATTTAGAGGGAGACCCCCCAAGCCTAGGACCAATACGATGCGCACATTGCAGATTAAGAATAGTGCCTTCCTTGAGAACAACTATTTTAGGAATATGAATTTTTAGAAAGGCAAGCATGTCAGGCCCCTCCTCTCCCTAAGGAATACCATAAATTTGAAGGTTGTTGCTCCTATTGCGATTTTCCAAGTCCTCCGTTTGGAGTTTGAGAAGAGCTATCTCTTAGGACATAGTTTCAACCTTAGGAATCACATCCTGAGCATCACTGATCTTCTGCTCCACCACGGAAACTCTCGACTCCAAATTGGACCATTTCTCCTCTAGAATCTGAAGAGTAGCATTGGTATCAATCACAAACGGTTTCATAAGCTTTATTTCCACCATGAGGTCGTCAAGCGTTATGGGTAGTGGGGATTTAGGGGGAGTACTAGGCTCCTTCTTTTGGCATTCTGAGGCAGCAGTAGTGGAGTCTTTGCGGAGGGAAGACATATTGGCAGAGGCACTCTTCTGACTGAAGGGGGAAGGAGGCTCCATGCATATGAAAGAAGATATACCACTGATATACGACAGCCTCAAGAGACACGATGAGAGGCGTCTCTAGTGACCTAATATTGCTGAGAGGCTTAGAAGTCGGCAGGGGGGATTAAAGTTGGCCAAACTTTATCAAAGAGGCATTAAGAACCTGCTTTCTGAAGGAATTAAAACATTTCCAGAGTCCAAACAGATGAAGAATGCTGCTGTTCACCGCCGCATCCCACTGCAGACAAAATGGCGGGCGCAACCAGCACTCCTGAGGAAAACATGATGCGGGGGAAACAGCAATGAAAAACGGCTTAAAAAGTTTTAAAAAAAGACAGCTACCTGTTCCCCCGCGTCCGCGCTTGTAATGCCTTCAATTCATGGCGCCCGGAGACGACAGCTGCCGCTCCGTGAAGAAAACGGTCTTGGTCGGTGCGCGGAGCCTCACCAAGACGCGCCCCACTTTGCAAGTCACTTGAAGGACCTCTGGTAGCCATCCTGCTATCTACCTAGCAAGACTCAGGGCCTGATTCACAAAGGTAAACTTATGCTTTTGTGCAAGTTTACTCTTTTTTGCTTTTCATAAACAAACAATTTAATAGGCAGCTGAAGGTGTAGGCGGCTGAAGTTCTTGAAAGTTCCTTTTACAGCAACACCGTATGAATGACAATACTCTCTGCAGCTAACAATGTCTGAAAGAATAATTTTCATCCCATAATTCACATTCCAATATCAGGTGAAAGTCAAGATCACAATCATACTCTAACACAGAAGGGTCATCAAGTCAAGGGGATTAATATTCCTCTCGTCAACATGAATTTTCTCTCACAAGATGGTCTTTAAAGCTATAATTCTTTCTTGCAGTCTGCAAACCACTGTTATGACTTGGCAGTGTGTGTTTCCCTACGTGTATAGGTGTTTTGGATCTTAGTATGCTAAACATGTCCTCAGAAATTTGTTTAATAGCTTTTCACACTCTATCGGTCTGGTAGTGTTCTATTGTGAACTGGCGTGAAGGCAGGACCTTACAGGGCCCTCGAGAATGCCACACGTTGGCTGGATGTCAGAATTCTGTCAGGTGGTTATCCTAAAATATGAAGGTTAGAAGCTAGAAATTGATAAATACACCATTGTAGAGATAATATTGGAAAACATACACACATTTAGGCTGATTACATTCCTCGAGTCACATATTAATACAGGTCTGAAGTATGCATATTTACAACAGAGCAAGGTACAATTCACATGAATCTTTCAGTTACAAAAGTGCAGATTTGAACTCTTGGAGAGATGAGTTTGTGAGTGTGCTTAAAAGTTGAAAACATTTGTTGGCAGTGCTGGTTGGCTCTATCAACACAACAGGTTTCACGAAAGCCTAGTGTATGTCATTGCCATTTATCTTGTTATATCCTATTTGCTTATTTTTATTCAGTGGCTCTTTCTATTCTGTTGGATCCAATTGTGGTTTGCCTGGATTGTTTCTTTTTAAGTGTGTTTAAGGCGTGACTCCCTATCTTTGTTCAAAGATCTGTCTACACATTATTTTTAGATATGGAACTTCCTTTTGTCTAATCTGTCCTCAAACTTCCTCAGCTAAATTGAATTTTTATTCAATTCATTCTCCTTATTTACACTAAAACTGTACAGCTTTCTTCCTCAGCCTATGCGCATACATAATACTTTTGAATTTGCCTTCCCTCATGATTTTAGGCAAACAGACTGCTGATGTTGATGGATATGCCAAATATTATACATACACCTGTAAATTTTTAAGATCCTCACAATAACATTTCAAAAACAGTTTATAGTTTTATTTTGTCCATGTCTTCATCTCCGGTTAAATCACAAGTGGAGGGTCATACAGTAAGGGAGAACAGTATAATATGGACAAAATGCAGGATACATCATTCATCGAACAGTATAAGCAATATTTCGTTACTGCATTCTTCAAACTGTATTTTGGCAATATTTGTTCCACTTGAGACAAATTTATATTGGTGATTTGTGGAAGGTATTGTTGGATTATGGTCTTCAAATCTGTCAACAGGGGTCATATTAATTGAGTAAATGCTATACTGGCAAAACAAAAACTCAGCACATAATCAGTGTTCTTATTTTGTGCCCTTTATATTCAGACTCAAGAGGACAGTGCAAAACGACACAGAGGTAAAATGTACAAAGTAATTTTTGAAACTTTAATCATCACAGAGCTACTATGAATCAGTCCAATTCAAAACCTTTGTAAGTTCTACCCAAAATAATAATTTAAAATAACATAGAGTGTATTTGTAAAGCTCACGTTTATCCAAGGGTGTTTTGGCGCTGAATAACAGATGTTTATTGTTACCCAACTCAATGGTACTCATTTTATCGGCCTCAGAAGGATGAAAGGCTGAGTGGACCCACCAGGATTTGAACCTGTGACTATGAGGTTGAACAGAGGCCCCTATAGTGGACATTAGTCCACTAAGCACCAGTCCCGGGTTCTTTCAAAACATATCGCTTACTCATACAACTTGCAATCCGACTATCACCACATATCTTTTATCCCTTTTCATCACAAGCTCTATGAGAGTGTTGCATATATATGCCTTGTAGACATCAAGATGGGCTAATAAGTAAGGATTTTATAAGTGAGTCATAGATCTGTTCATGCTGTGATTGGCTGGATCATAAAATATGTAGTCACGTATACGCTATCCACACTCTAATCTGCCCATTCATCCCCAATGTTAAGTCAAGTGTTTTTCAGAAGGAAACTCACATAGCTAATACACCTCAACAATCTAGTAAATACGTTTCCATGCCATTGTATAACATACTTTTAAATGCTATTTTTATTGCGTGATAAAAATCATTGTAACCTTTGTAACTGCCCACGTCTTAAAATCTAATGCATAGTTTACTGTCTTCTCTCACTCATAAACCAAAGAATCAAACTTCTATAACGAAGTCCATTCTTATTCTGACATGGCATCTGGGTCCCAACTGGTTTAAACAGTTTGAGTAAAACCAGAGTGCCATTTTCAAAGACTGAAAACTTGGAAGAGGTTATTGGAATAACACTTATCAGCCTTTTGATAAGCCACATGAAAGAATTGCTAGAGGCATAGTTCATTTGAAGCTTGTTCAATCGGAATCTGTCCTATTTCGTTTCATCTGAAATCTGCCAGTGTCACTTACTTAGATCTTTGAAAACTGAAAAATCTTTTGGGACCCCTGCCTGTCATGTCTGTTCATACCTGCACTTTGGAAGATTAAATTTACCCATGACATATTTCCTGATATAGAGAACCAATCAAAATTTTAATTTAATTCAAATTCAACCTGTTTTTGAGATTTGTAATACATATATATTAGTAAGAACGCTTGATGTGCTTTTTTATTGATGTATCTGAGTGAGAGAACGGTTTTTTACAGGCATGAGGTAAGATATTGACAGGATGGAAGATTAAGTATTACATTTCAATTGCATCTTTAAATGTTTGAACGTGGAACATGAGGAATCCCTCATTTAGTAAGTAGATCTCTGCATTTAATGACTTCATATATTCTGCCTCCTCAATTCATACCGTGGCTCTTTGTGTGTAGTGCCTTTTCCTACTTGAATACAGGTATGTATTGTATGTCTATTACTCCACATAGATAGACAGAAAACATAAAAAACTAACCATACCATGTAGTCTGCCCACTACTATACCTATGAGTGCACCTAGAGCTCTCCAGCTTCATTATGGCTGTCCTGGTCACAGTTCGCTGTCCTTTCTGAGTTGTACGCGTTGTTAATTACTTTTTTTTGTGGCCAACCATTATTTTAAAACTTGCATTGTCAAGCTAATGTGTTGCCATTTGTTACTTTTTGTTTTCTATCACTTGCCATTGAATGTCCAATTGCAAGTA
This sequence comes from Calotriton arnoldi, assembly GCA_963921515.1. Classification (NCBI taxonomy): domain Eukaryota; kingdom Metazoa; phylum Chordata; class Amphibia; order Caudata; family Salamandridae; genus Calotriton; species Calotriton arnoldi. The sequence goes on from CAWUFW010013187.1 coordinate 469,802, forward strand.
AGGGGCCTCCTGGCTCCCTTCCCACGCATTCCAGATGTAGGCAAGCTTCACTTCTCCATTGAGAGAGGTGTAAAGTTACATTTGGAGCTGCAACCCCAGCTCTAGGAATAGGGAATTTACATCTCGTCTCCTAATTTCCTTAGTCATCCTGCCATACTCCAGCTTGCTGGTGATGAGGGATTGGGAGATGGTTCTTTGAGTGTTGATGGGGAGTCAGTTTGAAACATTTACACTGTGTAAAAGAAGCCTTATATCTTCCCATGATCATCTTACAAAAACAAGTCGTGTATTGGTGCCATTCAAACTTGCTAGCAGGTCATCCAGGGGGGAAAAATGTAGCAGAGGTCATTCTACCAGAGGAGATCATATACAGACAGAGAACAACAACAGTAACGCCAGTCCTCCTCATACTGCAGCGTTTTATCCCATGCCAGACAATGACTGAATCACTTCTGCTCCTCTCTACAGCACTCCAATGGGAGGAAGCTTATGAAAATATTTCAAAGAGTCTCAGAACATTATCAATAATAACTGGGGTTTGAACATAATACAACCAGTTTATACAGTCTGCTTCAAATTGTCGCCATTATCCATTGTTCTGTAACCTGCATAGAAACACCAGCTAGCTTGTAAAGGAGGGAAGCTGCAAAGTTACTACAAAAGTGAACAATATAGCTCGTTCCTACATCTCAAAGAGGAAAAGGCATCTAGTCAATATATTTTTTGGCATGAAAAAGTGTCCCCAAACAGGAATTCAGGCTGATCTCAGATTTCAGGCAGGCCAACTGATACATCAAGATAGAAAAGTTTAAAATGCTAGCCCTCCATCATATTTTTCCGTGACTCAGGAAAGGGGACTGTAGGTGTGTAGTAGATTTGTAAATTGCAAATTTCCACATATCAGTGCCGAGGTAACAGAGAAAATCCCTAAGATTCATAGTAGGTAGAGCTCACTATCATTCCTCTGTTCTGCCCTTCAGACAAAAATGATCCCCGTAGATCTTTTACAAGTGCCTGGCAGTGATGTCAGCCTTCCTTTGCAGGCAGAGGATTTATGTCTATCCCTATCTCAATGACTGCTCACGCTGCAGACACGGTGTCCAAGACACCCAAGACTTATATGTGATAGCATTTCAACTTCACCATCTGGACCTTCAAATTTATCTTCAAAATCTGGTACCATCTGTCCAGAAGCTGATTCATCTAGGGGTAACCTTGAAGGCAGACTGAAAAGAAATGTATACTTCATAGACGAACTTATGTACCATTTCTCAGAAATACTGTTTAATTCAGGGAACCACATAACTAACAGCTCGCCAGATGGCCTCCCTTTTTGGGCAATTGCAAGGCTCCATATAAGAACTCTAGAAGAATGTTTAAAGGATCAATCGACTCAATTGAGGACGTCTGGGAAGACAAGCTTGTCCAATCTTGTCCATCAAGACAAACTCTTCTATAGTATTGCAAGAAGTCCGATCTATTGAAAGAAGTTCCATTTCATCAGTACCTGTTAACTCATGATGTTAACTTAAATGAATGTGTCCTTCTGTAACGAAACTGGTGCTATGTAAAGCGCTCTGATACCCGATGTCTCGGGTCTAGTTCAAGCTATATAAAACTCTAAAAAAAAATTAAAAAACTCAAACAAGTGTCACAGATACCTCCTTGTTGGGGTGGGGAGCCCATCTTTAAGCATTAACATTCCAAGACTTGTGGTCCAACAAGGGACATGTACTAAGTCAATATTTTAGAAATTGAGAACAGTCCATTTGGCTCTCAAGGCTTTCCTACCGTCTCTAACAATGCAAAGGATCCTGTAACAGAGAAAGAACATGACCACAATGCATTTCATCAACAAACGAGAAGACACCATGTCAAGGATCCTACCTCTGGAAGCCCAAGCAGTCTAGAAATGGATTATACCAAGGTATCTGTCAATCTAGGTGATTAACCTGCAGGGTTTGCAAAACTCCCAAGCAGATGGTTCATAGAATATCACATATTGGTCCTAAACAGCAACTTGCTTTTCTACATCTTTTCAGATTGGGAATTTCCACACATAGATCCTCAGCAACATCACAAAATGCCCAGACTTCGTCTTCACATTGTGGTAACTAGGCCCTCTGGACAATTCCCTTTTGATAAACTAGTAGGGGGAATTTATCTCTGCTTTTCCGCCAATTCCGCTGATTCTAACAGTTCTAATAAATATGAAATACTCCAAAACTAAAATAACCCTAATTGCTCCCAATGCCATGGCAGTGGTGGTTCCCAGACCTTTTTCATCTGTAATACATAGACATGGGAGGGTTCTATACAAACCAAACCCATTGTCCAGGATGCAAGCCAAATCATACCACACTAACATGGCATCCTAGAATTTGGCAGCATGGCTCCGGACAATACAGACAACTAAAATACCACAAGCCTCTATGGATATTTTAAGAGAGGCTAAAAGATCATCTACAAGGTCCTGTTATGCCTTCAAATGAAAATAATGTGTTCAGTGCAGCCAGTGTGACAGCCACAACCTAGTCTCGTGCCAAAAAGATATGATTATTCAGTCAATCAATCAATCAATTATTTTATTGCTTCAGAATAAAGAGTCATACAATTAAGAGCACACGTTAATTTAAAAAATGCAAATAGTATCTCTGCTGCTAATCAGAGAGTGCAAATAGCTTTCCTAATTGTCTTTAGTAATTTATCTTGAGCCCAAAAAGATGATTTGGGAGCGTGAGCAGTTGTGGGTCTCATAATCTTCCATACTGAATATATACACGAAGTTACTGGCGTGAAGATCACTTTTAAGTCTGTTCGTTAGTGTAAAAGCAAAGACTCCCTACAGCATCTAGTCTTGTGAAAATATCATTCTTAATTGTCTTTAGTCATTTATCTTTCATTGTGGGCCCAGAAAAGATAATTTGGTGGCCCAAGGAGTTATGGGTCTTGTGGCCTTTCATGCTGAGTATATATATATATAAAGCTACTGGTGAGAAGATAGCTTTTGAGTATCTTTAATAGCATCAAAGCAATACCTCTCAACATCTTTTAGTCTTGTGTAGTAGAAAGAGGAGTCATAGATAAAATCTCCTTGCTTGAAGCAGTTTCCACACAAGAGCATGAAGTGTACAACTGTTTCAGCTCCCCCTACAATCCAGTTGCACAGGCTTGTAGTTGTTGGGTTGTTAGACCAGATTGCAGTGTACGACAAGACTGGAAGAGTTCAAACATGAATTATTTTTCACAGGGGAACATGGCGGCAGTCTGACGCCAGTCGCGGGAGCTCCCGGAATGAAGAGAGAGGCGCAGGCTGGGAGAATGAGAAACTTACCGGACTGCGTGTAGTCATCACCAAGGTGGCGTTTGGTGTTTGTTTTTGGCGGCCTTGAGTGAGGCGGCTTGGGAAACTCTCATCCTTCCCCCCGTCCTCGAGCCGCGGTGTGCATGAGACCTGACGCAAGACAACATCGGGTCATTTGGTGCTGGGCAGCGGCTCTCTGGCAGAGATCCCGCGCTGCAGCAGCACTTGCCGGCTTCCGGGTGGGGCTTGGCAGAGACAGCACTGGGCGGCAACCCGCGGGGAAACAGCAGCACCTCGAGGAGGAGGCACAGGAGGTAAAGGGGCCCAGGAATGGCTTCCTGCAGGCTTAGAATTCTGGTGTTTGGAGTCAGAAGAATGTAGGGGAGAAGGGCGTCAGCAGTAGTGTGCAATCTCGGCAATCTCGGCAATCTCGGCAGGTACAGCTGGTACTGATGGAAAGGAACCCTCCCCCACAGGTACCTTTCATTTCTAAGGGGCAGTTGAAGGAGGTAGAAGCTGAAAGTGTAAGAACTGGAGTAAGGGGTATTGGTGAGAGAAATACCCCAGCGGGTACACCACAAGTATCGCAAGTAAGGCATAGATATCAGCTAAGGTCTGACCCTGAGAAAAAAGCCAAAGGTGTGAGAGCAAGGGAGCAGACGGCTTATGAGGTGATCACTGTGTCGCCCATCAGGTAATTGGGTAAATCCGCGGGCAGACCAAAGCGGTGTGGGCTGAAAGAGGTGCGCTCACTTCCTAAACCCTCACCCTCGCTCAATTCTTACCTCAGAATTATGGAGCAGACAAAGGCTGCTGTACCTGTTCAGGGGGGAGGTGGTGGGGTAAGTCAATCACAGGCCGCATCAAGAGATGAGAGAATATCAGCAGTCCCCCTTAGTAACCGTTTTACTCCATTAGATAATTTGGCGGATGGTGGACAAGATGGGGGTGCCCCAAGACAAACCCAAGATACCACAGGGATACCTACAGGGGGAAGCCTAAGTCAGGGGGAGGCCAGTCCCCGGGTCGAGGGGGGGCTGAATACCAGTTGGAAAATATTATACTGAATTTGAGGCAGGACATTCTCAAGAAATTTGAGATTTCAGAGGTCAACCAAAAGGGTATCGAAGAAAAATGTGTGGTGCTAGAGGAAAAGCTGTACAGTATTGCACAACGCACTGCAACCCTTGAAGGAGAGGTGAAGGTTCTGTCAGCATGAATGACTCAGAATTCCCGGGATATAGAGGTCTTGAAATCTCAAAACAAAACCTTGCAAGATGACTTGGAACAGCTTGAAACTCAATCTAGGCATAACAATTTGAGAGTTCTCAGTATCCCGGAAGGCATAGAAAAAGGTGATATAAAAGGCTTTATTTGTAAACTATTAAGAGAAGGGATATTGCAGGACAGGCCAGATCTCGATCTCGAGAATGAAATCCAAAGAGTGCACTGGGATCCTTTTAAATTAAACCTCAACAGGAAGACTCCCAGGAAAATCCTGATTAACTTTCTCACATATGCAGTTACAGAGCTGGTGTTGGGACGCGCTCTGAAGGAGAGAGCCTTGAAGTTCGAGGACTTTAATTATCAAGTGAGATCAGACATAGGGAAGAGAACTGCACAGAGGCAATGGGAGTTGGGCACCAGGATGAATGACCCTCGTGGTAAAGGAGCCCAGGTCCAGATGAAGTTTCCAGCTATGCTAAAAATCATGTGGAGAAACAAGATGCACAATATTAGCAACCCTGGGGAGATGGATACCTTCATTGTTCAGATGGAGGGAACCGCAGTCGCCACTTCCAGCTCTGGCTTGTAATGGTCCCCACTAGGCGTGGTAGTTTACCAATAGTATATATCAAACGAAGGTTGTATAGAAGTAGCCAGTCTGATTAGGTTTCTTGTTTTTGTTTAGTGCACTTTGATTATCTCTCTTCGGGAGGGGGGGTCGCGAAGGGCAGAATCTATCGCCTAGGGTTAGGAAGGGGGGTTCCCCGGGGAGGTGGGTGAAGGGGTGCACAGGGTGGTGGTAGCATGGGAAAAAAGAAGAAATAATTTGTCCTCATCTCGCCAATTTCTAGTCAGTTCAATGTGACTTCAGGGTCTTATCACCCTAGGATGTCTAAACAAGAGCCCCTGCAGAGAGAGCTAAAATGGTACAGGATGTGGAGATTTAAATATGAATAAGTTAAATACAGTCCAGCTTATATCCTGGAATGTTAATTGTCTGAGGACCAGGAAGAAGCTAGCTCGGGTGACAGAATACCTCAAGAATAGTGGGGCACACATAATATTGCTTCAGGAGACCCATTTGGAACGGAAGGATTACGGGTCCTATTTTAGTAAGTTACGCTGGGTACAGGATGTTGTGTGCTCAGATCAAAGAGGCAGCACTAGAGGAGTGGCCCTAATTATCAGAAACAATTCAGGAATAAGGCTATTAAATTATGAGTCTGATGTCTCTGGTAGGTGGCTGGTGGCTAGTATAGTGATTCACGGAATGCCATTATCATGACCAACGTACTATGGTCCAAACAACGATGCTCCAGAAGCCTTAATAAAGTTGGAATCCTGCCTTTTGGAAACCACGGTCCGATTATACTTGGGGGGGACTTTAACATAGTTCTAAATAAAGAGTTGGATAGAACATCAAAAGTAAATCATGTTAGCTCCCCTAAGACATTCGCCAGTTTGAAAAATATGATGACTGAACTTAATTTGGTAGATATTTGGTGTGGTAGGATGGGGGCAGTCAGGGGTTTCACATTCTATAGCAAAAAGTATGGCCATCATTCCCGCATTGATTATTTTCTGGTGGACCAGGAACTGAATGGTGAGGTTGAGGCTGTAAATCATGCCCCCGCAGACCTCTCTGATCACTCTCCGGTGGTTCTGTCTTTAAAATGGATCACTGACATAATATCGACAGACAAAATATCGACATACCAAAATATCAGCACTAAAATATCGATAAGATTATTATCGACAAGCAATACTTATTTAAAAAAATACACAAATATCGAAACCATAATATCGTCAATAAAAAATAGCGTTTTAAACATCATCGAACACACAAATATCGTAATAGAGAATATCGACATTTCTTTAAAAATATACAAAATGTCATAAATATCGAAAGTAAAAATATAGACAGCAAAATTATCGTTTTAATACAAATATCAACTATTTAAAAATGAATAAAATCAGCATATCTTTACACCAAAATATATTTTTACACTATAAACACTCTCTACACACATTATAAATATAATACGATCTTATTATAACATATAAACATATAAAAGCATAGAATAATAACAAAGCACACTAATAAATATTAATTACAATATTATTAAATATAACACATACAGCATTCAACATTAAAAGCAATGTTAAACATACTTAACTAACGAAATCAGTAAAAAAAAAAAATGAGTACTAACAACTTCTTAATTAGCGTTTCCCATATAGGAAACCAACTGCAAAACAAAAAAAGAAATTAACAACGAATGAAAACCTCACACTAATAAAATACACCAATAACATAAAACTATCAATTAAATCAACACTATATAAACAACAAAAATGTATATTTAATTTACACTTCAACCCTACAAGAAAAAAGAAGAGGAGACTCTGCCGGATTACTTCCAGAACGCAGATTTACATTACAAAAAAGCTTTGGAACTGCACTAAGTAAGTAAAACTGCATTTAGAATATAACACTACTTATAATCTTCTCCAAAAAATATATATAAAACATAATTCACTAATATATCTCTCTTAAACTTATATCTTCTCTACAGATATCTTTTAAAGTAGCCAAAAAATACTACAGCAGCGTCAACAATAAAGTTACTAAGAAAGTAAATATATTAATTTTTATATTAAACAACTCCCTAAAAACAAACCCAAAGACCCACTTACTCACAATGTCCCCACCACCTACAACACAATACAACAAAAATATTAAAATTATATTTTTTCTTCCCAACAGAAACATCTTCAAAAAAACAAAAATCCAATCTTCAAAAAATTGCAACAGCATTTTTTGTACATCAACAGCAACATTGTAAGTATATACAAAGCAATGTATCTTTATTTACTCAAAAACTATGCTGTATTATTTTAATTAATATTTATATATATTTTGCTTAGCACTAAAAAGACCACCATGACTGAAGGCGCACAATTTATTACGTCTCAAAAGGGAAAATGTTATTATGTTACATGGGTTATGTATATACACAAGAAAAACAAACTCGTTTAAAAGTCTTTTGTAAATGCAGCAAATATTATTCGAACAAATGTTATGGAAGAGCTATAACACAAGAAACCACTGTTGTATCTGTAAAAGAACATAACCACCCCCCAAATGTAACTGAGATTGAAGTAAGAGACGCTCTTGAATCAATAAAAGAAGCTAGCACTAGTACAGATAGACCCACCACAGAAATACTAAAACAACAGTTACTAAGAGTACCCCAACATGCATCTAGCCAATTACAACACGTGCCCCTAAAACCTTTCAAGAGGTAGAGATTCCACCTGAACTAAGAATAACACACAATAATGAACAATTTATACTATTTGATAATAAATGCAAAGATAAAAGAATAATTATATTTGCTACTGCAAACAATTTACTTAAATTACAACAATGCGACACCTGGATGATGGATGGGACTTTCAAAATTTGTCCCAAACCATTTTATCAGTTGTACACAGTCCATGGTATATTTCAAAATACTAATATTCCATTTATCTATACCCTACTCCCCAATAAACAACAGTCTACCTACCTTGAAATTCTAAACCAAATAAAACAAGAAACAAATAAGTATTTTCCTCAAAAAATAATTATAGATTTTGAACCAGCCATGATTTATTCTATACTTAAATCCTACCCACATACAGCAATCCAGGGTTGCTATTACTATTTTAACCAATGTCTATGGAGACACCTACAAAAGTCAACGCTAAGGGGCCGATTCCGATCTCGCTCCGAGGGCTGTCCGTAGCGTTACCTTACGACCTACTCAGCCCGGGAGCCGGTCCGTCCGAATGATGAAGTATGATGCGCCAATGTGTCCAAATACCGAGCGACACGTACGCTCCGATTACAGCTACATTTCCCGTACGAGCCGGATCCGCAAATGCTGAACAGAGTCGCCCGGAAGCAATTTTCACAGCAGTTTCCGGTCGGCAAAGTACGATGCGTACGTCCTACGCGCCGAACAGGTCGCCACCTCCAGCATGTCACAGCATCCGGAAGAGCTGTACATCAGGTCCGAATCGCGCCACAACACGATCTACACCTACGAGACGAACCAACTATCTACGCCTACAAGACGAACCAACATGAATCTGCTCGAGCAGGTCATCCCTGTACTGTACATCTATGACCGGATCAACAACAGGAACCGACGCGTACGTCGCAGACGGTAAGTCAGACACCCACCACACAAACAAACATCACGAACCACCGCAATGCAAAACACACATAGGGGTGGATGGCTACCACTATCAGCAGTCTCAAATCATAGGTGGGGGGGATGGCTATCACTACCAGCACTCCCAACTCATAGGTGGGGGTGGATGGCTACCACTATCAGCACTCCCAGCTCATAGGTGGGGGGATGGCTATCACTACCAGTAGTCCCCACCCATAGGGGGTGGATGGCTACCACTACCAGCACTCCCAAATCATAGGTGGGGTGGCTGGCTACCACTACCAGCACTCCCAGCTCATAGGTGGGGGGGATGGCTATCACTACCAGTAGTCCCCACCCATAGGGGGTGGATGGCTACCACTACCAGAACTCGCAAATCATAGGTGGGGGGATGGCTACCACTACCAGCACTCCCAACTCATAGGTGGGGGTGGATGGCTACCACTATCAGCACTCCCAGCTCATAGGTGGGGGGATGGCTATCACTACCAGTAGTCCCCACCCATAGGGGGTGGATGGCTACCACTACCAGCACTCCCAAATCATAGGTGAGGTGGATGGCTACCACTACCAGCACTCCCAACTCATAGGTGGGGGTGGATGGCTATCACTACCAGTAGTCCCCACCCATAGGGGGTGGATGGCTACCACTACCAGCACTCCCAAATCATAGGTGGGGGGATGGCTTCCACTACCAGCACTCCCAACTCATAGGTGGGGGTGGATGGCTACCACTACCAGCACTCCCAAATCATAGGTGGGGGGGATGGCCACCACTACCAGCACTCCCAGCTCATAGGTGGGTGGGGATGGCTACCACTACCAGTAGTCCCCACCCATAGGGGGTGGATGGCTACCACTACCAGCAGTCCCTATTCATAGGGGGGATGGCTAACACCACTAGCATTCCCACCCATAGGGGTTGTAGGCCAAACACCCCCCTACCACCATGTCACGATTGTGTATTGTGTGGAAACTGCCTGCAACAGTGACACTGAATGGGAACACATACTGTAACTCACATCACAGTTGTGACCAAAAGGTGAATGTGGGGCCCAAAACCAAAGCATTTGGAGGAACATTGTGGGAATGGGGATTAACCCCCCCCCCTCACAACAGTGACCAAAAGGTGAGTGTGGGGTCCAAAACACCAGCATATCAGGAACATTGTGGTAATGGGGTTAAACCCCCCCTCACCACAGTGACCAAAAGGTGAGTGCGGGTCTGAAAATACCAGCATCTGCAAACCAGCATGTATGATTCCTGGTCCTAACACCACAAGCAATGTAGTGGCAAAGTAGTGGTTGTGTAGCAAACAAACATAGATCTGTTGACTGAACAAATGTATTGTGTCGTATAAAAAACACTCTGCCATGTGCAGAAACTATTCGCACATGGGGGCTGACAATGCCTCCAATGTCCAATTAGACAATGTAAGAAGTGATCAACTTAATGCATACACACATATGTTCACTAACAGACACACATACTAAGGAATCACGTGTAGACTGCAGCTTTTAGGTGATCTAGTCCCACACCATGGCAGTAATGGGACACACTAACCATGATGAATGTGCAGACTGATGAGGTAGGAGTCCCAGAGACAGTAGTAAAAAGCTACTACCAACATCTAGCCATTGTCCCACAAAAACTATAACAATGCATGGGGGCAGATGCACAAACACAACCAGCCAGCCTCACACTGCATATCGAATACAACATGTGTGTGTGAGTCTCAGTGTACCCAGGCCAGTACGACACACATGATGTGGGGCTGAACTCCAATGAGACAAATGTGTACAGAGTGCAATCCAGAAGTATCACATGAATTGTGTACCTCTTTGTGGGCAATCAGGCATTGCAAGATGAGTGGGTTCACAACAGACGCATGTTACATAAGCTGGGCGGAACAGCAACCAACACAGCAAGAGACAGACCCACTCCATCAGTACCCACAAGGACCCTACATTGTGGTGACAGTAGCCTGTTTGATGATCCCTCTGTGATGTCAAATTTGGATGTTGCCCATACTGTGGAGCACAGTCACATGTGCGCACTGTCTCATGTCATGGCAGAACAACTTCCATCACACTCACACACAGAAAACTCACTGGGCATGGCCTGTAATTTAATGCAACTATGTAGGTAGGGGCCCAGACATGAGACAACTCACATTTTCCCACACTCAATACCACACACCTTCATCTGCAACAATGTGCATCAGCTAAGCCCACATGGACTGGTGACATTGCACATGCACCTATGACAATCCCAGGGGGGGGGGATCTAAGGTGTACAAACTCATCACACATGACCAGTCAACATCCCTTGTGAATGTCTGCCCCACTGCATAGCATGAGGTACATGTGCATGACGTGAAACGTATCAGACACATTGGGATCCCTGTCACAGTCCATTGACCAATGAAGAGCCCTGGGAGACCCACAAAGAACACATGTTGACATCATCCAACATTGGAGGCTAGTATCTGATGAGTGTGAGCAGTCACACACACATACATGTGACCCAGTCACAGAAAGACACCACATAGTCAAAACAACCTGATGTTGGAAACACAAAAGTGCATTGGGCAATCCTGAATATGTCCCATGTGCATTTGCCCACATTCCAGGCCCTTACATCAAACACACCCACGGAGGATACCCGAATGACCAGTAGTTTTCAATGCAACTACATCCCAGAAACATAGGTCAATGATGGTGGATGAACACAGGACAACTCAGCAAGCATCACAAACAGGAACATCTGCAGGGAATACAGGCTGTGTAGAAAAAGGGAAGGGAACACACAGAGACATGCTCACAGAACACACAACATGGGCTCAGTCAACGTCACGGAATAACACACTGCCATGAGGTGACTCCACTCATGTGTGAGGTCAGCTGTGCCAAACGTTGTCTGTGCAGGGCTCTGTCATGTCAGCATAAAACTTGGTCAGTGAGCCACCAATTATAACACCCTGAAAGCTCTGGTCACATCAGCCTGTGTCCAGGAGTGACTCTTATGTCATCTGCACAACATCAAAACACATGTATAGCAAGTTGCACTGATGACACTGATGACTTGTTCATCATTGATGCGCTGATCTGCATGTCCAGTGATATGGGCCCACAGTCAGGAAAAAGTACAATGTGCACAAAGCTAAGCCCAACATATGTGCAACAGTGTAAGCCAAAGATGTGAGTCATGCAAAGAATGTGACACTCCCTGTGCCAAGTAATTGGAATCATGAGTACCTCAATTTTCATTAAAGGATGACATGGCTACATACTGCAATAGGACACATATACCATGGACCACATGCAGTCCATCCCATCACAAAATCACATTTCCACAACAAACACAATAGCAACAGCAACTTGATTACACCCATCTGCAACATCCTGTTCATTACATGCAAAAATCACAAATAACAAAAATTAGCTTTATTCAGCCTGCAAAAATAAACACTTTTAAACCAGGAGCAATCAAAAGGCCAATGGCCAGTCCATTGCAATTGCCCGTTCCGTGTGACATATGACTACTCGTCACACATTGCTTGCCTGCACTGCTACAGCCAGGGACATCTCCCCTTGGAGGGGCATACATAGGGGCAGGCCAGGCACCACAGGCACTGGATCAGGGGATAGCAGTATGGGGCAGGGGAGGTGTGATGGGTGCAGGAGCGTCAGTGGCAACTGCAGTGGATGTGTCTGACACAGTGGGCGCTGTCACCACTGCAGTGCCCAAGTCAGATGGAGTGGACGGGCTCTCCACTGCAGTGCCACTGTCCATAGGTGGTGTTTGGGGCTCAGATGAAGTGTGTGGGTCAGATGGGGGGACACAGTCTCCACATCAGTCGTAGGAACAGGCTGAGGGTGTGAGGTTGGGGTGGAAGTGCATGTGGAAAGGGGGAGGGCCTAATCAATTTGGGGATGTTGTACCTGTGTGTGGGTGAACCTGGTGCAGGGTGTGGTGTGGGAACCCAAGGAGTGTTGGCCTGGGTGCTGGAGGATGTAAACTGTGTGGTGGGAGTGCGGGATTGTGGTGGGGTCTTGCTTTTCCTGGTCCTGGGGGATTTGCTGGTGGGGGCCTCAGTGTCCCTGCTCCTGGGGGAGGGTGTGCGTGGGGGGGTCTACCCTCTGTGTGTGGTGACTTCCTCTTCCCCTCGTGAGTTGGACCTGATGGATCTGTGTGGAAGAGGTCAAGCTCACAGAGGAAGAGCTTCTGGGAAGGGGGTGTTGCAGGTGAGTCAAGGGAAGGGGTTTTGGAGGGAGAGGTATCTGAGGACTGCGGAGTGGTTGTGGATGCCGGTCTGTGTGTCTGTACCCTATCCCCTGTGTGTGTGCCATCAGTCCCCTGAGTGTGCGTGCTTGTGCGTTTTGCCTTGGACTGATGTTGCTGTGTGCTGCTTGTGTCTGTTGTTGTGCGTGCAGGTGCCTGTGTGAGTGTGCGTTGGTCTGGTAGGGTAGTGGGGATTGTGGATGGGGCAGAGGTCGGAGGGGTGAGGGACTGTTGGAGGAGGGACACTGCTGCCGTCAGTGAGGAGTGGTCCGCTGACAGGCAGACATGTTTGCTGAGATGCCCTCCATGAATGACACCAATTGTGTCAATACACCGGTGTGAACATGGAGGACACTCAGCATCGATGTCTGCCCCACATGGAGCTGCTTCAGCAAGTCCACAGACTCCACACTCAGGGCAGCAGGGGAGACAGAGGCAGGGGGTGCGGTGCCTGGACTGAAGGAGACATGCTCCTTGACACGGGGGGCTCCACGGACATCTGGGATGGGAGCAGCTGGGAGGGTGGAGATTGTGGTGGTGGTGGAGACAGACTCGCTAGTTGTGGCCTGTGGTCCTGTAACACCCGCCTCACAAGGGAGTCGTCACTGGAGCTGGAGTGTTCCTCAGCTGAGGTGGTTGCTGCTGAGTGTCTCCTCCAGTAGCCGAAGATGATGCTGGAAACAAGGAGGAAAAACATAAGCACATTAGTCACCTGTATTGATTTGACACATGACTGTAATTGCAGAACATCACAGAGAAAGCCCTGGCATTAACAGAAAATCATTGCTTAAATGAATGACACATATGTGAACCAGGCACTTGCCAGTGTGCCAGTCACCCATTCGCCTTGTACCCATCCTGGCAATGGACCCATCTGTCTGGTGCATGTATGATGTCACTGATTATATGTGCAAACATGCACAACATTGCCAGTTCACTTATCTGCAAGGATTGTGAGTTTAATGTGTCATTACACACATATACCATCTCCTGTCAATGACTCAGTACTTGTGTCAGCAAATGTGCTGCCCGTGCTCATTGTTGATATGACGGATATGCTTCCATCACCAGACACCATGATGGCCTCATGTCCTGATAGTCAATGCTACAATGGAGTTCATGCAGGACAACTAACAATGCTGCAGGCTCCAGAATGGCATGTGGTGCACCATGCCACAGGCCTGTCTGGCCAATTAGACATTACTGGCTCCTGTCACAGGGGCAGTGCATCCAAACACAACAGTATGCAACGTGTCACACTCATGTTTTTGCCGTCAATGTAAGCTCTGTAGTGGTCAAGTACACATGTACACCCCATGCTAGCCATCATAAGAAGGAATCTGATGATCACACGTTAACCAAATGAGACATTTGAGTGTGTGATAACACAAATCAGTATACATGAACACATCACCGGCTGACGAAAAGAAAGTAAAGCTGCTTGCACATTAATGTGTAATACACCATTAGGCACAGTCCAGTGATTACACACATATGTTCTACCCTATGTGCAGATCCAACAGCCACAAATCAGATGTCAGTACATCATAAACATTTTATCACTCCAGAAGTCCCAAAAACTATGCCACTCAACAATGACACAGAGTCAGACACCTGATTGCACATTTCGCAATGGTCATGATGTTGGATGACACCCAGGATTAGGAGGACAGAGTGACTTGGATGGCCGATGTTGCCATACCTGACCTAGACCATTTGCAACATGGGATTACTAGGAACACTTGGCAGGTGGCTATGCATCAGTTACACGCATGCATTTAATTGCTCTGAGGCACCAACATTGGTCTTACCTGCTGCATGGGTGTGTGGTCAATACCTCAGACACCTATGGTGACCCAGGCCAGCAATTTGAACATTTATGTATGGCACACACAGAGTACAGGTCAGATTTCTGACAATGTGCTGACACACGTCAGACAATAGCCCCACTCATGAAGCCCAAATCAATGCACCTGTAGCAGATGCTGTTCCCAACATCAACCCTACACAACAGCAAGAACACACAACCCAAGTGACACGAGTCACAGACCGAAAGGGACACACCTGGTTATCAGATGAGAATGTGGCATCACCAAATTTAGCCACATGAGTCTTGTCTCAGCAGACAGACGGACTGTGGGAGTGTTACCAGGCTGAAGGGGTGCAAATTGCATGTTAGACATAGTTCACCAAAAAGGCATGAACTTACCCCCTCCTTGCTGCTGTCTGGCCTTCAACTGCCCATCCAGGTCAGGGAAGACCACCCGCAGGATCCGGAGCATGTGGGGGGTCAGTGTCCGTCATCCGCCCCGTCTGCGTGGAGGCGACAGCTTCAGCTGGACTCTGGCTATCCTCCTGGTCCAGCCACGAAGGTCCTGCCACCTCTTCTGGCAGTGGGGGATGCGGCGTTTGTAGAACCCCACAGATCTTACTGCCCGGACGATGGTCAGCCAAATCTCATTCTTCTGATGGGCATCAACCTGCATGGATGACAAAGTTAGACACCATTGGCACACATGCAATTTGTCTGTTCATCACACATTTGGACATACATGTCATTTGCTGAAGGGCATATGATGGAAACAGGGAGTGCAACTATGGACATGGGCAGTTGTCCTGTGTGCAAGCCAGCATTGACAACATGATAACAGTGCATGTTAATCCAAAGCTAAGCCAAAATGCCATGTCTTAGAAACTGCACCTGTACATAACTTGTTCCTACACACTTGGAGACTTACACTCACTCAGTGAGCATGCTTGCCCTTGGTGAACACAATGCTAGTAGTGCTAGTCAGACAACATGCACAATTACAAAGGCAGTGGACTGCACACTCACCTGCTCCCCTGGTTTCCCATACAGCTTGCTGTACTGTGGCAGGAGGCCGTCCAGCAGGGCCTGGTTCTACTCCTCAGTGAATGCTGGGGCCCTCTCCACAGTCCGTGCCATTGCAGGAGCCAGAGGATGCAGAGACAGCAGCAGTGGTAGTGGTAGATATAGTCCTGTGGCATGTAGTGCAGGCAAGTGAAGTCTCTGGGGAACAGACAGCCTTATATCTGTACTGCAGAGGCAGAATCTGTCCCATGCGTCCAAAGCGATAGGTCCGAGACGTTTGCTTTTGTATGAAATTGGCCAATCCATTGCATTGCACGCTTCGTACACGCCTTCCGCATCCTTCAAATATTCCCCATCATGACACCATTGACTTTGATACATTGTTGTTGGGTGCCAATGGAATTTTTTTGAACGCCATTCGTACAAGTATCAATACCGCGTCAGTCCCCATGATAGTCAAGATCCAATCGGTGCGCCCAGCTCGGCCCGTAGGTGTACATCGCGTCTTTTGAAAACTCACACGCGTCAGTCCCCATTACAGTCAGGAGCCAAGGTGTGCGCCCGGCTCGGCCCGTAGGTGTACGTCACGTCTTTTGAAAACTCACACGCGTCAGTCCCCATTACAGTCAGGACCCAAGGCATGCGCCCGGCTCGGCCCGTAGGTGTACGTCGCGTCTTTTGTTAAATCACACGCGTCAGTCCCCATTACAGTCAGGAGTCAAGGCGCGCACCCGGCTCGGCCCGTAGATGTACGTCGCGTCTTTTGTTAAATCACACGCGTCAGTCCCCATTACAGTCAGGAGCCAAGGCGTGCGCCCGGCTCGGCCCGCAGGTGTACGTCGCGTCTTTTGTTAAATCACATGCATCAGTCCCCATTACAGTCAGGAGCCAAGGCGTGCGCCCGGCTAGGCCCGTAGGTGTACATCGCATCTTTTGTTAAATCACACGCGTCAGTCCCCATTACAGTCAGGAGCCAAGGCGTGCGCCCGGCTCAGCCCGTAGGTGTACGTCGCGTCTTTTGTTAAATCACACGCGTCAGTCCCCATTACAGTCAGGAGCCAAGGGGTGCACCCGTCTCAGACCGTAGGTGTACGTCGCTTCTTTTGAAAACTCACACATGTTAGTCCCCATTACAGTCAGGAGCCAAGGCGTGCCACACACAATATCTTGGCCGGGACTCCGGTGCTCTATAACAAACATACAGCTTGTCACACAGTATATGGAAGTACATTTCAGGCTTCATGACATGTGTGTGTATTTGGCTCCACATGTCATATTGGACGTGGGGCTTAGTGGCACACACTCCCAGGATATGCCATGTGGACAAAAACCATTGCGTGTGAGGCACATCACGACTGTGAGTGACAACTTTGACGATCAAACCCCGAGGCCTGTACACAGTTCAGGGTGCACATTGTGTGATGACATGTTACGTACACCCTGAGCCATAGGTAAAATGGACTGTGTGTCACAGGGTGTCCCAGAGCTACCATTGTATGTTTGGTCCTGAGTATGTGCGTATTGTGCTACACACATGTCTCTTATTGTATGTGGTAGATGTCAATCGTTTACAACATTCATGTGATTTGTCCATGTGAGTTGCTGTTGTGTCTGTGTGTCACAGACATCCATATATGCCCTGAGTACCAATCTGGTAGCACATCATGTGGGTTTCATGGGTGTGTTGATATGTGTACATCAAACGCTACATCAGGACAGTGTCCTTGTGGCACGACAAGATCCTTGTGTGTGTGACTGACATAGCACCTGTCATGTGGGGAACACATATATCCTTACTCGTCACTGCAGTGTGTGTTTGGTATGTGACATCTGTGCTGATTTACTGTGACAGACCCCACAGATTCTTCCCTGCCCAGCATTGCACTTGTTGTGTAACCATGTTGAGCTGGGATGTCAGGTTGGGGCACATAGCTGACATATGTGTCCATGCCCAACAGCACACACATCAAGTAATTGTGTCTTGCTATGATGTAGCATGTGATATGTGTCCTGGTCATTTCAACATATGTAGGGGAACTGACAACCTTTCTTTGCTCACCTATGTACTGCAGGAGACCAACTGTCCATAGACCGTTCCCAGACCTAGCAACCATGGCGGAACGTGACTGCATCCGATGGTACCGCTTCACCAGACCTCTAATTGAGGTGTTAGCGGAGCAGTTGGCCCCACATTTACAACCTGGCCGGACATATCCATCAGCGCTGACCCCCAAGGTGAAGGTGATGGCAGCCCTACACTTCTTTGCCACCGGTACCTTCCAGCACACTGTGGCTTCTGCTGGTGGGATGTCACAGACCATGTTCAGCCGTGTGCTTCGCGATGTTCTGGAGGCGATGTTGCATGTCCTGGACCGGTACATACAATTCCCAACCCCAGGACACTTCACTGACATAAAGAGTGACTTTTATGCACTGGGAAGAATGCCACATGTTATAGGCTCCATAGATGGGACACATGTGGCTTTGGTACCACCACAAGCACATGAGCAGACATACCGGAACCGAAAACATTTCCACTCCATTAATGCCCTGGTGGTATGTCTTCCGGACATGACAATATCCCATGTGTGTGCACGTTTTCCTGGTTCAGCACACAACGCTTACATCATGCGTACTAGTCGGATCCCAACAATGATGTCACAGCTGCAGAACCATCGTGCCTGGCTTGTCGGTGTGTAATATCTGTTTCCCTTGTGTGTTTTTGGTAAAAAAATACTTTGAATCTCTTTTCAGACACATAAAATGTTTGTTTGTTTGTATGTAGGTGACTCCAGATACCCAAACATGCCGTGGTTGCTGACACCCCTCAGGAACCCTGTGATACCGGCAGAGATACGTTACAATGAGGCACATGGGCGGACCAGGAGAGTGATAGAGCGGACATTTGGTCTACTGATCAGCAGATTCCACTGCCTGGACAGGACAGGAGGGGCCCTCCCATATGCCCCTGAGAAGGTGTGCAAAATCATATTTGTGTGCTGCATGCTACACAACCTGGCAGTGAGGGAGGAGTTAGCCATCATCCAGTATGATGATGACTGACAGCCGCCAGCCGTGGAAGATCCTGCTCTGGGTCATGTTGCCAGTGATGATGAGGGTGAGGGGGAGGTTCGGACACAGCTCATCAACAACTTTTTCACATGATTGTGAGTATGCATTGATGTGTTGTCAACGTTTTGTCATGGCCTGATCTGTGTAGGTGGTGCAATGTTGCTGCATATGTGTGGCTGTGTGCTACTTGACAGGATGCTTGCAGTGATGTGTCCTTTAAGTTAGTATGTACTCCCAAACAGTGTTGACATGATTACTAGGTTGTGTTCACGTATCTTAAGATTTGCGTTTGGCATGTGTATTGGAGATGTATGCTGTTATTTTGTGATATTAATAGTGTTGTATGTCTGTCCTCCACAGGGTCCTTTGCCTGTTTTTTCTTCACGTGTGACCCCCAAAACAAGGATTCTTGTTACAGAGTGCAACTTGTCGTTGTCAAACCGATGATGTGCCACACACACCTGGACTTTCATTGTTTACCAATTAGTTAATTTGTGCTCACTGTCACGTGAGGTTACCTTACATCTGTTGTGGAGTTCACATGTAGTGATTGTGTAATAAACCTGTGCGTCATTTTGGACTGTGCTTTGTCTGTGTCCAAACATACGACAATCATTTGCATACTGTACCTGTGGGCTGATTGCCACTGACTCCGGATGGATGTTGTGTATGTGCATTCCACTGTATTTTAATTTCACAAAAGTGTAGGTGATGAATTAATTGGCCGCGGTAAGTATGTGTTGTGTTGACGTAGTAGTGTGTCTCCCTCATAAGTGTCACATCACCATGACTCACATTACTTTGTTTACATTACTGTAGTTGTTTTCATGCACAGTATTCTTTTTGCAGGTCATCATCTCTATGACACAAACCAAGTTTAAGTCACAACAGAAGCAATTTTTGTGTGATTGTGAATTTATTGACATGCATGTGTTTGAATAGTATACGTAAATGTAATTGCTGTACAGTGCAATTGGATTCCAAAGTTCACAGAGTAGTTGGTAGTGTTTGTCGATGAAATTTCAAGAGTAGAGTCCACAGTCATTTGAAACATTGGTCCAAATTAGACCCTCCATCACATGTGTGGGAGTTTAGCAACAGTCAACAAGGTGAACGCTTTGCACACAATGGAGGTTGTCTGGAACAGGTATTTACTTCCTGGGGGCTATGCATGGCCATCTGCCTCTCACTTGTCCTTCTTCGGACGACCCCTCTTCTTCTTTCCAGGGGGACCCTCGAGTGCAGGCTGCTGCGGTTCCGGGGACTCTCCGCCAGAGTCCTCATCCCTCCCTGTGGTAGTTGCAGATGTAGTGGCAACAGATGTAGTGGGCACACAGGGAGGTGTGGTCATGTTTTCAGCTATCTGGCGGAGGCATGTGAGTATGTCCCTATGCACCGACGTGAGGTCATCAATATTGTCCATTTTGGACTCCATTTGGGACATGTGTGTCTCCACCCGGGACATGTGGGAGTCCAATCTGGCATGATGGGCAGCCTGCTGTTGTTTTATGTCCCTGAGGAGCCCCACTACCTGGCCAAAGCCTCCGGTGCTTTCCCGGTATGCATCGATGATGCGTCCCAGCTGTGGATCATCCTGCTGGCCAGCCCCATCTGCAGTCCGTGCCCTCAGCCTGCCCCCCTCACAACACCCCTGCCCACACGGGCAGGACCTGCTGTGGCAGGCACAGACGATACTGGTCCCCCTTCTGTGTTGGCTCTTGTGTTGTTGTCCGTCACCTCCAGGCTGCCCTGTGTAGCTGTGCCGTTGGTGTTCTGTTGCCTTGGTCTGTCCGTGTCGGCAGAGGTCATTGGTGTGTTTGCAGATGTGGCAGGAGTGGTGGCAGGGGGTGCTGATGTTACAGCTGCTGGGGCTGGACGCTGAGCCACACCGGAGGTGCCAGGTCGTTCGTCATCGTCAGAAGAGGACTATGAGACATCCACACCGGAGAGCTCTGGGTCAACCTGAGTCTGGGACTGGGATCCTTGTTCGGTCCCTGCAGTATCCCCAGCATCCCCTGTGGGTGGAAGAGACACACAATGTATGTTGGTGATCAGCACACATCAACAAATCACACACATTACAGTTGCTACTGTACTTCGTGATGAGTGTATGTACATTGCATTGTCCGCCATTGTCACAGACAGAGGTCTATATTGGTTAAGCACATTGTCATGGCAAGACTTCCTTCCTGTGACTCAGCTTCCCTGTGAGGTGGTGTAACAGTGCTGGCAAGATGGCTGACAGTGGTGTCCTTTTGTTTGTTGGTGCACAACCCCCACCAGGGCCTAGTGCTCCCCACTGCAGAGGCCAGTGTCAGCCATCTTGTCAGTCTCTTTCCACTCCTTGTGAGGTGAGCATGGTTCAGGGTGGGCTTGATGGGCCATGTGGGAGGAGGACTGTTGGCTGTGACTACGACTCCCATCATGCTTTTGACTACACCCACCTTCCCAGCATACCCAACCTTCTCGCCCCACTGCGCATGCCAGTGTCCGGCCGCTTAGAGCTGAAGCTCCGTGCAGACCCCGCGTGCTATGACAATAAGCGGCATTTCGCCGCATGGAAATCCGGATACCTGCGGTGATTCAGCTATCGGAACAGTGGATGAGGCTGAAAAACTTGATGCCACCTCCCGATGAAGTTTGGGAGCCGCAAAATCGCGTCTGATGTGCCTGGATGTTCGGAAGGTAAGATGGCGGTGTAGTGTAGCTCCTATTTCCCTAATAGGCTCTGCGCATTGGAATAATATACCCTATAGGCTTGACATAGGACTGAGGTCGGTATGTCCCTATCGAGTATATTAAACTTAATTACTTGTGCCAGCTAGCTCAGAGGCCACTAGAAACTCCTTGACAAACAAGAAGGGAGTAGTTTCTGGCAGCCGCAAAACATGACCACTTTCTTTCCCTTTAAAATCAGAATGTGTCCCAGAGTCGTG